>JAESVK010000306.1:493995-510492 GCA_017140935.1 Hamamelis virginiana | reverse complement strand
TGGATGAGCGATAAAATGAAGCTTGACCTATCACCTGGAGATGTTGCGGTTCGGCTGGATTTGATCTCAAAAGTTCATGGCGTAGAACAAGCGGAGAAGTATTTCAACAGTATTCCAGATTCTTTGAGAGTTTTCCAGGCTTATGGTGCTCTTTTAAACTGCTATGCCCGCAATAAATCATTGGAGCAAGCAGAGGGCCTCATGCAAAAAATGAGGGACTTGGGGTTTATGAAAACATCGTTGCCTTACAATGTTATGTTAAACCTCTATTCTCAGATGGGAAAATATGATCAACTTGACATCCTAATGCAAGAGATGGAAGAGAAGGGCATCGGTTGTGACAGTTTCACATCCTGCATCCGGCTGAGTGCTTGTGTTGCCACTTCTGACGTAGAGGGAATTGAGAAACTTCTAACGAAGATGGAAGCTGATCCTCTAGTTATCGTGGACTGGAATGCTTATGCTGTTGCAGCAAATGGGTACTTGAAAGCCGGTCTAGCAGAGAAGTCTTTGACCATGCTGAAGAAATTAGAGCAGGTTATTTGTGGTAAATCAAAAAGGTTTGCTTATGAAAATCTCCTTACGCTGTACACCACTTTGGGGAATAAAGATGATGTGTATCGTATTTGGAATTTGTATAACAACATTGGGAGATCCAACAACACAAGCTATTTTTGTATCATAAGCTCATTAGTGAAGTTGAATGACATTGATGGAGCAGAGAAGATTTTCAAGGAATGGGAGTCGGTGAACACATGCTTTGACTTTCGGGATCCCAACTTAATGGTCAGTGCATATTGCCAGAATGGCCTTTTGAAGAATGCTGAAGCATTTGTAAGCAGGCTTATTGAGAGTGGAAAGGAGCCTAACGCAAGCACATGGGATCGTTTGGCCCTTGGATATCATATGGATAATCAGATGGAAAAGGCTGTGGAGATGATGAAAAAAGCAATCGTGGCTCGACCTGGGTGGAAACCACACCGTGGCACTTTGGCTGCATGCCTTGAATTCTTGAAAGGGAAGGGAGATATGGAAGTAGCAGGGGAATTTATTAGGTTACTTAGGGAAAAGGGTAATATGTCAGCAGATACTTGTGGCAGATTAGAAAGTTATATAAAAGACGGAAAGATACTCGTGACAGGTTAGAAAATGACATAAAAGATAGAAACTTGGAATCCATTGGCCCCAGTCAGATGGGAGAGGATGATGAGGCTCGGGATGGAGAAATGCATGGAGTCATGGATTTCAAGAAGAAGAACACCAACTAAATTATATGCCTGGCTATCAGAGGTTCTTCGATTGCTTACATATTGCGAATTTGATTGCTTACATAATGGTGACCAGTTGGCTGAAATCGGAATGCCCAAATTCAGATCTAAACACGCCAATTTAGACCCAAAATTCATAATATTTTGACAGAAATCAGAATGCCCAAATGGGAATGTAAACAAACCAATGTGGTCATGTTCGCATTGAAACCAGAAGATTGAAATTCAAGAATTAAGAACCTAGCCTTCACCCAAAAGTGTAGGCTATATTTGGATCGTGCTTGAAGGAGAATCTTCGTGCTTATTATATGCTTGCAATGTAAATTATCATTCTTTCTCTTTTGTCGTATCGTTTTCGAGCTAACCAAGATTTTGATATAGATATTTGGAGTCAATGGATTTGTAGTCAAGGATGAAGCCACATTAACTTGAGGGGTCGCCATTGCCCACCCACAAATTTTTATTTTTATTTTTTTTACCTTATAAATTTTATAAAATTCAATTTCTGCCCCCCTGAAATTTTTGGAGCTTCATTTATGCCCCTGAGTAGGGGTGGCAAAATTAGCCCAAACCCATTAATTCGCCCAAACCCACTTAGTTAAATGGGTATGGGTTGGTACATTTTAATAAATGGGTCATAATTGGGCCGCCTAATTAAATCCATTTATAATTGGGTTGGATATGGGTAACCCATGGGTACCCAACTAATTAAACCTCATTTATATGATTTTTTTTTAGGTTTGTGACATATCCATTTAATTAGTACCATGTATTGACCCATGCCCAAATATCATGGGTCGACCCGACCCGTGAACCCATATATCATGGGTCGGCCCTCTTTTTTTTACACGCAAAAAAAAAATAACTTAAATAAAAATAAAATTGTCGCATTTAACAACAAAATTTAACATGTCATATTTATCTTTTATATAAAAAAACTAGCACCATGTCTTAACTCATTTAGATCCATACCCATATATCATGGGTCGACCCGACCCATCAACCCATATATAATGGGTTGACCCTTCTTTTTTCTTTTTTCTTTTTTTAAATCCACATACAGGCCAACAAAATAAAATAAAATTGCCGCATTTAACAACAAAATTTAACTTGTCATATTTAAATTTTCAACAAAAATTGCATTCTTATAGTTATTTTAAATGTCACAATTTTGCAGTCAGTTTTTTCAAAAACCAACCGTTTGATCATCCTGATTTTTGGTAGGGATGACATTCATAAGATGAATATTTTATCCAACGATCGATTCTTTAAAATATATTCTGCAACTGACCCTACAGAAGCGCAGAATGCCAAAATATATAAAATTGAATGTTTTTTGACATAAGGACACATGATTCTCTTTTTGGCCAAATGTTACATATTTTCACAATGACATTTTTCAAAAACCAACCGTTGGTTCACTGTAAGTTTTTGCAGGCATGACATATAGAAGAGGGGCATCACAATGAGTTTTTGCAAGCAAGACAGTTCGTAAAACTGGCATCTAATCCGACGGTCAGTTTTACGAACTGTCATGCCTGCAAAAACTCATAGTGATGCCCCTCTTCTGTTTGTGATGCTTGCAAAAACTAACAGTGATCCGACTATTGGTTTTTGAAAAAACTTATTGCAAAATTGTGATATTTTGAATAACTGTAAGAACACAATTTTTATTGAAAATTTAAATATGACATGTTAAATTTTGTTGTTATATGCGGCAATTTTATTTTATTTTGTTGGCGTGTATATGCATTATAAAATTAAAAAAAATGGGTCGACCCATTATATATGGGTTGGTGGGTCAGGTCGACCCATGAAGAGAGATCACGAACGAGATTTTTATAAATATGACATGTCGGAAATTTTATTTTTTTTTAAGTTTTTTTTATGGCATGTATATGCGTTTTAAAAAAAAAAAGGGTCGACTAATGATATATGAGTTCGTGGGTCGTGTCGAGTCGACCCATGATAAATGGGTATGGGTATAAATGGGTCAAGTCATGACACTAGTTAAATGGATCATATACATTTTGTGGCCCAACCCATTTAGACTCAACCCAAACCCACCCATTTGCCACCCCAACCCCTAAGATATTTTGAGTCACTTTTTTTACCTTAAAAATTTTCAAAATTTTGATTTATGCCCATCTCAATTTTTATTTTTTTATCCCATTAGTTTGCTTACATGCCTTTATTCCATTCCCTACGTCTTATTCCGTAATCTGACACTCAAACCATTTCATATTTGGCTATGTCCCTCCACCCCAAGCCTTATACCATGAGAAAAGTAGAAAACCATTTTTTTGGAAATGAGAATAGTAAAAAAAGTTAGATTTATTAAACCAAAAGTCTTTAAATTTTCTGACAAAACCAATTCCTTTGTTTTTTTTTTTTTTTTTTGTAAAAAGAACAAAAGAAAAGCAAAACAAATTTCCAAAATCTAGAATGATGGCTTGGTTGTTGAACGAGTTTGACTTTTCTTTGTAATTTAGTCCAATTTAATATTTGATGTTATTGAATTAGTGTTGAATTCATGAATGATAGCTTGGTTGTGTATATTGAGAGATGAGTATTTGATAGCATTGATAATGAAGTCATCATACAATGCTTTCAAAAAATGGGTTTTCACTGAGGACAATTGTAAATGTATTGAACTGAAATATAGATTATCAAAATAGCAGTGAATTATAATTTTTTGCAATTTTTTTTTCTTAAGACTAACACGGTTAAAAAAATGAATAAAATAATTTTCAATTTTTTAAATTGAGATAAAAAATTAAAATCAATTAAAATTCGTCCCCCCAACCAAAATCCTGACTTTGTCCCTGTTTGTAGTCCTCCACCACCTTTCTATCCACAATGACAATGTCATCACCAAGGATAGCATAGGCTTAAACCTTCTCGCTCCGAGAAGGACCTGTCACGCTGCAAGCCAAATCACAAAATGATGCGATAAGGCAAACAGAGGCTAGGAGGACCAACGATAAATGACATGGTGCGTTCCTTTGCCACCAAAGGCTTTATCACTTTTAAATGACTTAGGGGGCGTTTGGTTGCCTGTAATGTAATGTAATTTAATTTAATTGACTGTAAAGTAGATTACAATGTAATTTGATTACATTGGTAATTTAAATTACATTCCAAATTACACCCCACTTGTTTGGATGAATAGGGAATGTGAAGTCAGATTACATTACATTACCCAGGAATGCGTTTGGATAGCCATGTAATTTAATTGACTGTAAAGTAGATTACATTACATTACCCAGAATAACATTACATTACCCAGAAATGCCCCAGAATGCGTTTGGATAGTCATGTAATTTAATTGACTGTAAAGTAGATTACATTACATTACCCAGAATACATTGGTTGAAGACCGCAATCCATTTACAGCATTTTTTCATGGTAAATTACACCCGTAAAGTGGATTACATCCGCACCATGATGCGCCAAACATGATTTAAGCTATGTAATGTAATCTGAGATTACATTACATAGCTCTTTACAGGCAACCAAACGCCTCCTTAGCCCAAGGGAAGCGTTAACCACACTAGAAGTAATATGCTCATCCAATAGCAGAGACATCGGTGTAAAGATGATCAGTTTTAGATAAATCAAGGTTGGTTTTGTAGGAAACAACTTTGCTTTGTTGTGGTATCTTCTTTGGCAGAAACCACTTGCCAAAAAAAAAAAAATGACGCAACTCAATTTGTTGTAAAATTCATAAGTTTTCTTAGGCATGCTTAAGTTTTATTAGAAACTATTAATTTAATGAGAAATGAATCAATTTGTTTTTTGATTTTGCAGAAATTGATACATTTGTAGGAAACTGATCATAGATGCGTTTGTAAGAAATTGATGCATTCTTTCAAAGGACACTTAAGTCTGAAAAAAATATGCTGCAACTTTTGGGTAAAAAAAAAAATTTAAATTAAATTGAAACTTTTGGGATAATTTTCAATAATTTATTCCTTATGTAACTTATTTAACTTTTCTACTTTTATGATTTATAATATCATGTGGTCCTTAACCGCTTGAGCTACAATGGCACGTAGGATAAGATCAGGATATGATCGAATTCGATACCTAGTGAGAACAAGGCTTGTAACTCACAAATGAATTTTGGTCTTGACTTCGATTACTCTTATGGAATACTTCCCCATTTTTACATTTGGCAACACCACACCTCACAATGTTGGCATCAGGAAGATGTAGATAGTGGTATTAGATTACATTTGACAAATCATACATAGCTGCAAAATATGTGGTTAATTAGTGAAATGCCTTATCAGATCTTTCTATTGCAGTCCAATTCTAATTACTGCCAGTTCAAAAAAGGAAATAAAATGGGAATTATGAGATAAAATTTTGCCTTCTCGGATCTTGTTAAATGGATCACCATCCAATCCATTTGCTGGCTTGGTACCAACATAAGAAGCTCTCTACTATTATTTTTATTCTTCCCTCGTCTCTAATTTCAGTGTCATTTCTGAAAAATCAACAATTAGATCACTGTGATTTTTGGCATACATGACATGCATAAGTATAGTATCTAATCTAAAGGTCAATTTGTCAAAATATGTATCCCACAATTATCTAATTAGCTTTATGCTTAATTATCTATTAGCTTCATGCTTACTAACCATGAAGCTAATAGATAAGGCCAATGCTATTCATGCTCCATGAACAACATTCGACACTCCAAATTTGTCAACAAACTGCCATAATGACCAATTTTTCCCTTATGTCAAAAAACTTCATTTTTATATATTTTGGCATTCTGCGCTTCAATAGAGTTAGTTGCAAAACCTATTTTAAAAAATTGACAATCGGTTTTTGAAATCAGTTTTTTCAAAAACCGACATTCGAATCACCGTAATTTTTGGAAGGCATGACATTCATAAGATAAAATATTTTATCTAACGATCGATTTCTCAAAATATGTTTTGCAACTGACTAGTGCACAATGCCAAAATATATTAAAATAAATGCTTGTTGGTAGGAATTTTGCCCTTATATATGTGATTGTGGAGCGCAGATATCATCCGCCATAGATAATTGTGGAATACACATATATTTTGAAAAATTGAATGTTGGATTAGATATTCTTCTTATGGATGTCATGCATGCCAAAAATCACGTTGATCCAATGTAAACATATCAAAATATAGACCAAAAAAAACTGTGATCGTTGAAAACTATCGCAATTCTTTTCAATGACATTTCTAAGAAATTGACTATTGGGCATGCATGATGTACATAAATATAGTATCTAATCCAACCTTTAGTTTTTTTAAACATATATCCTACAATTATCTACTAATCTTGGTAAGCATATCCTGACTGTATCATTTATGTACATCATGAGCAATGCTTGTATATCCTATGTAAGCATAGATCTAATAGATAATTGTGAGATATATATTTTGAAAAACTGACTGTTGGATTAGATATTCTTCTTATGGATACCATGCATGCCAAAAATCAAGGTGATCCAATATAAACATCTCAAAATATAAATCGAAGAAAACTAGGACTGTTGAAAACTGTTACAGTTTTTCTCAGTGACATTTTTGAGAAACTGATTTTTGGCATACATGACATACATAAGTATAATACCTAATCTAACAGTAAGTTTTTGGAAACATGTATCTCATAATTATTTACTAGCTTCATGCTTACATAAATTTATCTAAGCATATGCTGAGTGGATCATTTCTGTATATGTATATTTCATGACATTAAAAAGTTGGAAAAATTATCCAAAAGTCCAACATTAAATTATTTTTTATCCAAAAGTCCCACCACATTTGTTTTGGACCCAGAGGTCCCATTTTTTACCCAAAAGGCCAATTTTTTTGTTAAAAGCTTTTTTGAAAGTCAAATATGCCCTTACCAGATTTTATATTCCATTTTTGTGCCATTCCATTTTCGTGAATATTGCAGGTTCCATTTTTGGATGATTTCGCACATAGGAATTCATTTTTGGAGATGATTTCGTAGACGGTTCCATGATTACTAGAGGTTCAAATCACAAAGTGTGATTTTGATTGAGATTACTAGAGGTTCGAATCGCAAACTTTGATTTTGTTTGAAATTTTTGTCATTCTCAATCGTGTTTGTACCATCAGGACATTAATATTTGGTTTTTTTTTTTATAGAAAAAAAAAAACAGGATTATTTGTTTGTTGATTCATTGATTGATTGGTTTTATTTGATCCTTTGATTGCGATTTGAAGGTGCTAGGGTTTCTGGTATGAAATTTTTGATATTTTTTATGTTTATTATCAAATAACAAAGCAAATATGTGTGTGATTTGCATATTTTTGAATCGTTTTGTTTTTTGTGTTTGTTTATATATGCACATTTTGTAGTCTGATGCAAATGTGTCTTAGATGTCTTTTGAATTCCATAAAAGTGATTAAATTGATTATAAGTTTTGATTTGATTTTTGTAGAAAACTGATTCATTTTTGCAGAAAACTGATTCGTTTTGTGCATAAAACTGATATTATGTTTTTTGCATAGAACTAATGTATGACGTTTAGAAAACTAATTTACATCATTTTTATAAAACTAATATTGGTCTGAAAAACCTGTTTAGTATATTGCCAAACTCTCAAAACTCTTTTATTTTTTATTTTTTTTATGTATATGGTACTAATATGATTCTTATTTCTGATAAAATAAGAAATAAAAATTTGAAAAAGAATTAAAAATCTAACAAAAAGTTGCTTTGAAAGTCTGAAAAAAGATTAATGTACAAAAAACTGATGTGTGCACCAGTTTTATGTAGAAATATAACGACAAGCCTGAAAATTGATGTGTTTTATCACTTCTGAGAATAATGATGTTAATCTTAACATCAGAAGATTAAATGTAGGTAGAACCAAAACATAAAGTGATCATTTGTTAAAAAGAAAAGAACAAACTACTACAATATTTCATGTCTGAAATATTCTAAATCTATTTCAAAAATACGTCAAAAGTATACAAAATGATCAATTCTTGGCATCTGAACGAATCGGGTTGTCAACATGGAGTGTAATGTACATCTTTCCACGATATATATCTATCGTTAAGGAATATGTTTGCTATTACGAGTCGAAATGTTTGCATCACACCAGTTGGAATTTTTTAGCTTTGGAGTTCATCAATGTTGCCCTTTGTTATTTGCTCCATGTAATAGCAAATAATTGATCCACAATCAAGGCTGCAAAGATGAGGGAGAGTTTTTAATGTTAGTTGCATTGTAATTTCTGATCATGGTATTTATGTTATGCAATAATCATATCCGTTATAACACTTACGAGCCTGATTTTTGCTGAGGACATGGCCTAATAAATATCAGTATGAAACGATTTTAACTAGTTTGAAAGCACTAAATATTAAAATCAAAGAAAAAAAATTTATGAATCAAGTCAATTTTCATTTGAAACTTAAAAGATATGATTGAATTGGTAAATGATGTGCTTGGTAAAATATAAAATGAAACTCAATCAGTGTTACTTAATATTTGTTAATTCAAACTTATTAGTCTTACACATTTAGTTACAACTAAAACAGAGTAAACTAATAATTTCTTTTACAAACTAATCAAATGAAATATCAAAACAACCATGTATACATACAGAATCAAAACAAAGTACAAATAAATTGATCAAATCATATATATTTTTAAGAAATTGATCAAATCAGTTCTTTTCCTACAAAGTGATCAAAGCATATTCAAAAAAAACTTTACAAAATCAATCAGTTCATGTAAACATTCAAAATGATTTTTTAGAAACTGATCAAATCTATATGTTCCTTTTTAGATTTATGTTCTCAAGCAAATGTATGGTTTGAAAGCCCTAAATATGAAAGAAATTACAAAATCAAATCGATTAGTTTCTTTTACAAACAGATCAAATGAATTTATCAAAAAAATCATGTATACATACAACACCAAATCAAAATACAAATAAACTGATAAAATCATATATCTTTTTAAGAAATTGATAAAATCAGTTCTTTTCCTACAAAGTGATCAAATTGGAGTAAAAAAAAAAAAACATATCAGAACAAAGTCAAAAAAACTTTACAAAATCGACCAGTTCATGTAAACATTCAAAATGATTTTTCACAAACTGATGAAATCGATCAGTTCCTTTTTAGATTCATGTTTTGAAGCAAATGTATGGCTGGAAAGCCCAAAATATCATAATCAAACAAAGAAATTACAAAAAACATCAGTTCTGACTTCAAACCCTAAACAATCAACTCAAATCATTTTTTTTTTTAGATCAAGAGAAGAAAATCATATTAATAACCAACATAGACACAAGATATTCGTTGGAATTTGATTTAATCGTAAAAATTGCAGAAATGGGACGTTAGGGTTTAGATTCTTACTGTTTTTCATCATTTTTTAGGGTTTGAAGATTGCTGGAACGAGAATAATCCTCGTGGTTTGAAGATTGGCGGAATGTGAATCTCATCTAAAGAATGATTCTCAACTCTTCTCGTGGTTGAGTCGTATTTTGATAATCAAGTTTCACACAAGAATGAACAAGTTTTGGTGGTTTTGTAGTTTCATGGAGATGCAATTGTTTTTTTTTTTTTTTTTTTTTTTTTTTTTTCTGAAATTGTGTTTGGGATGATAAGAGGGCATTTCTGTCAATTAATTTTTAACAGGACTTTTTGGGAGGACCAGTTCATGTAAACATTTAAAATGATTTTTTACAAACTGATGAAATCGATGAGTTCCTTTTTAGATTCATGTTCTCAAGCAAATGTATGGATGGAAAGCCCTAAATATCATAATCAAACAAAGAAATTACAAAGAACATCAATTTTGACTTCAAACCCTAAAAAATCAACTCGGATCAATTTTTTTGAGATCAAGAGAAGAAAATCATATTAATAACCAACATAAACACAAGATATTCGCTGGAATTTGATTTAATCGGAAAAAATTGCAGAAATGGGATGTTAGGGCCTGTTTGGGAACTTTGAAAACTGGGTCTGACCAATTATGATCTCTTTATATTATATGATTTTTATGTAAACCAATTTATAGTTGTTTTGAAAAAAACTATGTTTATGCCTTATTTTTTGAACATGATTGAATTGATTTACAGAAAAAATGCACTTACCAAACAGTATTGAATAAAAACTAAACAGGCTTATCTTCATCAGGTCAGGTTTTTAAGTTTGCCAAATAGCCCCTTATGGTTTAGATTCTTACTGTTTCTCATCATTTTTCAAAGTTTGAAGATTGCTGGAATGAGAATAATCCTCGTGGTTTGAAGACTGGCGGAATGCGAATCTCATCTAAAGAATGATTCTCGAATCTTCCCGTGGTTGAGTCGTATTTTAATAATCAAGTTTCGCACAAGAATGAACAAGTTTTGGTGGTTTTGTAGTTTTGTGGAGATACAATCGGTTTTTTTTTTTTTTTTTTAATTGAAATTGTGTTTGGGATGATAAGAGGGCATTTCGGTTAATTAATTCTCAATATGACTTTTTGGGATAGTGAAAATATGATGGGACTTTTGGATATAAAAATTATGTAAATAGGAACTTTGGGTATTCATTCCTAAAAAGTTCAAGTTCGTGTTGGGGTGCGTACCGGAAGAGATATAAATAAAAATAATAATTTATTATATGCAAATTACTTGATATGGAAATTTATGTGATATGCTAATAAAAAAATATATGTGGAGATATTAGAAAGGATGGAGATCGAGATCGAGACGAATATTAGAGATGTATGGCCATGGCCCATGGGATCGTACAGAGCTTCCGAGCTACAATAATATAAGAAGACTCTATTCAAATTTAATTTCATGTATTATTTGAATTGCTTTTCTAATTGTATTTGGATATATCACTACACCTCTTTTACATTTGATCATTAATAGCATTTTCATATTCCTAGATTATTTTCATATTCCTATATTATATTTGATGATATACCATTTTCTAGACTTTTCTTAAACACCCTCTTTTGCGGTTTTACCTTTCTCAACCCTTGTACCGTTAAAATTCTCTCTCTTCTGAGTCTGGGAGAGTTTGGATGATGAAGCTTTTACACTCGAGTAATCCACGGCGTCACACTGGTATTTCGAGGATTTTTAGAGTTTTGTTTTTCTCTTCTAAAACCCTAACCTCCTCAGCTTCAAGTGACTCTCTCTACCGTAGGATCTGGCGAGCTGAAGGCCCTGGGGTTTCGATTGTTCCGTTGCTCGATCAGTGGGTTGAAGAAGGTCGAACCGTCAAGCAACAAGAACTGCAACGCATTGTCAAGCAGCTCAAAAGCTACAAGCTCTTCAAGCATGCTCTTCAGGTATTTATACTCACTTATGTATACATACATTCGTATATATATATATATATATATAGACACACACACAAACACACACACATTTCCTTGCTTTGTGTTTCTAACGAATAGGGTAACTTATTCTGTATGCGCTTATGAAAATTTGATGTCCTGCATAGTGGGTTCCGTAATGTGGGCATTTCATCTCTGAAAATTATGTATTTATTTTGACCCCATTTGTATCCTCTAATTTTGAAGCACTTTCTTGCTTCTGAAAGCAAAATTTCATTGGTTTCTAGCTGTTAAAAGCGAGAAAATATTTTTAAATCCTAACGAATTTACCAAACAAAATCTAAGTCAAAAGAAATGAGGTTTTTGGAAATGTTAAAAGCTGTTCAACTCAAAAGTATTATGGATTAGGATGTACAAAATTGTGTAACT
The DNA here is from genome assembly GCA_017140935.1 of Hamamelis virginiana. Taxonomy (NCBI): domain Eukaryota; kingdom Viridiplantae; phylum Streptophyta; class Magnoliopsida; order Saxifragales; family Hamamelidaceae; genus Hamamelis; species Hamamelis virginiana. The sequence continues at coordinate 498,475 of JAESVK010000306.1, read as the reverse complement.
TACATGAATGAAATCACTGCTCTATGTTCAGCTCAGTCCAATTGTTAATGGAAAGAGAGGAAAGAGTAGAAAAGCTATGTTAATTATAGAATAACAAAGAATACTGTAATTTGTTGTAATTAGGTCTATTTACATATCTACATGAGATGTGAAGGTTTATTACTAACTTGTTATGTTCTTCATTAAATTCCAATTTATAAGATAAAATGCTATATGAGTTTTGGGATAACAGAAATTTTTTAATAACTTTCTCAAGTGTGATGGCAATACAATGGGTTTATATTTTCATTGAAGACGGTCGCCCTATTAGGTTCTGTAAATCAGAGCTTTCAAATTCCAAAACAGTGAAACAATATTAACAGTATCATAGAACCTTGGGATGCTGTTTTTCTTTTTTTCTTAAGATGGAATTCCACTTAGTGGCTGGTGGAATGGTGATCCTTCGACTATAAGTTGTATTAAGAGTTTTAGTGGTTAAAATGATATATCGGTATATCCTCATCCCGATTCATAATGCATGAAAAATAAATAGTTTCCTGCATTTTCAAGGCATATCTGCAATCTGACGTTTAATTGGAAGGCATAAATAATAATTTAGTAGTTTGAAGAATAAGTATTTCCAAGTTAATGAAAATCATTTTGGTGCTGGCTACAGTTACAAAGTTCACAGACTAATTATTATAATTACTCTAAACCAAATGAGTTAAAAGGAAAAATGTTTATCAATTTTTTTACTCCCAGCAGATGTTCAGATTAACCCTTGCAGGGATGGTGTTATATCCTCTAATTTCAATATTGATTTAATTCTGTGCATTTGCTACTTGTAGCTATACTTCTTCTTACACTGGTATATGTCCAGTTAGACTATGCTATCCAAAATGAGCAAAGAACAAGATTTTGTAACTTGAAGACTTCTATTTTATTTCTTGGATTTTAATTTCCTTTACCTCTTGACCGATACCACCTTATTTCTCTATGATTATACTTGTAACTTTTAAGCTTTCGACTTGTGAGGGAGTTTGGGGGAAAGTGATTATCCAGACAAAATAGTCTTCAGTCTTTACAAACAGCTTTAGAATATTTTGATTGCTGGCTCTAAATCCTGTTTCTTAGTCTTTTGTCAGATATCTGAATGGATGAGCGACAGACCGAAACTTGACCTATCGCCTGGAGATGTTGCAGCTCGGCTGGATTTGATCTCAAAAGTTCATGGCCTAGGACAAGCAGAGAAGTATTTCAACAGCATTCCAGATTCTTTGAGAGTTTTCCGTGTTTATGGCTCTCTTTTAAACTGCTATGCCCACAATAAATCATTGGAGAAAGCAGAGGGGCTCATGCAAAAAATGAGGGAGTTGGGGTTTTTGAAAACATCATTGTCTTACAATGTTATGTTAAACCTCTATTCTCAGATGGGAAAATATGAGAAACTAGATATCCTAATGCAAGAGATGGAAGAGAAGGGCATCAGTTGTGACAGTTTCACGTCCTGCATCCGGTTGAGTGCTTGTGTTGCCACTTCTGACACAGAGCGAATGGAAAAACTTCTATTGAAGATGGAAGCTGATCCTCTAGTCGTCATGGACCTGAATGCTTACACTGTTGCAGCAAATGGGTACTTGAAAGCTGGTCTGACAGAAAAGACTTTGACTGTACTGAAAAAATTAGAGCAGGTTAGTAGTGGTAAGTCAAAAAGGTCTGCTTATGGAATTCTCCTTGCGCTATACACTGCTTTGGGGAATAAAGATGAGGTGTATCGAATTTGGAATTTGTACAAGGATATTGGGAGATCTTTCCCGGGCTATCTTTCTATGATAAGCTCATTAGTGAAGTTGGATGACATTGATGGAGCTGAGAAGATCATGGAGGAGTGGGAAACAGGGAACACATGCTCTGACTTTCGGGTTCCCAACTTGATGATCAGTGCATATTGCAAGAACGGCCTTTTGGAGAAGGCTGAAGCATTTGTAAGCAGGCTTATAGAGAGTGGGAAGGAGCCTAACGCAAGCACATGGGACCGTTTGGCCGGTGGATATCATAAGGATAAACAGACAGCAAAGGCAGTGGAGATGATGAGGAAAGCAATCCTGGCTAGTCGACCTGGGTGGAAACCACACCGTGGTACTTTGGCTGCATGTCTTGAATTTTTGAAAGGGAAGGGAGATGTGGAAGTAGCAGGGGAATTTATTAGGTTACTTAGGGAAAAGTGTCATTTCAAAATAGATACTTGCAACAGATTAGAGAATTATATAAAAGACAGAAACCTGGGATCTATTGTATTTGATAAGATGGGAGGGGTCTTAATAGATACTTCCGACAGACTGGAAAATTGCATAAAAGATGGAAACCTGGAATTCATTGCCCCTGTTCAGATGGGAGAAGATGATGAGGCTCGGGATGGAGAAATGCATGGAGTCATGGATTTGAAGGAGAGCATCGACTAAATTATATGCTAGGCTATCAAAGGTTCTTCTATTGCTTACATATTTCGAATTTTTTTAAACTACATTATTGACCATCTGTAACTGTACAACCCTGTATCTTGTATCAATTTGCACTGTGCTCTCTCACTAATAGATTGCAGCTTTCATCTGGGAGTTTCCTTATTTCACGACCTTGGTACTAGAAAAATAAGGTTGCTTTACTCTGGTGTCTAGTTGGCTGAAATCAGAATGCCCAAATTCAGATGTAAACTCACCAATTTAGGCATGTTCACATTCAGGTCAAAATTCATAATTATTCCACAGAAATTAGAATATGTCCAAATAGTGATGCAAACAAACCAATTTAGTCATGTTCACATTGAAACCATAAGATTGAAATTCAAGAATTAAGAACCTAGCCTTCATCCTAGGATAAGGACAATTATTTACTTCCTCCATCCTTCCTTTCCTCTCACATATTACCCCAAAATTGAAGCCATTTTTACAACATGTTATAATTAAGTATGAAACATTGGGGGGAGAGTGGTTGAAAATAGGAATGATATGCTCTCTCTTTCACTGCTTATGGGTGTTCAATGTGGCACAACATATATAAGGTGCTAATATCATTAATTAGCCAACCTAAAGTGAAATCAAACATGTTAAAACCCAAAGTGTCCGATGTTTCTAGCTGAAATCTACCAACTCGGCGTGCAATTTTCAACCAAGTCAAACGCCTTGTTTACATTAGCTTTACCTAAAATTATTTTCAAAGAACTATCTCAAGTCTATCTTTTAGATCAAACGGAAGCCTGAACCTGACTCTAAACATTTCTTAGTAATTATCAGGCACCCTCGATCGTCCTCTGATAATCTTTGGCACCCATATCATGGTTAGAAAGAACAAATATATAAAATAGATGAAAGCAGATTTAAATATATATGCTTCCACTTGCATTTCTTAGTAATTAATATCCCAATTTGAAGTTACTTTTCACCATGCTGCGTCGATCAGTAATTTAAATTAATTTATGTAATAGTCTTGGTTTAGAGGAGTTGTTTTGATCTTTTCTACATGTTTGAATTTCACAATATATAAGCGAAAATAGACTTCTTTGGCTTAAAAATCATTTTGGAAAAAAAATTATGTGTTTGGTGAGTTCTCCAAAATGATCTTTTATAGAAAGTCAATTACTTCGAAGTCCATTTGGGAAAAGTAAAAAAAGTTTGCTTTTTAAAACCCACTTTTGCAGGAAAAATAACTTCCACACATTTTGATGAAAAGGACTTTTAAAATCTGTATCTATTAAATATTCTTTTTTCAAATGACTTTTTTAAAAGTCCATCTTAGAGCATCTCCAATGGAGCTGCCAAATGACCTGCCAAAGCCAAATTTGGCATTTGGACCCAAAACAGTTGCTCCAATGCAGCTGCTATTGCTCATGCCAAATTTGGCTTTGGCAGCCCAAGCTGCCAAATTTGGGTTTGAGAATGGCAGCTGCTATTCTGGCCACATCAGCCTTCCCACCAATCCAACTACCCCAACTTCCATAATGACAAAACACCCCCAATGCAAATGTGTTTGGCAGCCAAGAAAATTCAAGGAAAAATTTTAAAAAAAAAATCAATTAAAATCAAAACAGAAACATGGAAGAGGTATCCACAACCAGCAGTTCAAATAATTCACACAACAAAATAAAGCAAAACAGAGGGGCAAAAATTGAACTCACGGGTTTTTGGATTTTCCGAGAAAATTTGTGCATTGGAGTTTCCCGCGAAACAAACATACCCAAACGCATTTTGCCCCGTGATGTGAGCCACGCTTCCTCTTCTGCAAACCGGTACGATCAAACCCTTAATTGTTGATGGGTTGCAGGGATTCCCTGCCTTGTGATGGATTGAAGTGAGAAGACGAATGGAAAGGTCGATTGAGAGAGGCACCATGTGAGGGAATCTCACGGCCTCTGGGTTTGCAGGGAGAGGGTTGCAGAGATAGGGGGGTTTGCAGAGATTGGGGAGGGAGAGGTTGCCAGGTGAGGGTGATTGAGATTGAGAGGGGG
>JAESVK010000306.1:460803-493595 GCA_017140935.1 Hamamelis virginiana | reverse complement strand
TTTTTTTTTTTCAAATTTTTTTAAACTACTTTTATAATTATTGTGTGAGAGAAATAAAAACAAAAATAATAAAATTACATATTTAATATGATTTATTTTACTGCAAGTTGCAGGCAAATTGCATCGCCAATTTGATTCTTCTGACAGAAATTTTATGGATACTTGAGGCCTCTGCATAATTGTATACTGCAAATTGCAGTCAAATAACTTTCTTGATTCTCGGGATTCAGATTCATGATAATTTTTCCACACCTTACTGACAGCCCTACGGATTTAACTTCAACTATTCTATGCAATATATAACAGGTAGAATGGCACTCGTCCAAGATGAAACCCTTAGTTATTTCAAAAAAAAAAAAAACACTTGCCACACATTCAGTTTGAAGAACCACCAGCAGCATGGGTGAACCTTCACATACACGACGGGGCAAAAATTGGACGAAAGCCGAAGATATTGCACTTTGTAAAGCATATTTAAGTATTTCTCAAGACCCTATTGTAGGCACCAACCAACCGTCTGTGGATTTTTGGAAGCGTATTTTTGCTACTTATTGCGACCTCATCGAAAACAATGGGGTGCGGTCACAAGGATCTTGTGCTTCACGTTGGCTTAACATAAAGCATCCATGCTCCAAATTTCACGGGCACTTAACACAAATTCAAAATACATACAAAAGTGGGGAGAACATACCCGATATGGTATTTATTTTTAATGTGCAATTTTTTATTTATATTTTAATTGTTTACTTGTTTGTTTATACATACCCTAATTTTTATTTATTTATTTATTTATTTTTGCAGTACAATAGAGCAAAAGAATTGTATACATCTGTCGAGGAGAAACCATTTATTTTTTATCACTGTTGGAAAATTTTGGAAAATACCATTAAGTGGGTAGATGTGAGCACTGCGAGCAGTACTCCTCTCACTCAAACTGACACTGACTCGAACATTCCATCCCCACTTAATTCCCCAATTCTTGGCACAACTATTTCTCTTGATTCTGATCATGATGCTGAGATAAGCGTTTCCTCACCTAGAAAATGCCCAAATGGACGAAAAGCTGAGAAAATTAGAAAAGGGAAGTCCAAATTAACTGAGATTGAGGGAAATCGTTTTTGTAACTTGATGGAGGACTTTAACAAACAATCATTATCATTATCACTTGATACTGGGAAAGTCCAATTGCAAGAACGGAGAATTAAGGCTCTTGAGGATGCGAATATAAACAATAAGGAAAAGAATATAATCGAGAAGGAAGTGAGTGAGACAGCAAAAAGGAGGGAGGAGAGAGAAATCATGATGATGAATTTGGATGGTATGGATACTAATACGAGGCTTTACTGGGAAATGCTTAAAGATGAAGTGTTTGCGAGACAGCTAGCTCGTAATGAACAGTCCTGTTATAAAAAATGAGTTATTATGAATTTTATTACAAATGCTTATATTAATGTAATTGGTGGATGCGGCTTTAATTATATTTAATGTTATGTATTTATTTGGGATTTACTTATATATTTAAAATTTATAACATTTATCATTTTTTTTAATTGTTTAAATGAAATATAACTTTAAATATGCTTTCATAAACTTAAAATTCATACAATAACATATTGCGTAATAAAGTAGAAAAATACGCATTTCGTACATTCCAAACATACAAAAGCTTTAATTGTATGACTCCCTACCACGACGAGCCCATACGTGTTCAATCAAATCATTTCTAAGCATATGATGCATCCTTGAAGACCGAAGCATATGATGGCGAGCCATAAATTTGTTGAACTGTGGTGTCATATCCCGTGAGATTTCAGATGATGGTCCTGCCATATGTGCTGGTATGTCATATTCATAATCAAGGGACTCATCTCGCTCATCTTCTATTATCATATTGTGCAATATAATACAGGTCTTCATAATGTTATGAAGATCATCACGAGACCAAGACCGTGCCGGTCCACGAACTATTGAAAAACGAGCTTGAAGAACACCAAATGTTCTTTCCACGTCTTTTCTATATGCTTCTTGCATTCCATTAAATTCCCTTTTATTTTCTTCAAGAGCATGAGAAATTGATTGGACAATCGTTGCCCACTTAGGATAAATGCCATCAGCAAGATAATAGCCCATGTTGTACTGGTGGTTATTAATGGTAAAATTGGCAGGTGGTGCACGTCCTTCTGTAATACCCGAAAATAAAGGAGAATGGTCAAGAACGTTAATGTCGTTGTGAGAACCAGGCATACCGAAAAATGCGTGCCATATCCATAAGTCGTGGGAGGCCACTGCCTCGAGCATAATGGATGGCTTATGTATATGGCCGGTGTAGGCTCCATGCCACGCAGTTGGACAATTCTTCCACACCCAGTGCATGCAATCTAGACTTCCCAACATTCCAGGAAATCCACGTTCCTCCCCCTTACGCAAGAGTCTTGCAATGTCAGCTTCATTTGGATATCTCAAATAATGTGAGCCATACACTGCAATAATCGCATAACAAAATCTTTGTAATGACTCTGTTATCGTGGTCTCGCCCATTCTTATGTATTCGTCAATGGCATCGGCACCAACTCCATATGCGAGCATCCGTAAAGCCGCCGTCATCTTCTGCAAACCGCTACAGCCAGGAATGCCAAGAGCATCCATTCTCTGCACAAAATAATTGTCATAATTTTGAATATCATTCAAAATCCTAAGAAATAATGTTCGATGCATGCGAAAAGGTCGTCTAAATAAGTTGTCTGGATAGACAGGATTTTCGGAAAAATAATCATTAAATAGTTGTCGGTTGCCCGATGCTCTATCACGATTGATTCGACGTCGAGTACTTGAAGAACCACCATGAGTACTTTCTTCATTGATGGAATTTTGATATTCTGCACAAATACGCACAAAGGTTCTTCTCCTCTGTTCATCATCAGAATCAGATTGCCCAAACTCGTCTTGTAAGACTTCATCAAAAATGTCTTTGCTCATTGTGTTGTAAAAAGTTGTGTGATAGGGATTGAGGATAGAGAAGTAGATATGTGGAGAGATGGAGATGGTGTGAGTGATGAGAAGCTGAAGGGTGATATTTATAGAATTTGATGGGAGAATGGTAGATGGGAGGAGACTGGTAGATGAGAGACCGGTAGATGGGAGGAGACTGGTAGATGGAAGACTGGTAGATGGGAGACTGGTAGGTGGGAGACTAGTAGATGGGAGGAGACTGGTAGATGAGAGACTGGTAGGTGGGAGACCGGTAGATGGGAATGTCGTTACTCATCTTACATCAGTTGCTCTCTTGTAAATCCACTTGCAGTAAAAATTAAGGAAAACTGACCGTTAGATTATATACTCCTATAATGTATGTCATGCATGCCAAAAATCACGGTGATCCTACGGTTGGATTATGAGAAACTGTCTGCTAAAAAATGATAACATTTGTAAGAACAAAAAAGTCACAGGTTATCAAAGTTTTATTTTTCAAAAAATAGCCGTTGGATTACTGTGATTTTTGGTAGACATGACATACATTATAGGAGTACCAAATCCAACGGTCAGTTTTTCAAAATTTTTACTGCGAGTGGCTTAACTAATTTAAAATCAAAATTTTAATTGCAAAATGGCACTAATTTAAATTTACTGTGTAATTAAATTCCTTCAATTAAAATTAATCAATGATAAATTATAATTAGAATAGTAGTATTTTAGCTTATTTTATTGCGAAAATAAAATTTTAAAATATTAAATTATTAAATTAAGATACAAAAATAATTAATTATTTTAATATATGAATTTTTTTCATTACGAGGATTAAACTAAGTTTTAATATGTTATTGTAAATAAATTTTGAAAAGTAGTTGGAAGTTAGTTGGACCATGGGGGTAAATATGTCAAATAGATTGGAAGTGCCAAATTTGGCATTTTTGCATTGGAGCACCTTAGTGCCAAATTTGGCATTTGGCTTTGGCAAGTGCCAAATGGGGTGCCAAATTTGGCTTTGGAAGCTCCAAAATGGCATTTGCATTGGAGATGCTCTTAGGAATCATTTCTCCAAAAATGACTTCCATTTGTAGGAAGTTTTCAGATTCAGGTCAAAATTCAAAAGTAAAAGTTCATTCAATCTCCCTAGCTTTTTAGTCTACCTTTTCTTTCTCCTTTACATATATGTCCAACTTAGGACACGTATTTCGAGAAACTGACCGATGGATTAAATGTTTCGCTTGTACATATTATGCATGTAAAAAATCATAATAACCCAGCAGTCGGTTTTTCACAGTTTTGAGAAAAATTGTAAAAAATAAAATTAAAAAATTGTGAAAAACCGACTGTTGGATCGATGTAAATTTTTGCATACATGATAAGTATAAGTGGAACATCTAATCTAATGATCGGTTCATCAAAATATTTATTCAAAGTTAGTCAAAAACAAACACACAGGGTAAGAAGAAAAAGGAAGGTAAATGTTAGGCCAAATAACAAAGAAAAAAAGCACACCAAACAAGAATCACACAAGACAAAAACTTACGTGGTTCACCCAAAACTAGGGCTATGTCCACAGAGTTGCAGCGATTTCACTATTTTAGAGAACAGTACAAGAGCGGTGCCAAATAACAACATCATCAACCCCAATAAGAAGCTACAGTATATTTAACCAAACCGGTTCGTAATCCCAAACCATCACAAACTCTATTATATATCCTATCCTGGCATACTTCTGGAATATCTCAAACTCTAGCTAGCATTATCTAAAAATATTCTAGATGTCAACACGCTTCTAATAATTGGGCCATGGATTAGACATACAACTAGGCTCCACAAAGCCCAACAATCTCCCACTTGGAGACTAGTCCAATCAGCAACACCAAAGCGAATCCACGTGCCTCCAAACGTAGTTGCCACCGCAACAACCCATCCACCTGTCCTCAAGCTTGAAGACCAACTGAAGCTGAGCACAACTTCAGTTTCTCAATAATAACACCTTTTGTCAACATATTTATTGGATTTTCAGTTCCACGAATCTTCTCAAGTATCAACTGTCCACCATCAAGAAGAGATCAAATAAAGTGATATCTCAACTATATGTGCTTCGTCCTGGAATGAAACGTCGGATTCTTAGCAAGAAAAATGGCACTTTGACTATCATTGTGTAAAATACCTCTTTCATGCTTCTTACCCAATTCATACAAGAGACCCTGTAACCAAACCATCTCCTTTCCAGCTTCAGTCACAGTTACATATTCAGCTTCTGTAGTAGAGAGAGCAACAATATTTTGCAACTTTGAAGCCCAACACACAGCTGTACCACCCAAAGTATGCACAAACCTTGTACTCTTTCTGCTATCACCATCATCGGCTAGATCGGCATCCACATAACCATGCAACTTTAAGCCTACCCTTGTGAAATAAAGTGATACATCTGAAAAGCCTTTCATATACCGCAAAATCCACTTGACCACATCCCAATGCTGCTTTCCTGGATTACTCATGTAACTACTCACAACTCCCACTGCATGTGCAATGTCCGGTCTTGTATAGACCATAGCATACATAAAAATACCAATAGCTTATGCATATGGAACTCTACTCATGTAAGCTTGCTCCTACTCTGTTTGTAGCGATTGATCTTTAGTTAGTCTAAAATGACTAGCCAAGGGTGTGCTAATTGGTTTTGCCTTATCCATTCTAAACCTGCTAAGTACCTTTTTCACATATTCCGTCTGTGAAAGCTTTAATGAACCATTAGCCCTGACCCTAATGATTTTCATACCAATGATTTGTTTTACAGCTCCCAAATCTTACAGTGCAAACTGTTTTGACAACTACTTCTTCAGATTATTAATATCTTCAATGCTAGACCCTGCAATAACCATATCATCCACATACAACAATAGGATAATATAGGAATTATCAAAATTCTTAACATAGCAACAATGGTCTGCCTGCAACCTTGTGAACCCAATGCTGCAAATAAAACTGTCAAATTTCTTATACCATGTTGTCTTGGGGCTTGTTTTAAACCATAGAGGATCTTGTTCAATTTGCAAACCATACTCTCCTTTCCATACACTGTGAATCGGTGTGGTTGGTGCATATAAATATTTTCCTCCAAATCACCATGAAGGAATGCTGTCTTCACATCTAATTATTAAAGAAGAAAGTTCTCTACAGCCACAATTCCCAATACCAATCTGATTGTTGTCATCTTCACAACTGGAGAGAATATTTCAGTATAATCAATACCTTCTTTATGCTGAAATCCCTTTACAAGTAATCTACCTTGTAACGCCTATTACCATCATGCTCCTCCTTTATCATGTACACTCATTTGTTATGTAAAGCCCTTTTACCTGCTGGCAGTTCAGTTAGTTCCAATATCTGATTTGTCATCAATGAGTTCATCTCATCTTTCATGGTTAATTCCCACTTGATTGAATCTTCAACCTGCAAGGCTTCATCAAAACTATCTAGCTCACCACTATCAATTAGCAGAATATAAAATAGGGATGGTGAGAACCGCTGTGGAGGTCTAATATTTCTAGAAAACCTACGAACAACAGTTGTGGGTGTACACTGTTCTACCTGTGGGTCCATGTTTTCAGTATTTTCTGTATCCCCATTATGTGCAGAATTTTCAGGAGCAATATCTAAGTCAACAAACTCGTATTTCTTTTTTTTTTTTTTTTTTTTGGCCCTGTAACATCATATTCAGTACCTAACTTGTCCTTGTACATAATTTGTTCATTAAATATCACATTTCTACTTCTAATGATTTTTCAATTTTTATTATCCTAAAATCGATAACCAAAAGCTTCATCCCCATAACCAATTAAGAAACATTTTTTGGACTTAGCTTATAGTTTATTACGAGCATCAGAATCAATGTGAACATAAGATACACAGCCAAAAACTTTTAAATAAGAAAGATTTACCTCTTTACCACTACAAACCTCTTCAAGTATTCTGCAATCCAAGGGAATTGATGGTCCTCAATTTATCAAATAAGCTGCAGTGTTAAATGCACTAGCCCAAAGCATTCTGGAAACCTGCATGCAAACTCATACTCCTAGCACGCTCATTAAGGGTTATGTTCATGCGCTCAGCTACACCATTCTGATGTGGTGTTCTTGGAATAGTCTTTTGCAACCTAATCCCATTATCAGCACAAAATTCTTTGAACCCTCCATATATGTATTCCCCTCCATTATTTGATCTCAAACATTTTGGCCTAAAGCCTGTTTCAGTCTCAACCATGGCTCGTCATTTTTTAAAGATCTAAAATGCATCATATTTATTTTTTAGAAAATAAATCCATACCTTTCTGCTCAAATCATCAATGAAAGAGATGTAATACCGCGATCCTCCAAGAGATGCAACTGGGGAAGGCCCCCATAAATCTGTGTGTAATAACTCCAATTTTTCAGACTGGGGAGTTCTGCCACCTTTCAAGAAACTGACCCTTTTCTGCTTCCCAAAAATTCAGTCCTCACACATCAAAATCAACTGACTTCAGTTCTAGTTGCTTCCCTTTGAAAAAAAGTACTTTCATCCCCTTTTCACTCATGTGACCAAGCCTGCGGTGCCATAAATTTGTATCAGCCTTTTTGTCTAATTCCAGTTTCATTAATGACGACACTCTTGATAAAACTGATGTGTTGTTTGCATCAGTTTTCTGCAGGAATATTACTTATATTATGATGTGATTTTTTCTAAAAGTGGCATTGATTTGGAGGTTTGTACCATTTTCTTATGAGGTGTTTGTATGGTTCTTTAAAGCTATTTTTTGCCTAGACATTGATCTGTGTATGGGCTCATCAGTTTTAAATTTACAAAATATTTAAAACTGATGCATACATCAGTTCTGTGTAATGATTGCCATCTCTTATCCTCATATGCATGGATTTCCCACCCATTTAAAAGATTAGTGACATTCATTTTGCCAAGACAAATTTTAAGAAATAGAGATTTGTTTAGAATATGGTTTATTATTTTATAGTTGTTAAGTTTCCTTGTTTGAATGTGTCCATCAGTTTGCAATATCAATTGGATGATATGTATCCAAAGAAAAAGCAAAATTAAATGAGAATTTCTTTCAAGAAATCATCACATGTATGCCAAAGATCAAAATAAAAATTGAAAAAGAATTAAAGATCTAACAAAAAACTGCTTTGAAAATCTGACAAAAGATAAATGTACAGAAAACTGATGTCTGCACTAGTTTTATGCAATGTTTTAAAACCCGGACCGTTCATTGAAACGGAAAAGTTACCGGGTTAAGGGTCAATCGGTTCAACCGTCGGGTCAACCGGGTTGAACCATGACGTCACCATGACATCATAAATATATTATTATTTATTTATTTATTAGAATAAAAGCTGTAAATGATTCAAAATATAATATTTTTTTTAAATGTATGTACAATCAATTCATATATTTGAATTTATGTGTAGTCATCAAAATTGAAAATTGAAAATTACTATTGATCAATCCTTATTTTATATATTTTTTAAAATGCCGGATAAGAATATTGTATTATTAAATTAGGTGCTTGGGTTTCTTTTTGCTATTTGGGATTTTTTTAGACTAATTTGCCTTTTTAGCCCTCTTGGCTTTAAGAGATTTTAAAAATATTGAGGCTATTTTAGTCATTTTAGTATCTTAAATAAATAAATAACCGGGTTGACCGGTTCTTTTAACCAGGTTGACCGGGTTTTGCAAAAAAAAAAGAGCAGTTTTTGAATTGAATAGGTTTTTGTAGGTTAAACCAACCGAAGAGAAAACCGGTTCTCGGTTTAACCGGTTAAACCGATCGGACCGGTCCAGGTTTGATAGCATTGATTTTATGTAAAAATATAATGACAAGCCTGAAAATTGATGTGTCTTAATTATCACTTTTGAGAAAAATGATGTTAACCTTAACATCAGAAGATTAAATGTAGGCAGAACCAAAACATAAAGTGATCATTTGTTATAAAGAAAATAACAAACTATTACAATATTACATGTCTGAAATATTCTAAATCTATTTCAAAAGTACATCAAAAGTACACAAATTTTAGAAGTACACAAAATGATGCAGTTCAAAATAAACTAATGCATTTTCACAAAAATTGGTCCATTGAAGATAAACTGTGTATTCCATATTTTAAGCAAGATTGGAATCAATGAAAGGCAAACTGATGAGTATCCAATGGCATACTGAAGCATAACTATAGTGTATTCCAATGGCAAGGCATGATTTCAAAAGAAGTGGAAGCAAGTTTTAAATATAAAACCACTAATGCATATCTCATTAAACTGATTAGTTTTCCTAAAAATAACTTATTCATGTCAATGAAAAGTGATTCACTACAAAGAAAATGATGAATTTCACATTTTTTAATTATATGTGTTTCAAAGTATAAACAATCATCATTTTTTTTTTTTGCTTTTGTATTCATTTTAAACACCATAACCAAGCTCTACCACCTAACAAAAATGATGAGCTATTTCTTATAAAATTGATCGCATAAAAAATGAAAGTGATGTGTTACAACAAAAAAAAAAAAAAAAACTGATATTGCATAAAAATGAAAGTGATGAGTTATTGAAAAGAAGAAGAATAAGAAAAAGAAGATTGAATGGTCGGATTTTGAAAAAGTGTTGTGTTATCATGAATTGAAACAATTGTAATTGGTTTGAAAGCACTAAATATTAAAAGAGGAATTTGGCTAAAGGTCCTCATTTAGAAGATTTTAATGCCAAAAGTCCTCTCAAAAGAGTTTTCTTTCCAAAAGTCCTTTTGGTATGAATTGGACAAAAATACCCCTCCTTCCTAATTACCTTCAATGCCACCTACATCCCCAAACCCCGGTTCACTACGTCACACCCTGTAGTGACCAGCGTTAGTTTCCTACGTCGGAAACGCAGGTCACTACGCCGGAAAATGCAGGTCACTACGCAAAAAAATAATAATAATAATAAAATCTTTCTTTTTCTTATATTTTCCAATCAACCAAACAAAAAATTAATTAAAAAAAAAAAGAAAAAAATACATAGAATTTTATAGAAAGAGATGACTTTCAGTCTTAAATCTCTGATTTTCTTCAGTTATCTTCGATCAGTCATCTCAGATTTGCACCATCTCAGATTGGTGCAGATCATTCTTTCACTGTGATGGTATAGGCAGCTTTATGGTAGCTTCTGGTGCCTATTCTCATGAGAGAAGAAAGTTTATGAGACTTTCATTTCGATCGAGACTAACGAAAGGACTGTGATGCGCCTGGGGAGGAAAGAAGGATAAACTGCTCCCTGGGCTTGGCTTGAAAGCCCTTTTTTGGGCTAGAGACGGAGCCTCTCGTAGTAAGAGCGCTGGCCCTTGTTTTGGTGAGTTCAGTTTGGTTGCGTACTCCCAAAATAAGGTGGGTGGAGAGGGGGGAGGGTCCCACCAATTTGTGCCTATTGAACAATTATCATTGCCTTACTGATCTACGACCAGCCTCATTCTCATTTTTCTTTTCGTATTATGGATCTTGGTTTGTGCTTTATGGCTTTTCCACTCCTGACAAGACTCGTCTTGCTTGTGTGTCGTCTCTGTTCTCATATCAAAGGGGTGTGTGAGGGAAGGGGTAATAATGTCATAAAATAAATGAAATTTTAAAGATTAGGACCTTAGACAATAAAATCTTTTAAATTGGGACTTTTCAAAGGAAAAAATGTTTAGGTGGACTTTAGCCAATAAATACTTTTAAAATAGGACTTTAGGCCAATTATCTCTTAAAAGAAAATCAAAGAAAAAAATTATGAATCAAGTCAATTTTCATTTGAAACTCAAAAGATATGATTGAATTGGTAAATGATGTGCTTTGTAAAATATAAAATGAAACTCGATCAGTGTTAATTAATATTTGTTAATCCAAACTGATTAGTCTTACACATTTAGTTACAACTAAAACTGAGTAAACTGATCATTTCTTTTACTAACTAATCAAATGAAATGATCAAAACAATCATGTATACATACAAAATCAAAACAAATTACAAATAAACTTATCAAATCATATATATTTTTAAGAAATTGATCAAATCAGTTCTTTTCCTACAAAGTGATCAGAGTAGATTCAAAAAAACTTTACAAAATCGATCAGTTCATGTAAACATTCAAAATGATTTTTTAGAAACTGATCAAATCTATATGTTCCTTTTAGATTCATGTTCTCAAGCAAATGTATGGTTTGAAAGCCCTAAATATGAAAGAAATTACAAAATCAAATCGGTTAGTACGTTATTTTTTACAAACTAATCAAATGAAATGATCAAAACAATCATGTATACATACAAAACTAAATCAAAATACAAATAAACTGATCAAATCATATATCTTTTTAAGAAACTGATGAAGTCAGTTCTTTTCCTACAAAGTGATCAAATTAGAGTAAAAAAAAAAAAACAAATCAGAACAGAGTCAAAAAAACTTTACAAAATCAACCAGTTCATGTAAACATTCAATATGATTTTTTATAAACTGATGAAATCGATCAGTTCCGTTTTAGACTCATGTTCTCAAGCAAATGTATGGCTAGAAAGCCCTAAATATCATAATCAAATAAAGAAATTACAAATAACATCAATTTTAACTTCAAACCCTTAAAAATCAACTCGAATCGGTTTTTTTTTTTTTTAGATCAAGAGAAGAAAATCATATTAATAACCAACATAAACACAAATATTCGCTGGAATTTGATTTAATCAGAAAAAATTTCAAAAATAGGGCGTTAGGATTTAGATTCTTACTATTTTTCATCATTTTTCAGAATTTGAAGATTACTAGAATGAGAAAAGTTCTTGTGGTTTGAAGATTGACGGAACGTGAATCACATCTAAAGAATGATTCTCGAATCTTCTCATGGTTGAGTCATATTTTGATAATCAATTTTCGCACAAGAATGAAAAAGTTTTGGTGGTTTTGTAGTTTAGTGAAGATGCAATCGTATTATTTATTATTATTATTATTATTTGAAATTGTGTTTGGGAAGATAAGAGGGCATTTCTGTCAATTAATTTTCAATAGAATTTTTTGGTATAGTAAAAAGGTGAGGCTATATACAGCACACCTTTTTACTAAAGGCAGTCCATATAAAATATTTATTGGGTCTATTATACCATTTTCTAAGTACAGCCCAATAATTTTTAAGGCAACCCATTGGCTCATTTATTTATACAAAACAAAAGTTTTAAAATGCCATAAATGCCCCAATTCTAAATACAAAACACAATTTCTATTTGCAACCCCTTACCCCATTAATTGAGGTTTAAAAAAAAAAAAAAAAAAAAAAAAAACTTGCATCACAAAAAAAACTTTCGTTTTAGTTTTGTTTGTATATTATTGGTAAACATTATTTTTGGAATAAACTTGCTTCAAAACGTGAAAAGTAGTGTTTTATAACCATTATGGTATGATGGTGTTACGAAAAAAAAAAAAAACATGTTTCAATCGGAAAATTGAAAAAAAGAAATATGTGTTCGTGTTTGCATTAGAACTGGTAAATCCAAATATTAAGCTTTAGTATTCGATTCCGAATATGAAACACTATATTCCACTCCAAAAAAATCGAATGTAGTTTGCAATTTCTTCAATTTTCTAATCGAAACAGAGATTTTTTTTCGTAAAACCATCATACCATATTGGTTATAAAACGTTACTTTTCATGTTTTGAAGCAAGTTTATTCCAAATATAATATTTACCAATAATATACAAACAAACATAAAACGAAAGTATTAGGGGTAATATGTTTAAGGTTTATTGTTGGGGGTAATATAGTGTTGGGGTAATATGGTCATTTTATAAATGCTAATATACTAAGGGTAATATGGTTATTTTATAATATTTCTGTTATCTAATGGGTTATATGTAGTAAGTAGGGGTGTGCAAAAATCTGCCCGACCCGACCCCATCCGCAATCCGTGGTTACATGCAATGGTTAGGCAGGTTGGGTTGGGTGGATTTGATGAATTTTTGGCGGGTTTGGTCGGTTGATGGGTATAGAGGTGACAACCCGCCCTAAACCCGCCACCACCCGCCAAATAATTATATATAAATAAATAATTTATTCATATAAAATAAATTTCATTACTACATTATGTTTTCCCTTAATTGGATATGCTTGCAAGTTAGTGTTTTTTATTTCTTTAGAGATGTTTATTATAATAGTTTGAATATACACTTATTTGATTTGATATTCTTTCAATTTTGAATGTGAAAATATATGTTAGTTTGTAAGATTTTTTTAATAATAATAAACATTTATTGTTATGTATCTAGCTAGTTAGTAACTTCTATTGTTATAGGGTAATTTATTTTGGCACTTTAGTTTATTACTATTGGAAGAATTGTTTGAATTATAGTTTAATTACTAAATAACATAATATTGCATTGTTATATACGAATTTGAGGTGTTTTTGCTTGTTAAAAAGATTTTAAGAACTTTAGGTGTTTATTAAAAAAAATAGTAATGTTTCATCCGTCCAACTCGCCGTTTGAAACTCGCCATATATTTAACCAATCTGCCGATTATTAAGGTAGGCGGGTAGAAGAATTACCCACCCGATTGGTTGACGGTTTTACCTTCCACCCGCCCTCACCTAACCCGCGCACACCCCTAGTAGTAAAGGGGTAAATGGATTATTAATTAAATTTGTATAGTATTGCTTTTAGTAAAAATAATAAATTGGTGAATTGTACTTAGAAAATATACTGCTCACAGTAAAATGTGTGCTGTATGTTGCCTCACCCACAGTAAACATTTTTGGATATAAAAATTGTGTAAATACTAAATAGTACCTTTGGGTATTCATCCCTAAAAAGTTCAAGTTCAACTCATAGCCTTAAACCCTAAATCTCTTTTACGGCTATACCTTCCTCAACCCCTGTACCGTTAAAACTCTCTCTCTCTTCTGAGACTGGGAGAGTTTGGAGGATGAAGCTTTTACACTCGAGTAATCCACGGCGTCACACTGGTATTTCGAGGATTTTTAGAGTTTTATTTTTCTCTTCTAAAACCCTAATCTCCTCAGCTTCAAGTGACTCTCTCTACCGTAGGATCTCGAGAGCTGAAGGCCCTGAGGTTTCGATTGTTCCGTTGCTCGATCAATGGGTTGAAGAAGGTCGAACCGTCAAGCAACAAGAACTGCGACGCATTGTCAGGCAGCTCAGAAGCTACAAGCTCTTCGAGCATGCTCTTCAGGTATTTATACTCACTTATGGATGTGTATATATACATACATTAGTGTATATATATATATATATATATATATATATATATATATATATATATAGACACACACACACACATTTCCTTGCTTTGTGTTTTTAACGAATAGGGTAACTTATTCTGTATGCGCTTATGAAAATTTGATGTTCTGCATAGTGGGTTCGGTAATGTGGGCATTTCATCTCTGAAAATTATGTATTTATTTTGACCTCATTTGTATCCTCTAATTTTGAAGCACTTTCTTGCTTCTGAAAGCAAAATTTCATTGGTTTCTAGCTGTTAAAAGCGAGAAAATACTTTTTAAATCCTAACCAATTTACCAAACAAAATCTAAGTCAAAGAAATGAGGTTTTTGGAAATGTTAAAAGCTGTTCAACTCAAAAGTATTATGGATTAGGATGTACAAAATTGTGTAACTTACATGAATGAAATCACTGCTCTATGTTCAGCTCAGTCCAATTGTTAATGGAAAGAGAGGAAAGAGTAGAAAAGTTATGTTAATTATAGAGAAACAAAGAATACTGTAATTTATTGTAATTAGGTCTATTTACATATCTACATGAAAAGTGAAGGTTT
This sequence comes from Hamamelis virginiana, assembly GCA_017140935.1. Taxonomy (NCBI): domain Eukaryota; kingdom Viridiplantae; phylum Streptophyta; class Magnoliopsida; order Saxifragales; family Hamamelidaceae; genus Hamamelis; species Hamamelis virginiana. The sequence goes on along the minus strand of JAESVK010000306.1, from coordinate 478,787 downwards.
ATTACTAACTTGTTATGTTCTTGATTAAATTCCAATTTATAAGATAAAATGCTATATGAGTTTTGGGATAACAGAAATTTTTCTAATAACTTTCTCAAGTATGATGGCAATACAATGGGTTTATATTTTCATTGAAGACGATCGCCCTATTAGGTTCTGTAAATCAGAGCTTTCAACTTCCAAAACAGTGAAACAATATTAACAGTATCATAGAACCTTGGGATGCTTTTTATCTTTTTTTCTTAAGGTGGAATTCCACTTAGTGACTGGTGGAATGGTGATCCTTCAACTATAAGTTGTATTAAGAGTTTTAGTAGTTAAAATGATATATATGTATATCCTCGTCCCGGTTCATAATGCATGAAAAATAAATGGTTTCCTGCATTTTCAAAGCATATCTGCTATCTGACGTATTAATTGGAAGGCATAAATGATAATTTAGTAGTTTGAAGAATAAGTATTTACAAGTTAAATAAAATCATTTTGGTGCTGGCTACAGTTACAAAGTTCACATACTAATTATTATAATTACTCTAAACCAAATGAGTTAAAAGGAAAAATGTTTATCATTTTTTTACTCCTTGCAGATGTTCAGATTAACCATTGCAGGAATGGTGTTATATCCTCTAATTTCAATATTGATTTAATTCTGTGTATTTGCTACTTGGAGCAATACTTCTTCTTACACTGGTATATATCCAGTTAGACCATGCTATACAAAATGAGCAAAGAACAAGATTTTGTAACTTGAAGACTTCTATTTTATTTCTTGGATTTTAGTTTCCTTTACCTCATGACCAATACCACCTTATTTCTCTATGATTATACTTGTAACTTTTAAGCTTTCGACTTTTGAGGGAGTTTGGGGGAAAGCGATTATCCAGACAAAATAGTCTTCAGTCTTTACAAACAGCTTTAGAATATTTTGATTGCTGGCTCTAAATCCTGTTTCTTAGTCTTTTGTCAGATATCTGAATGGATGAGCGACAGACCGAAACTTGACCCATCACCTGGAGATGTTGCAGTTCGGCTGGATTTGATCTCAAAAGTTCATGGCCTAGGACAAGCAGAGAAGTATTTCAACAGCATTCCAGATTCTTTGAGAGTTTTCCAGGTTTATGGCTCTCTTTTAAACTGCTATGCCCACAATAAATCATTGGAGAAAGCAGAGGGGCTCATGCAAAAAATGAGGGAGTTGGGGATTTTGAAAACATCACTTTGTTACAATGTTATGTTAAACCTCTATTCTCAGACGGGAAAATATGAGAAACTAGACATCCTAATGCAAGAGATGGAAGAGAAGGGCATCAGTTGTGACTGTTTCACTTCCTGCATCCGGTTGAGTGCTTGTGTTGCCACTTCTGACATAGAGGGGATGGAAAAACTTCTAATGAAGATGGAAGCTGATCCTCTGGTCGTCATGGACCTGAATGCTTATACTGTTGCAGCAAATGGGTACTTGAAAGCTGGTCTGACAGAAAAGACTTTGACCGTACTGAAAAAATTAGAGCAGGTTATTAGTGGTAAGTCAAAAAGGTTTGCTTATGGAATTCTCCTTACACTATACACTGCTTTGGGGAATAAAGATGAGGTGTATCGTATTTGGAATTTGTACAAGGATATTGGGAGATCCGATGATGCGGGCTATCTTTCTATGATAAGCTCATTAGTGAAGTTTGATGACATTGATGGAGCTGAGAAGATCTTGGAGGAGTGGGAAACAGGGAACACATGCTCTGACTTTCGGGTTCCCAACTTGATGATCAGTGCATATTGCAAGAACGGCCTTTTGGAGAAGGCTGAAGCATTTGTAAGCAGGCTTATAGAGAGTGGGAAGGAGCCTAACGCAAGCACATGGGACCGTTTGGCCGGTGGATATCATAAGGATAAACAGACAGAAAAGGCAGTGGAGATGATGAGGAAAGCAATCCTGGCTAGTCGACCTGGGTGGAAACCACACCCTGGTAATTTGGCTGCATGTCTTGAATTTTTGAAAGGGAAGGGAGATGTGGAAGTAGCAGGGGAATTTATTAGGTTACTTAGGGAAAAGTGTCATTTCAAAATAGATGCTTGCAACAGATTAGAGAATTATATAAAAGACAGAAACCCGGGATCCATTATATTTGATAAGATGGGAGGGGTCTCAATAGATACTTCCGACAGACTAGAAAATTGCCTAAAAGATGGAAACCTGGAATCCATTGCCCCTGTTCAGATGGGAGAGGATGATGAGGCTCGGGATGGAGAAATGCATGGAGTCATGGATTTCAAGAAGGAGAGCATCGACTAAATTATATGCCTGGCTATCAAAGGTTCTTCTATTGCTTACATATTTCGAAATTTTTTTAACTACATTATTGACCATCTGTAACTGAACAACCCTGTATCTTGTATCAATTTGCACTGTACTCTCTTACTAATAGATTGCAGCTTTCATATGGGAGTTTCCTTATTTCACGTCCCTTGTACTATAAAAATAAGGTTGCTTTACTCTAGTGTCTAGTTGACTGAAATCAGAATGCCCAAATTCAGATGTAAACTCACCAATTTAGGCATGTTCACATTCAGGTCAAAATTCATAATTATTCCACAGAAGTTAGAAAATGTTTTTAATAGTGATGCAAACAAGCCAATTTAGTCATGTTCACATTGAAACCATAAGATTGAAATTCAAGAATTAAGAACCTAGCCTTCATCCCTGGATAAGGACAATTATTTACTTCCTCCATCCTTCCTTTCCTCTCACATATTACCCCAAAATTAAAGCCATTTTTATAACATGTTATAATTAAGTATGAAACATTAGGGGGAGAGTGGTTGAAAATAGGCATGATATGCTCTTTCTTTCATTGCTTATGGGTGTTCAATGTGGCACAACATATCTAAGGTTCTAATATCATTAGCCAACCTAAAGTGAATTCAAACATGTTAAAACCCAAGTTGGCAAGTGCTTTTGCTAGAGAGTCCACATGAGTGACGTATTTCAAAATGCAGAAAGTGTTAAGTAAATGCTTTTCAGTTGAATTAATTCATGCAAGACATTCTAATTATCAAGGCACCCTCGTTCTCTGAAACTATTAGACCCATCCATGTTTGAATTATTGGTTCCTCGATCTACGAGGTGAAATGGCAAAATTAAAATTTATTTGGGACACTTCTAACCAATGACATCGAGAAGAAAAATGGGTGTTTGGTAAGAAATGGAAAGGTTTGGACCATAACAACATTAAAGAATAATTCATGAAAATGCGAGAATATTTCTTCATTTGGGTGAGCCAGTCAGTCTTGGTTCATCTCGCCATTCAATTTTAAGACCAAGTCTAGCCCGAACCTGATGTTGCCACCTCTAACTGCAGCTAGCAATATGACCGAGCCATGGTTTAATCCAGCATCAACTTTGTGCCTCTTCTCTGAGTTTTTGGAGATTAAACACCACATATTTACGAAACTTTCGCCACCATGTACCGAGAAGTTTGTGAACTTCTTCTCAAGGTCCTTGAAGTGGCATGTTGTGATATATCAGACTCGGACGATAGTGACTCATCTGCATGGCGGGGACTATGGAAATGGTTGGATTGCTGCCAGTGATGAAGATGACGATGAAAGTGCGGAAATATGATTTCGTATTTTCCTTATGGATATGTTTTTAATATTTGTAAGTTTGCTTTTTCGAAGTGCCATTCCTGGTAGATGAAGACAGTTTTTTGGTCTCACTTTTGTGAGAATTAAAAATCACATTGACGTAGGATGTATGAACCGATCGATCAGAGCATGTTTGGATATTTTGGTATGTACATCTTCATATATGATTCGACTCTTTCTAGAGAATATCTAATTTACATTTTCTTAGCAATCGGATTTGTTTACCGACATAGAAAATTTACGTTACTCCTAATACTAGCTAGTTATCAAATTCTATACTTAGCTAGTATCCACTATTCAAATGACAGTTCTCATTCACCACAACAATGTTTTTATTCATAATATAATCTCATTCCTCAAGACTACTGCACGAACATTTAACCTAGAATGTTAGTTTGGACCCAATAAATGAAGTTATTATTCAATTTTGCCCGCATTTCACACTGGTAAAGTACTAGAGAATCTAAAGCGAATTTTCTTTGGAAATGGATTTGTTTGGCCACAGAGAAAATTTAAACTACCCCTAACTGGGTACTAAATTTGATATCTAGTAGTGACTATTCAAATGAAAACTCTAGCTAATCACAGTTACTTTCTTCCACCCTCCCTTTCCTCTCACATATTACCCCGGCCAAAATATATTAATCCCATGTATATACTAAGTTATAACAGAGAATACATGGAACGTACATTGGGGAAGAAGCTAGGGTTGAAAATTGGGTAGACATGGCTCTCTCTTTCATTTCTTATTGGAGTTGGGTGTGGCACAACATTAAGGTATTAGCCAACTTAAACTGAATCCAAACATGTCAACACCTAAAACTTGCAATGTCTCAAGCATATATAAATCCACCGATTGCAACTCCCCGTACAATTTTTAACCTAGTCAAACATGATTTTTTTAAAAATAGTCTAGAGCAAATAGGTAGATAAGTCCTATTATGTTGAGTTCCAAGCCATTGTTCTTCACAGGAGTGAGTAGTGATTAGCTTGTTGAAATCAGAATGCCCCAACTCTAATGCAAACTCACCAATTTAGTCATTTTCACATTCGTGTCAAAATTCAAAATTATTTGACAAAATTAGAATGCCCAAATAGGGAGGTAAACTCATCAATTTAAGTAGCATTTGGCATAACTTTTGGAAGGATCCAAATGAACTTAGCATTAGAGCATCCACAGCAGTGTAGGTAAAAAAATTTAGCCAAAGCTAAATTTTGGCCTCAAAAAGTGGTTTTTTGCTATTTGGCTTTTAGCTAAAATTTTTTTGCCACAGCAGTGTAGCTAAATTTTTTTTGCTCAATCCTTTTATTCCACTTTTACCCTTATTCTTCCTTATCAATTATATCATATACCCTTCATTCATCTACATGACTTAAACCACTATTATTTGTAATTTATCAAATTAATAATTTTTAAATTAATATTCTATTATTAAATTAATATTAAAATTATTTGAAGGGCCGTTGGAAGGGTAAATTAGGAAAAGGGAATGGGGTTTGAAGGGCAAAAAGGAGAAAAAAAAATTTTAAACCCTATTTTTCTTCTAATCTCTCTCGGTCTGTCTCAGATGATAGGGCTCGTCTCTCTCCTCTCGCGGCAGGCTCCCACCGACGATCAACACAACTCGCATCGCCGATGAAGAGGAGTCCCACGTTTTCCCGAAATCACATGCCATCCGTCTTTTTCTTCTCCTCACCTGTACGCATTCGGAGAAGAAATGGAGAGTCTCGTCCTCGACGAGCCATCATCATCATCCAACGGCCACCCTCTCTCCGAACACCATCCCTTGTCACCGCCTGTCAGGTATTTCCTTTTGTTTGATGATTGTTGCTTGAATTTTGTGGAAAAGATGTTTGGACTGTGAATGATGTTTTTTTTTTTTTTCATTATGTGTTGTTTGGTTGTTGAGAAAATTTGGTGAGAAAATGTATTTGATGTGATTCCAACGGTCATCTAGGGAGGGCAAAATGGGTTTTTGATTCAAAGTTTAAGAATCTTGTGGTTTTTGCTTCTGCACAGTGCGTAGCAAAAATAGGGGTTTTTTTGCTCCCAACTGTTCATTGAGCAAAAATTATTTTAGCTTTAGCTACACTGCTGCGGACCAATTTTAACAAAAAAATGACGTTTTTTGCTTTGGCTCTTGCTTTTGCTAGACTGCTGCTGATGCTCTTAAAAGTCATTCTGGAACAACAATTCTATTCGTCTTTTCTTTTGTCCTTCCTTGTGCATCTGACCAATTTGAAACAGTTATTTTGAAAAACCGATCATTCGATTTGATGTTCCACTTATACGTATCAAGAATACAAAAAATCACATTGATCCAACGGTTAGTTTTTTTAAAAAAAAATAGGCTGAGACAATTTTTCACAATTTTTTCATTTAAATTTTTTTTTTTTTAAATTGCAAAAACCGACCATTAGATCAATGTGATTTTTAATTTGCATTCATAATAAGTATAAGTGGAACATCAAATCCAACTATCAGTTTCTCGAAATTCCTGTTCCAAGTTGGTCAAATGCACGAGGAAGGACAGAAAGAGAGGACGAAAAGGGAGGTTGAATGGAATTTTCTTTTGGAAAAAAAGAAAAAAATAATCATGTGTTTGGTGAACTCTTCAAAATGAACTTTTATTAAAAGCTAGTTACTTGAAAAGTTCATTTAAAAAAAAAAAAAATTACTTTTGAAAATCCACATTTGTAGGAAGCATAACTTCGACTTTCTTTTTTCCTTTTTTATACAAAAAGACTTTTAAAATATGATTTTTCCAAATACCTTAATTTTTTCTCTGAATGACTTTTTAAAAAGTTCATCCTACAAATCACTTCTTCAAAAATGACTTCTATTTGTATGAGGCTATTCGATCAGAATGCTACCTTAGTCAAGGTCACATTGAAACGTCCATTAAATTAAAATTCAAGAATTAAGAACCTAGCCTTCACTCTAGCTAGGACAAGCTAGCTAGGGCAATTACCCTCTAAGCTGGGTTGGTCTTTGCTCAATCTATACTAACAACTGCACTTTTAACTTCACTCTCTAAAATTGGTGAAGTAATTTTAAGCTGACTCTTTGATTAGTTAATGTTAAATCGTGTTTGGACATTACTTTTTTGAGATAATGTTCTTTTATATCGCGTGGTACACATGCATGCTCACCAATATTGACCAGTACGTACATTTCCAAATTAATTAATTCAAGCAACCTTGTTTTATATGAAAGGTCAAGGTCTATGTATCTTGCATAGTTTCATGTATCTGTTGACAATTCAATCAAATCAGTTTCGAAATCTTGAAAAGGAAAAGATCGAAGACACTAACGTGAAACACAAATGTGATGTGGGTGTCTTGAATTAAAATTCGTCTGCGACCCGGCGACCCGACTACCCAATTCGATTTAGACACGCGGTTTGACCCGACCTGCTTATGTTAATTAGGGCTTCAGTATATAAGAACGTTTTAGAGGGTTTCTTTATCACGGCGTTTTTTGTATAATGCTTGAACCGCACAGCTCTTCTCTCCACATAGTGAAATTCTCTCGTCGTCGCTATTCCGTGGATGTAGGCTATTTGCGAACCACATAAATCTTGTGTGCATTGTGTGATTGATTGATCTTGTCTCGTTTTCTTATTTTTGCTTATATATTTCGTTGCGGTCATAAATCTCGAATCGTTTGTCTATTTCATAACAACAAATAAAAAAGATATAGATGCATGAAAATGATTTAAATGTAGCTAGAGATAGAATCTAGTGCACATTTTCTTAGCAATTGGATTTGTTTGCCGACATAGAAAATTTATATTACTCATAACACTAGGAATCAAATTCTATACCTAGCTAGTATATACGTATCCACGATTCAAATGATTCACCACAACAATAGAAATGGTATTAATAGAAAAAAAGATATGGTATGAAATGCCTTCTAGCTCTCTCATTTATCAAAAGTAAATATCATTCATTTGAACATGAGTTTTAACTAAGTGATTCATGTAAAGCCCTTTATGGTATAAGATTCAGGGTTCTATTCCTCAGGAATGAGAATTGACCCATTTGTTATTCCCCTTTCCCATTAACAACTAGCCATGCACTAACCCTACTAATTAGCTTACTAATGTTTATCGATTGGGGAAAAGAAAAAAAAAATCCATGCCAAAGAAATCACTGAGTAAAAAAAAAAAAAAAAATTGAGGCTGTTTACCCATAGGTCTGACTTTTTATAAGTTTGATTTACCCAAAAATCCCACCACCTTTTCCCTTTACCCAAAAATCCTGTTGTACATTTTTTTTAACCCAAAACTCCATAATCATCACACAAGTCTAGCTAGTGAATGCCATAGCCCAGAACTGGTGGATTCACTGCTGATGCCCAAGCAAAGCTGGTTATTACCCTCAAAAGTGGACACAGTCCTCTTGACAATTGGTGATGAAAGCTTCGTTTCAAATCATGCACCAATGACCAAGTCAGGACAATTTCTACCCGAGTAACGTCTTGATAAACACAATGTTTCACCACCAAATGATGCTCATGATATATTGGGATGATTCATCGAAAAATTCCATATTCCTCAACCTCAACCACAAGCACCAACATGAGAAGGCACGAGAGATAAGGAAAACGAAAAGCTTCTCAAACCAGAGTAGGAATTCGAACAATCCCTATCAATGTTAGGGGGCAGATCGAGATTCATGGGAACGAGAACCTTTTTATGAGAAGAGTCAAGCGAGGGATGGGATACATTCATAGGTTTAAGCCTTTATCCAGTAAATTAGAGAGGTGCTTTGTTGTGCACTGTTTGTTTTTTTTTTTTCAAAAACTAATGCATATATCAGTTTGGTGGGTTTTTGTTTTTTAGAAAACTAATGTATTTTTTTTTAATTGAAATGATGCAAAAAAATGCATCAGTTTTCATATACATACTTTAATTTTATAAGAATCTTTTTTTTTTTTTTTGGATAATTAATTTTATAAGAATCTATTAGTTTAATGAGAAATACATCGATTAGTTTGTTTTTTGATTTTGCGAAAACTGGTTCATTTGTAGAAAACTTATTCATATGAATCAGTTTTCGGAGAAGGTTTTTTAAGGAAACTGGTGTAATTTTTTTTATTATAAAACTGATGTGGCATGCTTTAATTTTATAAGAATCCATTAATTTAGAGAAATGCATCAGTCTGTTTTTGGGTTTTGCAGAAATTGATTCATTTGCAGAAAACTAATACATTTGAATTAATTTTCGAAGATGGTTTTTTTACGAAATTGGTGTGTTTTTTTATAAAACTGATGTGAAAATAAATTAGTTTTCATAAGCATGTTTCAGTTTTATAAGAAAATATCAGTTTAATGATAAATGCATCAATTTATTTTTTGATTTTGCAAAAATGATGCATTGTAAATTTAGACTTTTGGATAAAGTGAAAAGATGATGGAACTTTGGGTAAAAAAAACCTCAAATTGAGACTTTTGAATAATATTTTCGAAAAAAAAAAAAATAAAGTTTGGATCTCATTATAAGGGTCTGTCCGTAGTGAGAAAAGGGTTAATTGAACACCAATGGTCCCAACCTTCCATGCAAAGCATGGATAGCATGTTTGGACATTTTGAGGTCATGTTCTTTATAATATCGCGTGGCATGTATACATGCTAATAATCAATTAGTACATTTCTTTATTTGCTATTACCTTGTCTTAGATCCCCATTAGAAGGGAAAACAGACCAAAAATTAATATAAATTTGATAAAGAAGATTAAAGAGTAGGGTTCTTAACTTTAAGGATCTATAATAAGATTTTTATAACTAAAAGTCCATCCAAATAAGATTTGCACCCAAAATACCATTAGAAAAACAGAGTGACTAAAATGCCCCTGATTTTATTTTTAGTTAAGTAAATGTGACTGGCTGATTTAGCTCCCAAAATGGAATGTTCTCATGTAGTGAAATTCCCATCTTTATTGTATTGGTTCTTCTTTGTTCACCAATTAGTGTTGAAAATCTGCCTCCATGGAGAGGATATGTGTGGAGAAAGAGACTGCTGTCCTTTTGCCCTAAAACCCCTACTCAAGAATTGTCTAGGAGAGCAACTCACACCATTTAAGGGACCAGCTGGTGTGTTTAAGGGTGAGAAGAGGGGCTCAATTCATAGTGTATGGATTTGGACCAACCCCTTATGACCAATAGTATATTCAATAGACAAAAGGCGCAATAACCATGCATAATCCAATTCGATAAGGAAAAAAAAAAAAAAAAACCAACACGAAATTCATCTTTATGGGTTTATTGGTTCTCCGTTTTCAACATTCACCGTAAATGGAACAAGAAACCCATAAAAACTTATGGGTTTATGAGTATTTTCATGGCCGGAATCCATTATTTGTTATGGGTTTTCTTCTTCATTTGTTTTGAGCATGATGATTTCATCAAAAACAGCATTAACTTGTGCGTTCATGGGTTGAAGAAGTGATTCCGGCTTGAAAGCACATCAATGGTGCAAAAAGGTTGGATATTTTACACTATTCGTAAGAAATCTGATGAAATAATAGAAGCTCATGTTTTTATGGGTATTTTACAGTGATTGCATACATTGGTTCTGCGTTTTCTGATTCACTGTAAATGGCACAAAAGAACCAATCAAAACTTATAGATTTATGGGTATTTTCGGTATTCACTATAAATGGCACCAAAAACCCACAAAAAGTTATTGGTTTATGGGTATTTTCATGGCCGGAATTCATACATTCGTTCTGTCTTTTACTCGGTCAGTGTAAATGGCGCGTAAAAGACATGAAAACTTATGAATTTATCGGTTTTTTTCTTGGACGAAATTCATATTTTTTTGTATATTTGTTTCAAACATGCTCTATTCATCAGAATCTTTAAAGGCATAATGTGTATAATGGATTTGGGGAAGTAAAAAAATTTCCATTTTAAAAAGTAAACTTCCATTCATCCTCCCTTTTTGTCCTCCCTATTGTATCTGACCAACTTGAAACAGCTATTTGAAACCAATGTTGGATTTGATGTTCCACTTATACTTATCATGAATACAAAAAATCGCATTAATCCGATGGTTGATTTTTGCACTTTTGAAAAAAATTGTAAACAATAATGAAAAAATTTTGAAAAACCTTCAAAGTCTATTTTTTGAAAGTCTGACCGTTGGATCAATATGATTTTTTGCATTTATGATACATATAAATGGAGCATCAAATCCAACAATTGATATCTCAAAATAGCTGTTCCAAGTTTATCAGATGCATTAAAGAGGACAAAAAGGAAGACGAATATAATTGTCCTTTTAAAGAACAGGAAGCATAATGTGTAATTGTGTATAATCAATTTGAGGAAGTTAAGGCACCGTTTGGATTTATTTTTATAAGTACTTAATTGCTTTTTTAAAAATTTGTAATATGTAATTTCTTAAAAAAAATTTAAAAAGACAAATAAGTACTTATAAAAAATAAATCCAAACGGTGCCTTAAAAAAATTCCATTTTAAAAAATAGCAGGGCAAATTTGAGAATATACAAAAAGTTGATGGGCTTAAATATACCTTAAATATTCAATCAGGGACCTGACGAAATAAAATCAGACTTTTGGGCATATAATCTTCTATGCTGGATTTTTGGGTATAAAATCTTCTAATTAGGAACTTATGAAACATTTTCCCTAATTTGAAATCACATCATGCATGAATAGAGTGACAAAGCAAAATGGCAAATCAAGATTTGTGTAATCAAATCTAAACAATTTGGATTAGGTTTGGGAGAGATGTTAATTTAAACCGCACCTAATGCGAAGCTGCATCAAGAGATATCAAAAGAGTCAATTGTAGAATAGATTTTAAAAAATCAATCGTTAGATTAGATACTCTTCTTATGTATATCAAGCCTGCAAAAAATCACAGTAATCCAACGGCCAATTTTTAAAAAATATTTTTATGAAAAACCGTAACTTTTTTATTCTTTAAAATATCACTATTTTTCCACATTCAATTCTTTTAAAAATTAACCGTTGAATCATTGTGATTTTTGATAAGCCCAATATATATATATATATAATTCAATTATCGATTTTTAAAAATTCATCATATAATTAATCTTACGAAAATCACCTATTTTATATTATTGCGTTATGAGGATGTTATATTAGCATTTCCTTTACGTTTGGTGGGATAACCTTTTGTTTTGAGCGGCGACGGGAGAGAGGGTCGCATGAATTGGCTAATCAAAAGCAGGAAAATAGGTGTGGAAGGAAATACTGTGCAGTGGAATTGATAGATTGAAAGCAATTGATGACAACGTTGGCATTCGGCCACTCTCACCATGAGAGTCTCACGCAACATATGCCAATCAAGTCACCGTCATTTCCTCAAAAAGCAAAATGGCAAAATTATTGACAGTTTGGTACCTCTACCAGATGAAATGGTGAAATAATGTAAATAATTCAATCTAAGACAATGATAGGTTAGTATATAACTACTTCGGTACATATTATCATAGAGTCAGCATCCTCTCCTTACTTTTAAAAAAATAAAAAATGGAATTCAAAGAATAAAAAATTGCAGTTTTTTTTCATTTTTTTTTTTTAAATCAGTTTTTTCAGAAACCAATCGTTGGATCACTGTGATTTTTTGCAGGCATGACAAGCACTGCATGAATAGAAAATCCAAAGGTCGAAATGTAAAACCGTGACCTGTATCACCCCCTAAATGAGGTAACCGAATGCAGCCACAATCAGGCCGGCTTGACTGTAGCATTTCTGTGTATATATATATATATATATATGACACTGTTAATGTGATTGTGGGCCCAAACAACATCACGGTTCCCTGCCAATGACAATTTGCTTCTCATTTTTTAGCCGTAGGATCATGAGTTGGATAATGTGGCTGTTTGAGATTGCTAGCCAAGGACAGCCTAGGAGAAGCGCTGCCAAGGAGAAGATTCTCACCCATTATGGCATCCATCCGTTACGTGTATACACCCTAGCGTGCGGATGTATACGCTCACATTACGAACTGCAGTAATTTATCGTGCCAACCGTACCGTGCAACTAATCAAATCTTATTCAATACTAAAATCACTTTTGAAGCTCAGACAACTTTTGAAGTGATAGAAAGGTTGGTAAAATTTTCATTATGGAAATGGATGTGGAAAAAATTAGAAAATCCCAACTTTTACCACAATCACTTCTACTATGAAAATTTTGATACGTAGGGACATAGTTTGAACACAACTAGATATAAGGAGATATATTAAAAAAATGATTTTTTAAAAAAGTTAATCCAAACGTTATCTTCTAAGTCAATAAATAAATAAAAATTATGTTGACTCAACTTGTTTAATTCATTAAATGATTCCATTAGGTATAGCCCTTTAACCTATGATATTAGCTTGAGGCGTCAAGTAATGATGGAGACAGAAAGATGCCTTTAGCAAAATAAAAGGGCCACCACCACCTCTTCATCTTCTTGGAAGGTACTACGGTCATTATCGCCACGCCAGCCGTCCCCCACCACCGCCACTAGTTTGTGTTACTTAAAAAAGAAAGAAAACGAAAATGAAAATGACATTCAAGTTGTAAAGTTTGTTGGCTTCTGGCTTGATATGGACAGGTTCTAATAAGATAACTACTTTTTGACCTCCAACATGATGACAATATCTATCTTATCTCTGCTTTGTTGGACCACTTCACTAAATTTTGGGCACCCACTCTAAAGTTTAAAATTAAGGTACCATCGACCAATCAGCCCTACTTCAATTGTTGTCTTCAAGATGCAATCCAAGAGAAGAACAGTGTTGCATTATATGTCAAAACTCATGTAGATGAACACAATTTGAAATATTCATTCATTAACTCTTTTTTAATACAAAATATGACTCGTAATTATCTCTATATATATCCCAGCTCCGGATATGCAACATCTCTTAGGGCTGCATCTCTGTATTCTTCACATACCCATACCCATAATTTTTACAAAGTATACATAGAGATGAAAAAAAATTTCAGAACAAAAGAAGACACAAGAATATGCAACAGAAGAGGAAAAAACAGATTCTGCTGAGTGACTTGTCTGCCTGCATTACATGCCTTCTCACCCTTGGACTACTGATCTCAGCAAGGTGATACGAGTTTGGATAGTTATATGAATTCGTTACCGAGTTGCCAAAAACCCTTGCATAAAACATTTCGCCAAACATCCCAATTATTGGATGGAACACGTTTGTTGTGGTGGTGCCGCCTAGGCTGAGCATTGGCGAAGCAGTGTAGCCGCCAAGGTGAGGATAGTATGGTTGTGATTGATGGAGATAGTTGCGCTGATGAAGTTGCTGAGCTGGTCGAGGACTAATGGTGGGAGATGTCAATTGTGTGTCGAACCCACAGACGGGACCAAGAGGCCTTCTTGGTATAACAAGACCAAGATCCAAGGCCTTGCCTTTGGAGGGCTTTGGAGTTTGTCCTCGACCATAGAGCGGGACTAGTGTGGAGCTTGAAACTTGAGCTTTGCATACAGGGCATTGTTGCTGTTGCTGGTCTGAATCTTCGGAAGAGATGCTCTGGAAGTGAAGCCACTTGTAAATGCAGGGCCAGCAGTAGAGGTGACCACAAAGGGTCACAACTGGGTCCTGCACGAAGTCTAGGCAGATGTTGCAGTCAAAACTGCCGGAGGGATTGTTATCTGAGTCCGTGACTGCAGCCGAGACAGATTTCCATTTGGCGTCATTTAGTGCCACGGCCTCTGGATAGTACTGCTCTATGGCCATTTTGTCGGTCTTGCAATGTGTTTCCTTTACTGCCTAAATCTGAGAAACATATGCAAAAACAACAAGGTTAGAGTCATGAATTTCTCAATCAAAGGAAACAAGCTAAAGACATCTCGTATCATTGTTTGGATAAGATATTTTAACACGGGAAACCAATCATGTCCGCCACAGAGCAAGTTGTGTAAATAAATTAATAAATTGGTCCCAATAATTCAGTTCTAGTCAAATCTTAAAACTACAAAAAAGAGTAAACGAATTACAATTTGGCGACAAGTTGCAAAAAAGCAGCACATAATAGATCGAGGCCCTTAGAATTATATTGATATTTTCTATGATTGATTCTTTTAAAAAGTTTAATATTCAGGACCATTCTAAAATCTAGGTAAATCTGCTACCAAAAGAACCCATTCCCATATTAGAAAGATAGCCAATAAGGAAATCTAAAGACTTAGTAACCTGACTTAATGCTAATCTTCCAGAAATGTTTCTGTATGGATTTTATCTTGCTGGAAAATTAGACCAAAGTGCAATTGTTTTTATATCGTAGAAATGGTAAACATTTTTTTTTTTTTGCATACAACAACTTTTTATAACACCAAAGATCTAAATACCACTTTCACTAAAATGACATCTTGAAATTTTCAACAATTTGTTGAAAATCATAACTCTTGACATGAATTCATGATAAATGCTCAAACGTTAAAAGCATATATTGATGTTTGGTAGGTGAAAATTAGGTTCCAAGTAAATACTGAAACATAAACTTAAAACCAATTTTCACAAAGCTTTCAAAACAAACTTTATGTCAAGAAATGATCTATATCCGTAGGTGAGCATTAGGTTACAAGTACATACTGAAACATAAATATCAAATCAAGCTTTACAAAGCTTTCAACACACTTTAGACTATTAACCATATGTCTATTAGATGGTCATCTAATGCAAAGGACATGATAATCTCTTCAACATAACCATTTCAATTTCAATAGGTGAAGCACCTAACGCACAGGACATGATAATCTCTTCAACCTACTGATCACATCATGTTGAAAATCCAGTACACCTTAGAAAGATATATAATCATATATTCTAGACTATTAACTATATGTCTATTAGATGGTCGGCCACAATAACTATTTGTTGAATGGTTAAAATCATCAACTAGGCATTAACTACTCTTGTTGGTATTAACTTTTTCACCAGGAAACTATTTTTGAGGGCAAAGAAGAGAGAGAGAGAGAGAGAGAGAGAATTGGCAGCCTTATGATGCCACTGCAAAATAAATTGGATGAATGAAAATCTATCATTTCACCTATTAAAATAGCTTTAAAAAAAAAAAAGTACAAACGAGAAAATAATCTCCATGGTCATCAGAAACAACCATAACATATACTGGAATAAAAGGTGCTTTTAGGTAATTTCCTAGGTAAAATAGAAAGTACCTGGATTGCCCACCAAGCCCGAACAATTCATGTTCCAATTTCCAAATTCAATCACTCAACTCATAAGTTGTTTTATATTGCAATTATGATTTAGAGGCAAAAAACAAGGTAGCCAACAATGGTTTCAAAACAACACACAACTTTTTGATACATGCAGAATCGATATATTTCGATATAAACAGAGATTCCAAAACCCTTCAATTAAAAAAGCTAAAGCTCTGAAATTACCGAGGGGAACCAATGAAACAAAATAAATACAGCCAATGAAAACTACTTTTCCAAGGCTTAGAACATCCCATACCATAGAAATCAAAACTGATCAAGATTCAGGCGTCCACGCAATCATGTGCAAACATGTTTCCAGCGAAATTATTTCCAGGGAAAATTTGTTGCAATAAGAAAATGGGGTTCTCAGGTTTAACAATATTTTGTTTTTCCGAAGCAAATTCAGGAGACATTAAGAAAAGTTCACTGAGCTTCACGGACAAGAGGGGAAAAAAATTCCTGGAATTACTTTAAATCGAAACAAACAGAGCCCAAAACAAATAAATAAATATACAGAAACGATACAATTTCATCATGTAATTAATTACCTTCAATGCAAGCAAACACACAAATAAGGGAAATACGACAAATCCAAATCAAAGCAGAGAGAAGATTTGGATGAATGCCTCATTAACCAACAAAATTAAAGCTACAAAATAAAGTAGGACTCAATCTTCAAACCCCACGGTTTCAAAATTCAGCGAGTTCGAGTTCAAGAAAGAAACTTAAATAAAAATAATAAACGAATGAAAAGCGAGTGGAGTTTCAGCCAGTATATCTAATACCAGAAAACGCTTCCGCACATTAATAAAGCGTTCCAGAACAAACACATAAGCCAAGATTTTCACGCTTTAAATAGACATATAAAGAGATCACCCAAGGAACATTAGATCCAAACTCCTTTCCATACACAATGATATATATATATATATATATATATATAGAGAGAGAGAGAGAGAGAGAGAGAGAGAGAGAGGCACATATACATATGCGTGTGTATGTAGGGATTAGGAACACATACCGAGATTTTACGAGTGGCTCTGATAAATCAACTGTGTGTATAATGTTCAAAGCTTTTGTATCAGAGATTCAACGACGAATCTAATGGCGGCTTAGACAAGGAATGTAGAGAGAGAAAGAGAGGAGAGAGATAGAAGGGTTGCGTGAGAACGGAAGGGGAGGAGGAGGAGGAAGAAAAGCTTTCATCGTCGTGATATAAATAGGCAAATCGGATAAAGTGATAAACACACAGCACCACCCTCACGGTAAAACTTTCGATGACGTGGCAGTAAAGGAGTGCGCAGTGCGCGCCGGTTCAGGAATCCCATTTGAGATTTTTATTTTTATTTTTTTAAAATATTTTATTTTGTTTATCTTTTACTTTTCCCACGTGTGAATAGTCGTATTGGCTAAAATGCGCAGGTGGCGGTTTTTTAGCCAAATCTAAATGCTCTGGTGGCGGTTTTTTAAGCAAATCTACTTATTACAGCAGTTTGGATTGAGACAGAGATTTTAACATTTTTCTGTTTGGCAAATTAAAATAGGAAGAGAAAGGAAGGGACGGGAGAGAAAGTGAAGAGAAAAGAGTACAAAATTTTCTCTCCAATTCTCTCAATCCAAACATAGTGTTACGATCATGCATATGCTTCCATATATATGGTTGTTGGCAATTGGGCGTGTTAAATGAGATAATTATGAGATCACTTAACATGCCAGCTGCCTCTTCTACCCATAATAAACCAGAAAAAATAAATAAATAAATAAATAATTCAAAGTGTATTTTTTTTAAGGGCATTATCTCAAAATATTGTCAAGGTTTCCCAAAATTTCTTAAATAAATCCCACTTTTCAAGAATGAAAAATTACAGATTAACCCCTATACTATCAGTGAAAAACACATTACACTTTTAAACTATCAATTGTGACAAAGTGACCAATTATACTATCAATTTGTGGCAGATTACATCCTTCTATCAGCTAATCAGACATCTGTTTAACATCATGTGAACGAACTTGACTTTTTGTCTTTTAAACGGATGTCCAATTAGCTTACAGAAGGGTGCAATATGTCGCAAATTAATAGTACAGGGAATCAAT
>JAESVK010000306.1:437407-450803 GCA_017140935.1 Hamamelis virginiana | reverse complement strand
TTTGGGACGAAACAACCATATCACATTTCCATTCCAAACCTTGCGTATGGTTTTCAATTTTATTTTTTATTTTAATCTATATATGGTTTTCAAATCATTTTCTCAAATTCATCCTTTTTTAAATAAAAAAAAAAAGGGAATTACCCTTCTAACCCATCTTATTATCATCCCTAATTACAAACAAATATTATTTGTAATTACCCTAATTATCCTTTTAACCCATCCGGTTAATTATCATCCCTAATTACAAACAGATATTGTTTCTCTCTTTAATTATTTTGTATTTGTGAAAGGGTTATACCCTACAACATGGTAATAATTAGGTACTCCAATGAGCTCCTACTATTCATCCCTATAATGGAATATATCTAGACGGTTGATTATATATATACATATATAGAGAGAGGGGCGGAGCTAGGATTTTGTTCTTAGGGGTGCCAAAATTTAAATAAAAATTGAAAAAGTTAGGCATGAAAAGTATATTAAGATTTAAGACTAAATTTTCTCTAGAAAAATAAAATTAGTATTTTTTTGGTGTAATAAAAACTAATATTTATTTAGGTTTAATAAAATATAACAAAATATATTATGTATAGAAATGTTTTAAATTTTATGGTTGGATGTGGGGGGTGCCATCTTATTTTCTAAGAAATACAATATATAAAAATAATACAATTTTTATAATAACATATATATAAATTATACAAAAGGATTTCCAAAAGCGATGGCGCCCTAGGCAATACACGGCTCCGCCACTATATATATATATATATATATATATATATATATATATATATATATATTCAAAACACACATCTCGAGGTCTGATCCCACAGAGATGGGATAAAACAGTGGGCTTTCAATTCTGTCAAACTCTGCTCAAAGATTTGAGGACCCCTTCCCCTTGTACCTTCGAAATCAGTAATATTCAGTGGATCGAAAACAAAGGGCGTGCCGCATGCTGGTGCAGAATTATTAATGGAGGGACTATTTTTAGTCCCCGGCATGCAGCAATCCTTTTTAAGCTCCTTATTCTAATTTATTATTATTCCCTTTTTTTTTCTTTAAAAAAAAATTTATTATTATTATTATTATTAATGTTGTTGTTATTGTATTTTATTGTTTGTCTATGAAATCACTTTTTGTTTGATTAAGATTTTAGATTAAATTTTTTAAATCAAATATTACGTCAGCAAGATAGAACATATGTTTTTGTATATTTTTAGTTTAAAAAATTTTGTCTAAAATTTGATCCCATAGCAATACTCGTCAACTTATTTGAATGATTTTTCATTAATTAATTGGTATAATAATATTTACACCATCTAAGAATTATGTTCAAGCAACCATTTGTTTAAATTAATTAATTTAAGCTATCCATGATATAAAATTGGGGGTCTTGATTTTTTTTTTTTTTTTTTAACGATATGGATATAAAAAATTAATTAATTGAGGTGAGTTGGCACATATCCTCTGCTCTCTTTATTTTTATGAAAATTCCATTCGTCCTCCTTTTTTGTTCTTCCTAGTGTAACTGATCAACTTGAAACAGCTATTTCGAGAAACCGACCATTAGATTTGATGTTCCACTTATATTTATCATGAATGCAAAAAATCACATTCATCTGATGGTCGGTTTTTGCAATTTTGAAAAAAATTGTAAAAAATAATGAAAAAATTATAAAAAAACCTTCAAAATCTATTTTTTTGAAAAACCGACCCTTGGATCAATGTGATATTTTGCATTCATGATACGTATAAGTGGAGTATCAAATCCAATGGTCAATTCCTCAAAATATGTATTCCAAGTTTGTCAAATTGACTAGGGATGACGAATAGAATTGTCCTTATTTTTATTCGTTGATTATTTACAGTAAAGTCCCACCCAACATAGATAAATAAATAAATAAAAAGAAGGAAAGAGAGAACATGGTGCACAAAAATAGAAAATTTATCATATTGACACATCATTTAATTTAAAATTTTTGGCTTAAAGTTTGGCAGATCGATTAAGTATTTTTCTATTTACATAAACGGGATTCTATTATTGATTACAATGTGTACAGCATTGAATTCACGTTACAAGGTGTACAATGTGTACACATCAAAAACTTCTACAGTTTGCTTTTCTAACACACTACAATAAGAGCTCATTTGCATTAATTTTTATTAGAATTATTTTTGGAGTTTAAAATTCCACTTCATCGAGAAGATGAGATGATAATCACTTTTAAACGACTTGAAATGTGATAAGATGGTTGTCAAAAATTTTCATACCATCACCTCTCATAGGTAATTGTGCGATGCTTATTTTTAAAAGATGATTGTTGGATTAGATGCCATATATATGTATGTCAGGCATGTCAAAAATCACAATGATCTAAAGATCGGTTTTTCAAATATGTCACTGAGAAAAGTTGCGACAGTTTTCAGCGATCAGAATTTTTCACAGTATATTAAATGCCATATATATTCTTTATTAATATTCATATCTAAATTCCTAAAATCTCACTCCTATTTAAATAATTTTGAAATTTAAAATTTTTATTTTGCTATCCATGCAAGATTTTCAAATAGCAAAATCATTTTTTGAAAAAATTAAACATATTTAGATTTGAATATATATAAAAGTTTACATGAATGAAAATATACAAATACAAAAAAAAAAAAAAAAAAAATCATAGAGTCAAATTTCATATATATATATATTTAACAAGTTTTGGAAATACTTGAATCCCTGAAAAAGATTTTTTTAATGAAAAATCCTTAGACATACATGTATTTTTGAAAAAACATGTTATATTTAGCATCGAAAGGTTTGAAAACAAATATAGAAATACATGTATGTCTGAAAAAGAATAACTTCATAAAAAATAAAAAACACAGAGAGGCATGTATATTTGAAAAAGACTTAAAAAAGAACATAGAAATTTACATGATGCATGTATCTCTACACAATTGCCTTTGAATATCAACACAAAGCACACAATGATGCATGATCTTTATACAAACATACTTCTGGCATCAAACATGATTGAAAAAGCACAAAGATACATATATCTCTATGTATATCCACAATGACATACCGCATGTAGATATGTTTTCATTTATTTTAATGACATCAAATAACTATAAAAATAAAAAATAAAAAATAAATACTTACCGTGAAAGCAAAAGAAATTTCAACAATAATAGCCATCCCCCTCCTAATCATCATTTTAAGTAGTTTGAGTTGAGATAAGTAAGCAAAGAAATTAAACTCTGTTCCATTTAGAAATTGAAGCCATATGACATGTAATTAAGCTTAGCCATTGAAGATCTATATATGAAATGTGAGGTTGCATGTGGGTAAAGAGTTAAGAGAGAGGTTCAAGAAATACATGTATTAACTATTAATGGAAGATATAAGATGTACTTTAATTTCCTTTTAGAGAGACATGTTCATGTTTCAAGTTCATAGTATTCTAAATTGATTCAAATTCAAACACCTTCCAATTAATTCCTTACGTTCTGGAATTAATTCAAATTTAAAAAATATTCTCATAAAATTGAATTATAGTTATAATCCCTATAAGATAAGTCAACTCTATCTCTAAATGTTAACTGAAAATATGTAAAGGGCATATTAGTCACTCCCTCATTCTTAGTTGACTTCAAATTTGACCTAAAGGGTCATCTTGGTAGGGATCTTATCATTTGAACTTTGTGATAATAAAATCTATTTTTAGAGTCCTTTAAATCTAAAAATAGTAAAAATTAAGAATTATATAAATCTAGGCATGCAGGCCTAGATTTTTTTTTGTAATTTATATGGCATTGTGGAAGGAATAAATTTTACTTAATTGGCTACACTTAATTGCACGCCACGGTACGACTGCGCCAAGGTCACGGCATGCACACATGCATTTAGAGGTCCCCATCATGCCACTTGTGCTTGTTGAGGCCACTTCACTTTATTAGTACTTGTTTGCGCCAAAAAACTTTGGTCAATTACAATTGGACGTGTGGCATTTAATTGGGATTTATCAGCTTACTCACAATAATAGATTTGATCGGACACGTGGCAAATTGATAATAAAAGTCTCAGTTAATTAAAGACCAAGTTAAACTAGAGATAAAAGTGGGACATATGGCAAGCTATTAGAGGAAGTTAAACGAGAGTTGGTTACTTTAGGGATAATGACTGAGAAATTTTAGCCATGCTAAGAGGCCATGTTTGAGAAGAAAGCCTCAAGCCATGTTCTATTATTGGAAGATTATCATGGAACAACCACGATCAAAACAATGGATGAATCAAGGAGATCATGGGGAAACCATAATCGGAGAATGGAGCAGCACAATACGGTTAATGATCATGGAGGAGCGGCTTTTCAATCGTAAAGCTATATAATCGAGATGGAGTGCAACATTCTAAACCCCCAACAACTTCAACAATCAAACTACAAGCATCAAATGCCTTGCAATTTTCTTTCTTTCAGTCAATTTCGTTCAAGCTTTTAACTTTAAGTTCAGCATTGTATTTAATTCTGCATCCAGTACTATTTTCTTTCAAGCATCTATCATGACCTACACAGGATTGGTAAGCTCATTGTTTGTAAGTATTTTAATTTCATCAATGACGTTCAAGTTCATTTCAGTTTGATTTCATTCTCATGTCTTTACTTTTATTTATTGATAGTGATTTTTTATATTAATCATTCACTTTAAAGATTCATAGGAAGTAGAACCCTTGACTTCCATCCAATAGTCTGATCATATAAACAGTAACCTTCTAGGCCTTAAGATTCTCGATCTTAAGTTCCCTGCCTGACAAGGTGTTTGGGGTCGTGTTCAACGATCTCCGGACTTTGATTAGTCTTGGCACGCCCACGCACACACATCTCACGTGAGTAGAATTTTAGAGGAATAGTACCGTTTAGCTTTCAAATTCATATTCCCAAATGGAGAAATTGATCTTTTGGTTGGTATTTCCATATTTTGGTTAAATCATTAAATACTCAAATGATGATGATCTTATAAAAAAAAGAGATACGTGAACTACTAAATGAAAGTTCTAATTCCTTACTTTTATTGAAAACGAAGACAAACTTCTCACATCTGCAACATGCGTGTCCACATTTTCAACAATGGGACTTGCATTATGATGTTAAAGCTATAAAGGGCTCTTTTGCGTAAGTTTTAAATTAATGGAATCTCCTAACTTTTGTCATAATCACTTCTAATATGAAACTTTTTACAATATATCGTACGATCATCTTTCAGGTGGTCTAAAAGTAATTATAATTGTATCTCTTAAATCAAGTGAAATTTTAAGTCTCAAAAGTAATTAATTTTAAAAAAATCTAATACAACTGGAGTTTGAGTCAAAAAATGTGGTGATCTCATGGATTGACTATGTACGTGAATAGAACTCTTGAACCACAGATACTCGTACATGTCATTAGTCAGAAGAACTGAATCAAGATATGTGTGCTGGCTAGTCTTACACCCATTTCAGGCTCCTACCTTATCTCAAAGCCATCCAATCTGTGATGTTAGTACCTCTCAAACAAGCACCAGTGTATAGTTATGGATTATATATTCAAACTCTATTATATGTTAAAAAAATATAAATATAAATTTTGAATACTGCATATGAGTCCCGTAGCACAAAGCTTATAAAAAATTATGGGATGCATAGTTTGAAAAACAGACCGTTAGATTAGATATTCTTGTTATGAATATTGATGATGTCAAAAAGAGGTTTAAGGTATGAAAAGAGGTAAAAGAGGATGATCAGATTAACCTGTGGGATTGATCTGATCAATTGATGGGTAAGCTTCTTACACCGGTGGGGTGTTTTACCTACAACACTCCGACGGTCAAGTCAGTGAATAAAATATGAAAGAAAATGTGTAATTCTTAGGGTTTTGTCACGTACCTCTTCATGTGAGCCAACCTTCCCTTTTATAGGGTGATTATCCACTCGAGTGCTTTTTACCGTTAGAGGGCATACTCGGTAATTTAACTTTTGTCATAATGGACTGTCATTATCAGAGGACAGGACATCATATGATCTTCTGCAGAAGATCAGAGTATGTCGGAGTATATTCCTTTTTGATATGATGAGGTAGTTACAAGAGATCGGTAAATCCACTTATAGTATTTTCCACCTGGCTCGTACCATTGAGATCGGTATACGTTCATTCTTTATCTTTAAGACTTCGGGTAAAACTCGAATTATTTTATCAAGCGTGTTTATGAACATATGAGATCGGTCAACAGGCTTCACCATTTTTAGCTCGTTTTGGTAGATCTCTTTAGGATCGGTGTTTGATACCAAGAGACATCGGGTGCGTTTCATCCACGTGTCTAAATCAGGTCGGTCAGCAGATTTCACCCTCTTCAAATATCATGTTTGCCAAAAATTACAGTGATCCAAAGTACACATCTCAAAATACAGACTATGAAAAATTTAAACTGTTGAAAACTATTATAGTTTTTCTTTGTGACATCTGAAAAACCGACCGTTGGATTACTGTAATTTTTGGCATGCCTGACATATATATGCATAGTATCTAATCCAACGGTCAGTGTTTCAAAATATGCATCCCACAATTACCAATGAACTTCATGCTGATTTTTACGGAAAAAAAAAAAAAAAAAATATATGCTAATAAGATCATTTCTGTACTGCACACAAGCTAGTTGCAATTAAAAAATTGAGCCACAAGTTTATCGATCCGGTCAGATATTTTAGAAAAATAGTGGCCGTAATGCATGGAAGAACACTTAATACTCCTTGAGTTATATATATATATATATATAACACAGAATCCAAACATGTCCTTGTTATAGGAAAAACCGAAAAAACCTTTTAAGATCAAACATTTAGAAAAACAGGCAGGACCGCTGTATTATGAAAATGCTATACAATCAGAAACTTTAACCCGAAATTAAAAACCACCATGATGTGTCATGTTTTGAGTGGTTTAGTTATTCTCTCAAATAGATTATATCTTCTTTACACACCACTTAACGCATGACACATCATGATGATTTTTAATTTCAGGTTAAAATTTCTGGTTGCATGTATAGCATTTTTCGAAGTAATAATTATAGGTAGAAAAATGTTATACAGCCAGAAACTTTAACCTGAAATTAAAAATCAAATTGCCAAATTGCCAAATTATTTCCGAAGAAAATAATGCCAAATTGCCAGCTGTATTGATTGGCCGTGCATTTAATATATCTGACATATTATTTGAGATTAGGGGAATATCCTGTGTCAGGCATTTAAGATCAT
Source organism: Hamamelis virginiana (assembly GCA_017140935.1). Taxonomy (NCBI): domain Eukaryota; kingdom Viridiplantae; phylum Streptophyta; class Magnoliopsida; order Saxifragales; family Hamamelidaceae; genus Hamamelis; species Hamamelis virginiana. The sequence goes on along the minus strand of JAESVK010000306.1, from coordinate 443,518 downwards.
TTATAGCACTTCAATGATCTTTAATGCATCTGAGATGATCAGATCTTTAGGGTTTCACGGATGTTCCAACGTGATCCACAAGAAATGATCTTCATTTATAGGAATGACCTTATTCATTGAGGAGGTAAGTAGCAACACCCAATTTATTACATTTTACTTGGATATCACTCTTAAAACTGACTTAATCATCGAAGTTTTTTAGGTAAAACACCACACCGGTGTAAGTCATCGAAACATATTTCGATCAAGCATAACGAGCTGTCCCTATATATATTTTACCACTTTTTGATTTCATCAAGTCCCATTTTTTTTCTTTGGATTAAACGGTAATTAAAATGCAGCAATTATTCTCCTTCCTCCAAACTGAATTATCGATCTATTCATTCATAGATCAATAATGCTATTCAATCATCCATTTTAATCACTTTTCATTTTATACTCGGATATATCCTCATATGATTGTAGCCAGACATGGAATCCACGCTCATAATTAAAACATTTTAGCGTAGAAAATGGAGAGTACATGATTAAAATTAAGACAATCGAATAGAAATTGTTTTTTTTCATCGAGTCTCCTAAATTATAATTTTATTTACAAGAAAAAAAATATGAGCATACATATTAAAAGCTTTCTAATAGCCTACTGGTAAAAAATTTAACATGTATGCATAACCTGAATGAGATCGAGAAATATCTAATTAACTACAGATTTGACGAAATGTGAATTTTAGGGAAGAAATTAAATTAAAGAAAATAATTATGGATTTTAAATATCACCCACAATAAATAAATTCTAATTAGCATGATCCAATTTGACCATTAATATTGGGCTAATTATAATTAAAAATAAATAAATTTGAGTCACAAGCAGGACCCCAATCAAAGGTGACTGTAAGACATTTTAGGCATTGGATTTCTTGATGATAACGAAATTGCTTGGGAAGAACAGTCAATACTCTTAATTTTCTCTTAACCCAAACACATGCTGAACCAGCTGCCCTTATTTCCAACTGAAAAGTGACAAAAACCAACAATTTTGGTCACATGATTTCGTTAAATCCACGTGCACTACTAGTCAAATTCAAGTGTTCAATTTTCAAGAAAACTGGGTTAAAAAATACACCAATTAAGCTAACTTTTTCAATTCATTCTGTAACCAAACACTGACTTTTTGTCATAATTATAATATGATAGCATTCTAATTTTTTTTAATTAAAAAATAATAATAGTGCAATTAAATAAATGATTAATGGACATGATAAGAGGATCGAAATATTAAACATTAATTTATTTATATATTGCTGAGGTTGCTTTTAGTACTGTTGTTGCTTTAAATTATAAATAACCGAAGTGATCATGTCAGGATGTCATTTTGCTCGTTACATAAGTACGTTTCTTCTCGAAGTTATAGGAATGATATTTTGAAAAATCGACTGTTGAATTAGATAATTTTCTTATGGATGTCATGTTTGTCAAAAATTTCAGTGATCCGATAACCGGTTTTGAAAATATAGTCCATGAAACGCTTTGACAGTATTTACCGTTGGATGCTGTCAAAGTTTTTTAAATGTTTATATTTTAAAAAGCAGCCGTTGGATCACTGTGATTTTTGGCAAACATGACATACATATAATGATTATCTAATTCAACAGTCGATTTTTCAAAGACACATCTCCCAATGAAAGTATCCTTAAGATAAGAGCGTAAGGACGTCCTTATAAGATCGATTTTGTTATAAACAATATTTTACAATAAAAAAGAAATTGGCTCCCTCTTAATTAATTAAGGAAGAAGGAAAATGAAATGGAATTTTTATAATCAAGGTGGTTGAATTGCATTTATAAACTTTAAACAAAATATTAATTTATTGAAATTTATTATTAATTGTTGATATTTTATTCCCTTGCAGATTTTTGGTTGACTATTCCTCGAAAGCATGGCACATGATGTACCATATACATTCTCTTAAATTCATCTTCATATCAGAAGAAATCATTTACTTTTTTTTTATTTTTTTTTGTTGCAAGTGGAGCAAGAAGACAATATATTAACTCATTATTGGGATTGGAAAGTTGGATAGGACTGAGGAGGAATAAGAAAGCTAGCCATTTTAATTTTTCTGAATTATAAAAATTAATAAATATCAATAGTAAATAAATAAATGAAAAATATGAAGATGGCAATGAAAATGCACTACAAGAAAATACGTTTTTAGCCACAGTAGTTTAGTGATGGAAACTAAAAGTGTCGCTAAAACATATTTTTAAGGACAATTATATTTCTATCACTAAGTTTCCACCACTAAAATTCTATTTTTTTTTTTTTTATTTTAATGTTGAAAAAATTATCCCTCACTAAATGTTCCGTTGCTATTTACTTTTGAGTTACTATAATTACCATCGCTAAATCTAATGACTATAGAGACTGTAATTTCCGTCCCTAATGATTTTAATATTTTAAATATTATGAACTATAGGCATGGTAATTTCCATAGCTAAATCTAAAAATTATAGTGACAGTAATTTCCATCCCTAATTGTTATACTTATTTTAATACTATTAATTAGTTAATTACTAATCGTTATTTTAATACTATTAATTAGTTAATTACTAATCTTTATTAGAATTTACGATAACTCATCACTAATCGTTACTTACCGCCAAAATGAAAGAAAAAAAAATACCGCTAAAGAGGCCTGAAGCATAGGATTTTTTCCCACCCCTTTCCTCTCTCTCTCTCTCCATTTCTTATTGTTGCTGTGAAGATGTTGCCATGAAGAGGTTTTCGTTCTCTCTCTCTCCCTCTCTCTCTCTCGCCGAACGCTTTCAATGCCAAATTGTTATCCCTTTAAGAAACAATTTTCCAAAGAAAATAATTTTGATATTCCTTTTTCCATCTTCAAAAGCATTTCCTTTTGTTTTTGTTATTGTTATCATCCATAGTTGTGTAAATTTTTAGTGACTTTTTCCTGGAGTTGCATTCAATCACTTCCTGGAGTTATTTATATCATTTTCATAGAGAAAAAGCATGAATATCTTCCAAAAAGATATTTGTAGTGACTTTTTCTTTTTCTGCATGTAGTTATATTCAGTCGTTTTCCTTTTATTATGACTTTAGTGTCCAATCACTTTACATTTCAAAATCCTTCATTTTTACAAAATGGACTAATCAGAATTTCAATCAATTAATTATTGCAAGAACCATTTCAAATCATTAATTCTTGGGTGACCCACATGTATGCCTCCGAGGACTTTTTCTTCTTTTTTTTTTCAAAGGCTTATGAGGTGCATGGCCTACAAAATGATAGTGTTATTTAATATGCATATTCCTTGGACCTTTTCTTTCATTAATCATGCTTTTTCCTCTTTATCTTCTTTAATAATAGTTTGAAAGCTTATCTTCGTTTCACCTAGAACACAGCCAAAGGTATTGATTAATGTCATCTCTTCCGAGGGGTCCATGACAAGATACAACCTTTATCCCCATCTTGCGACCTAGCTCGCATAATTATAATGCCTATTAATGAGACTTGTGGCTTATTTCTGCATTTCCCACATACAATGAGTTCTTCCAACTATAATTTCTGCTGAACTTTATTGCCTTTTATATTGTGTGTGTATATATATATATATGTGCTCTTTCAGTAGCATTTATGGCTCATCTACATTCGCACTACTATATCACTTCTTGACCCCATCATGCACATGGCTCTCCCCCCTCCATTGCAGCTATCTTCTCATGTTTCCTATGAAATTATTAGATTAATTGGTGTGTCTTGGCAAAGCATCCGTTACTGATCATCAAAGTAATGGTTATTATGATTGTAGCATGCACGATATGTGATACAGGTTTTCAAAAACAGAAAAATAGTGAAATAATATGTGCTACTTAGAGTATTAGGGACGGTAATTACCATCGCTAAATGAACTCATGCAACAGTTTAATAGTGATGGTAATTACTGTCACGGCGACTGTATTTACTATCCCTAAACTCTAAGTTATAGGGACTGAATTTACTATCAGTAAATGTATAATAATAGCGTCAATTATTACCGTGGCTATTAGATATAAACAGTGACTAAATTTACCATCACTAAAAGTCGATGTTATAGGGACAGTATATACCGTCCCTAAATGTGTGTAATAGTGTCAGTTTTTATTGTGCCTAAAAGAAATAGTTTTTGTTGGTATTACTTATTACCGTGCCTAAAAATCTATATTATAGAGATAGTTATTTGATCTATGGCGATGGAAATTTCCGTCAGTAAAAGTCAAACTAATAGCGATAGAATACCATTATTATCGGTGTAACTATTTAGCGACGCTTGCAGTGGCAACAAAAATTTAAGGGATGGAAATTCAATCGCTAAAAGCCTTTAGTGATAGTATTAAGAGTTTTAGCGACAGTATTTTACCGTCGGTAAAAGTCTTTTTTTGTAGTGATGAAATATTGTCCTCCTTGCTTCCTCATTATTGATTGAATGTGTGTGTGTGTGATCATTTAAGGATCAACCTTTAAATTAATTCAAGGTTCACTTACCATTTTCTCACACATGATAGGTATTTTGAAAAACCGTCCGTTGGATTAAATGATCTTCTTTTGTATGTCATGTCTGCCAAAAATCACAGTGATCCGACCATCGGTTTCCAAAACATGGTTTGTGAAACATTCTAACAATATTTACCGTTGGATGCTGTAACAATTGTTTAACAGTCTGTATTTTGAAAACCAACCCTTGGATCACTGTGATTTTTGGCAGACATGACATACATAAGAAGGTTATCTAATCCAACGATTCGGTTTTTTCAAAAATCCTATTCTAATGGCAAGTGGACCTTAAATTAAGATTAAGGACCGATCCTTATCTGATTATATATATATATATATACACGGGCCAATTACAGTGAGCGACTCGCTCAAAGAGCGACTCCATCAATCCCCAGACGTAGCGCATCAAACAACCATTCTTTAGCATACGGAAAGCACTCCCCAACAGCCCTCTGTGTTTTGCCAGCGAGGCGCGTGGTGTGGGTAATGATCCAACCGTTGCTTCTATGTAGCGGCTGACACTTCACATAATAAGAAACCAACCGCAAATGTGAGGGGTTGTGGCTGACCCCATTTTTTTATATAATCAATTTTTAAACCAATTTTTTTTCCAACACGTGTCACTTTTCACTTTTTAGAATAGATAAATATAAGAACCCATCACCAACCGCTTAAGTATCTATTAGTGGCTGCCCAATTTGAAACTAACCGCAAATATGATAATAGTGGCTGGCCCATTTTTTTAAAAAAATCAATTTTTTTAAACCAACATTTTTTTTTTCCCACCACGTGTCATATGGTAGAATACCCATATTCATTTTTTTTAACCAGCATTTTTTTCCCACCACGTTCTTTAAAACTGACACTTTAAAGAACGATGAAATGTTAATTTTTTTCACAGTCAGTTTTCTCAGAAACCAACCGTTGGATCACTGTGATTTTCGGCAGTCATGACAAACGTACCAGGAGTATCTAATCCAACGGTCGATTTTTCAAAATACTTGTCCCAACCCAGTGAGCAGTGGACCTTAAAAATGGACCCCAATAGAACATTTATATATATATATATATATATATATAAACGATCCATTGCAGTCCGGACTGCAAGTGGATTGCACGGTCATTTGGCCTTATTCTGGTGGTCAGTTCCAAATTCCGACTATTGGTTATGATGCTCACCCCCTGCATGTCACTCCTGCAAAAAATTATGTCGATCCGACGGTTGGAATTTTGTAAAACCAGCTTTAAGCAGACTGAAATTATCAAGGACTATATATAAATTTCATTTGTGCTTAAGGCTAGTTTTACAAAATTCCAAACCGTCGGATCGACATGATTTTTTGCAGGCGTGGTATGCAGGGGGTAGGCATCATATCCAACGGTCGGAATTTGGAACCGACCATCGGAGCATGGCCAAATGGCCGTGCAGTCCATTGCAGTTCGGACTGCTATATATATATATCACCATGTATCCGATCTCTCTCACTTTTTTTTTGGGTACGTACTACAATGATTCAATCTCGAATGTACCACAAGTTTGCATGCAATGTAAACCAACGTAC
>JAESVK010000306.1:420190-437397 GCA_017140935.1 Hamamelis virginiana | reverse complement strand
ATCCAATCTCGAATGTACCACAAGTTTGCATGCAATGTAAACCAACGGTGTAGTGCCACGTCAAGAAAATCTCTGACATCTGACAAGATCAATTAATGGTAGAGTGCAATATGGTTTGCTGACATGTACATTGATGGACAATAATTTTTATCCTTGTTGCTGTGGAGCTGTCCATGGTTTGTAGCACTGGTTGCTTTCTCAACACCCATACCACTGCAGGCCTTCATATGGGTATATAATCAGTACAACTGTCTGAATGAGAGGACTTTTGCCCCCCACTTCAAGCAAGCTCCCCTTAGAATATATATATATATATACATTAAATGGATTATATTTTTTAAAATTATTGGACTTAATTGACAATAAAATAGGACTTTTATTTTCATGGATATTTATTTTGCTACCACGTCAAATGATTTAAAAAAATTTGTCAAAAATTTGATTAGTACTCATAACATTATAAAATCTCCTGTGAAATTGTTAATCAGGCCCTCTAGGCTCTCCTTAGAATAAATACATATATTGCATATCAAGATGCAATGATATGATACACTCTACGTAAAGTTGTGTAAGATGATTTACATAGGGGGCAATTGCAAAATGCATTTTGAAAATACTATTGTTTGATTAGTTACATTTCTTATGAATTTCATACTCACCAATAAATCATTGTGATCTAACGGTCAATATTTTTTACAAATGTTACTGTGAAAAATTATGGTATTTTTGTTATTCAAAATATCTCAATTTTTTTTCAAGTTGGTTTTTTCATAAACAATGTTGCAATTGTGCTTTTTGACGAGTTTGAAATCCATAATTAAGAATTGTTTTTAAACTAATGGTCAGTTTTTCAAAATCTATTTTGAATTTGGTCATATGCAAATTACCTTACGCAAAGATGCACCTTATAACGTCCATGTATATATATATATATATATATATATTTATTCTTTGAATTCCAGTTTTTTTCAAAGTCATTTTTCTCATAAACCAACCGTCGGATCACTATGATTTTTTGCAGACATGACATATAGAAGATGAGCATCTAATCCACCGGTTAGTTTTACGAATTGTCATATAAAATTGGCCATATGGAGGGGACCTAACGCAACCTTGCGTAAGGTGGGCCTCATAATAGAATTACTGTATATATATATATATATATATATATATATATATATATATATGTTCTTAAGAGGAATACCTCATTTTAACTAAAAGCAGTTAAGATCCAAGAACCATTGGATTTGAATCTTGAGATGAATCATGCATTAAGTAAATGAGAATCCAAGGGCTTATGTTCTTAGCTGATTTTAGCTAAAATAAGGCCGGTATTCCTAATAAGATTGGGAATACAAGAGAAATAATACCAGCTTCGATCAAGTGGGGACTAATATAAGAGAAATAATGGATCAGCCCATTAAATCTAGTTCGTTGAAAACGGATCCAATAATTAGTCACTTAAATTGGCTGACTTAATACCAACTGTTAGGATCTATTATCAACTGCCCAGATCAAGTGGACTAATATATATAAGAGAAATAATGGCATCCTTAAACGATCCCACTGTATATTTTATGTTTTCCTCTTCTTTAATCCTAGGCTGCCTTATCCCAAATCTCTAAATAATCATCTATCAGGAGTTGATCCAAGAGTTAATTACTACATTATACACTAACTTCACGCCAACTTTCTTGTATATATATTTTTATAAACATGAGACGACCCAGTACTACAGTGGAAACAAATTAAAGACAGAAGGGTTTCTCACAGAGATACATGTATTTCTATGAAACAGAACCCAATAGCAACAGCCAAGGATTCACGGACGTTTAGGAAACTTGCAGAACCCCAATAGCTCCAGTAAATGCCCAACGTATACTATTTTGTTTTTGCCAAATGAAAACCATTGAATTGTTTTAGACAATATAAGTTCTGGTATATGCAATCCGAGATATACCTTATCTCATTTCAAATTTAAAAAACATTTCATAATCTATTCGATTTAGGTTGTTATTCAAATCAAAAAATTTCTTTAAAAAAAAAAAAAATCACATTAAATAAGATAATATTATAAAATATAAAATCTAGATGAAAATAAGGAAAGGGTATATTAGATAAGAGTGATTCTATTGCCACCCACTCATATTGCTAATAATACACACTTGCTATCTATGCCCATTGATAAAATTTTAAAATATAATTTTTGCTACCTACACCTACTATAATACACAAACTAATTAACCCCAACTCAACCAATCCTAAAACATAATTTTCTTTTTTACACCCACCTAATTCCAGAAAGCGTGCCCCAAATATATATATATTTCATCCGAAGAAGAGCTTGTTTTTTCGCTCCACGAAGAGAGCAACCCAACCATTCCGACATTCATCCCACAAGTGAGTTTTTTTTTATTCACTTCATGAAAAAGAAAGTAGGCTAACCATTCTGTAATATATTTGAACTTAATGTGCTATATAAATATTCTAATATGTTCGAATGAGAACTGTTGAACATAGGATGATATTCTACTAGTGTTTACATGTGGGTACAATAGTGATAAATTTTTTTATTAATTAGTGGGTGCTACTAGCAATATGGATGAGTGGCAATAGAATCACCTATTAGACAATGTATTGCTATTAGGTGACTTTAAATTTGACTTGAAAGGGCCTATCATGAGATTTTATCATTTGAACTTAGTGATAATTAATTCCAATACATCAACAAATGTGTAAAGTTTTCAACATAAAAGTTTAGGCTTTTAGGTTGGAAACTTAATATAGTAGCAAAACATTGATTATCCATGTGACAAGCTTTACAAGCCTGCACGCGAAGGGAAGTGTAGAAAAATAGAATCCATTCCATACTACATCGTTTAAATAAAAAGCTTGATTTGGCTTCATATACTTATATTAGACCCTCCACCTGCAAACTTAGACTTTTAGGTTGGAAACTTAATAAAATGTTTATTTATTTTTGTAATTTGTATTATATAATTTGATGGATACTTTAAATATGCAAAGAGCTCCGCAGGTATTCTCACGCAGAAAGAGTGAATTTACAGTAATGTTGCTGGACGAGTGCCGCGCCAGATCATACACGGAATTAATTAATTACTTGGCTACGCGCTTAATTGCAAGCCAATTCAACGAAAGATATTAAATAAAATCATCCATTTAGATCACATTTTTTAAATTATATTATGTAATATTATGATATGGTAACATAGCATCATTTAATTTGTCACTAATAACAAAAGATCAGCTTTGCACGGCTAAGATTAACTATAGTCCTGTTTAGATTAGCTTTGTCTAGAATTATTTTTGTATAATTTTTTTTTTTTTTTTAACACTTTTTTTAGGATTACATCCAAACTATTTATTCAAGTATCAAAATTTTCATAAATGTTATTATGAAAAAATCCAAGGGCTAATTTTGACCAGCCATCCTATCACCCCTTGAATAATCTAAAAGTGACTATCACCCATCTATTTAATCTTCTGACTTTTTAAACTCTAAAAGTCATTTTAGATAAAGATAATACAAACATAACCTAAGATAAATTCTCAATGTGTCTCAGTTTTCAAATACAATTAACTTCTACTTCTACTTTTCTGAACTTTTGCTCCGCTTCTATTTTTACTTTAAAAGCACAAATTGAAGCTATCTAAAAGAGTCCTAAAAGACACCAATTTCTAAGCCACATGGGTGGCTGCCCCTTTAAATAGTGGGCGAGCTAGAGCCCATATCTAATGACCATCAAGTCAGTACTAACATGAGTTGATCACTCAATGTCAATTGCAAATCCCATAAGAAAGAGTTACTGATTAGTGATTACCTCTGGCATCCCCCATTCATATTAATTTTCTCGTGTGAGGATTGATTGATATGGGGAAGTAACTTTTATGATCTGCCCAATACCAAGCCCAGAAGCCAGAAGGTTACTCAAAAAGTAAGGATTTTGTTTGGCTTAGTTGACTACTACTACTGTGATAAAGTCGTAGTTTTAGAATTGTTTGAATAAGCTACTATTTTTTATTTTTTTATTCTTAAAAATAAAAAATAAATAAAAATTTTGATACTGCAAAGTATTGATAATTACTTTTAAAAGTTAAGATAGCAAACAATAATAACAAGAATTTCTTATTGCATCAACTTTCAAAAATGACAAATCAATTCTTTTTTTAAATATAAATTTTTTAATTAAAAAATAAATAAATTTGAGTCACAAACGCAATAAGATATTATAGAGAGAGAGTTAGTGTAATACATTTTTGGGTTGAATCCATCAACACCAAGATAATGAAATTGCTTGGGGGAATTACAAACCTGCATTTTTCAATACTCTTTCTTGACCTAGATACAACATTAAGTCTGAACCCCAAACACATACCAAACCTGCCCACATTTCTTACTTCAATGCCAAACCTGAAAACTAACAAAAGAAATTCCTCTTTCAAATTTTCTGTTTTTGGAGTTCACGGCCAAACATGGCTTAAGTACTCTATTTCAAATAAATCTAGATTTTCTTCACATACTAGCCAAATTCGATCAAAAGTTCTCAAGTATTATGCTGGACTCTAAATTTGAAACCAAACATTGACAAAAATGCAGAGTTGCATCCTACCCTCCAAAAACTTCATAACCTTTATGAGATGCGGATTGTCAAGCCAAGCTAACATTCTTATTGAACAATTTCAAATGTGAAAGAAACATCTAGAAGACTATTTTTCATATAAAGAAAACATAACTGAAGCCTCAAAAACTATACAAAAATTGCAATAGATTTTCGAGGCACAATATCGACCTTCACAACATGAAAAAAAAATCCAAGAGAAATATAAAATGGCAGAATCTTGCAAGGGTATTTGAGTCGCCCACCTCTACAAGTACTTCTCAATGCTGGCAGTTAGTGTGGTTTTAGGCACGGCACCGATAACTGCGTCTTTCTTCTCACCGTTGATGAAGATCATGATTGTCGGGATGCTTCGGATTCCATATTGGGTTGCAATTGAAGGACTGTCATCAGTATTCAGTTTAAAGCACTGGAGTTTCCCGGCATATTGCTGCGACAGTTCGCCTATTACTGGATGGATCATACGGCAGGGTCCACACCATGGAGCCCAGAACTCAACTAGCACAGGCCCATCAGCCTTGAGGACAAGTTTCTGCCATGTTGTGTCAGTCACAGTAGGAACTGCATTTTTAAAATCCAAGGAAATAGGTCATTTTAGCCCGTTATACAAAAACGATTAAGGAGTCTTTCGAAGAAATTCGAAAGAAGACATTCTTTAGAAGAAATTCCAAAGAAGACATACTTTCCCGTAATTTTTAACAATCAATCAGTCTTTATATAAAGTTTGTCACAAGTGTTTTTTCGCTCCCTTTCTCTTTAGGATACTACCAAGAACACCATACAATCCTACACCCTTACCTCACAGGTCCCCCACCAACCCAATTTTTCAAAAAACGGGGTCGAGATTCCAACCCCCAACCTTGCCCTTGAAAGAGGGGAAGATTTCACAATTGAAGACATTCCTAACAAAAAGCAGGTACTACTGGCTTTCTGAGTAAAATTTTCAAAATAAATCAATAAACAAACAAAATATCGTCATTTTGAGATAAAAAAGTATCACAATTTTTATTTGTTGGGAGTGGGGGGTTGATAGTGAGTAATTAGTTGAAGTAAATGGAAAGAAAAACAAGAACACCAAATCACCACACCACAAAAATAACTAAATAGATAAATAAATAGCATGCCTTCTTGAGGTTTCTCCATTTCTTCCAGAAACTCTTGTTAATTGCTAAAATAGCCAACTTTGGAAAATTTATATATCTAGCAAAAGGCTTCCTCGCAAAGATGATGTGAATAACTGCACATTCATTGGAGAATAATATAAAAGCATGTTATTATATCAGGCTTCTAGTGTTCTCTTTGTAATCTATTTGCCACTATATCAAGAACTTAATGTGAAATTTCTATTACTTACTTGATCACTAATAGATGTTTATTAAGTTTGACACAAAAAAGCAGCCAGCCTAATCTAACACTAATGCATTAGAAGTTTAGAACTCAGTGGACTACTCAAATACCAGAGCATAATCTATGATAGAGAACCCCAATAGCTCATGAAATGACAATACATAGTTTTAAAAAAATATGACAAATTATGGATAACTCTATCTAAATAGAACAATTCTTACAACCAAACACTTCACTATACTTGAGCATCATAGAGAAAAGAAATAAATTAGGAAAATTATTCAAGAAAGTTTAAACAAGTTAGCAGTCAAATCATGGTATGGCATGTTGCTAATATTAGGCCAAAGGTTTTTAAAAGGACATATTTGGAGCTTGCAATCAACACCAGATGCAGAGAGTAAGATATGTTTGTCCTTTGCTTTAACTTGGAGTCAATAGGTGGGGCAACACACAAAAACAAAATTTATCAGCCACTTGTTGATTAACAATACTGAGGTAAAGGAATAGTTTTGCCCCTTTTGGATCCAATAAAAGTGAGCATATTAAATAAGAATACAAATTGTTTGCCAGCAGCATAAAATGGAGAAAGTATGGGAAAAAGTTCTCATATATGAATTAAGAGGCCCCTTCTGAAGTCTCAGATTAGAGGAACATTTGAGGCAGGCAATAAACCCCAAAAGACTCGTATATGAATTAAAAGGTCACTGCAGGAGAAAGTAGATATTACGCCTTTGGAACTCAAAAGTACGAAAATCATAATGCAGAGAATTCAAAGTAAACCACCAAACAGTATATGTAAAAGAATGCTTTCTGGGATGGGCACTGTGGGTCAAGAATGTGGTTGTATTTTATCAGTCTTAACTCTTAACAGAGGATTTCAATTTCATTAGTTGATGTTTAAAAATAAATTCCAAAATCTATAAAATCAATTATATTATTAAAAAAAATCGTGAAATTAAAAAATTATTAACGAACTTTCAACACAATTGATAGGTGCTTTCTTTAGAACATCAGCGCACTTTTTGTGACACTAAAAAATGCGAGACACCACCAGATGTGACCCACTGATTTCTTCAAGTTCAAGCACATTGAGAGCATCATTTGAGCATTCAAGTTTTGGGTCCTAAGTTGAAAGCAACAACAATATTGTCTACATCATTAACCACATCTGCTATATATTAACCTTTAAACTCCTAATCGGATTGTAAAGATTGTGTAAGATTCTCTACTTCCTTAAAAGTGATTTTAGTATAACAGCAGAGATGACTCAACAGGAGTTGTGATCGTGTTAGTAGAAAATTCGCCTCATCAAGTTGAACACCGTCCAAGGCAGGCTTAACCTTAAGATCATTAAGCAGGTTGCCTAAGGCCCCATGTGAAAAGAAGACCCATAAGGTCCCAATCCACTTAATCGTTTAAGGCCCCATATCAAATGAAGGCCCTCAACCCTGCAACCGAGGTTTACTTGGACAATTGGATGACCATATTTTGTTTTTTAACACCAGCTCTTATTAAGCCTATCATCTAACCTTCACAACTTCACTCTAACATGATTAGAAAAGAAAAAAAAAAAGAAAAAATCGATTTCTCTTTCAATTCTTAATTTTCCAAGCCTCCAATGGTCCTATAAGCAACAATATATTCTGAATCTCACCTTTTTCCTTATGGGACTCACGGGGGCTCTCTCAAATCACTCTCCCTAAACAATCTCCTTGCCGCAAAAGGCCAAAAAAGTAACTAACGAAGTAAGCTCAATCCTTTTTTTTTATTATTTGTGCTATAAGTTAGCGTTTTGTTTTTGCATTTATAAACATTAAAACCCTTATTTTTCACCTTAAAACCCAAATTTATAAATCTTAATTATTGGCCACTCACTGTTGATTGTTATAATTTAGAGTTTCTTAGATCCTTCAGATAAATTAATCTTTTGGAACAAAAACAGAGGATATTGCAACAATTCACAGATTTTTTTATTCCCATAATGCCATATTCTACTGTTCTTTAAACTTTTATTCATTTTACATCCAACCTATGATCAACTATGTCTCAAGAGAGATTAAGTGGATTAGCCATATTATCTATTGAAAAGCATAGAATAGCAAAACTTGAATAAAAAAAACTTAATTAGCAAGTTTGCATCTCAAAAAGCAAGAAGAATGAATGTAAAATAAAATTTTCTACTATACGGGGAGCTAATTAATAATATTTATATTAATATATTAAATAAATAAAAAAAGTTTCATTTAAAGTTTTTGCCTTAGGCCTCAACTTGTATCAAGTCTGCACTGCCCCTGTCAGTACAGTTGATCTCATGCAGTCTGAGCAACCCCAACAGCTAGCACTGTACCAACCGTATTCACTCTAATCTCCTTCCTTCCTGTATGTGATTTACTGGTGCTCTAACATCAAGATGGTTTGATATAGATTAATAAAGTAAATTCTAGGATTTTCCAAACAAATAAAAGGAGAAGCGAAGAAGAGGAGAACAAAAAGAGAGGGGTTAGCATTAGCTTCCCTCCCTGCTATAATAACTTATACAATGGAGTCAATTATTACATGCCAAAGATAATATATAACAATGGAGATCATCTCTCGATTACAGTAACAATGAAGGAGATCATATCTCGATTACACAAATAACAGAAACACCCTCATTAACAACAATAAAGAGTAAAGAGTACATTTCTGCAACCTTGCATCCATTCAAAGAATCGACAGCAAAGTTTTAAAAACCAAACCGTGCCATCCAATTGAACAGAATGGACCATCGATCAATTCAGACTATGGTTTAGTGAACTATGTAAAACCGTTTCAAGTAACAAAGTGCTTTTCTAAAATCATCCAAACGGGCAGTTGAACCAGTTGTTCTTTCAAGCCGTTACAGTTGGAGATGAACCGGCTGGTTTTTCACTATGTATAAAGTCCCAAAATCTCCCTCCCCTCCCCTCCATCTCCCTCTTTCTCTCTCTCTCTCTCTCTCTTTCTCAATTGGCTAGTGGCCAAGTTGCTTCACCATGTAAGGCAGTATGCCCTCCCCCCCGGCCCCCCTTCTCTCCCAATGTATACATACAGTAAACTCCAAAAGCTTTAGTTTAACAGTTCAAAGCTTCAAGCTACCAGGTATTGCCCTATGGAAGCTACTGGCTACTGCCTTACAGTCCTTACCATCTGTTACAGTACCAGCCACATACTGCTACAGTCCTATTTTGTATTGTTCGTCTCCCTTTC
The DNA here is from genome assembly GCA_017140935.1 of Hamamelis virginiana. Lineage (NCBI taxonomy): Eukaryota > Viridiplantae > Streptophyta > Magnoliopsida > Saxifragales > Hamamelidaceae > Hamamelis > Hamamelis virginiana. The sequence continues at coordinate 428,182 of JAESVK010000306.1, read as the reverse complement.
TTTATCAATTATATACATGTGTCAATCAAATATATCTATATATATTGTTTGCCTAACCCTTACCTACTGGCTACAGGTGCAGTGTTAGGACCGACCCAATTTGTCCAGTTAATCTCTCTCTTTCTGAAATAATTACATAAAATGGTACACATACCATACACACACATGCATATGTATAATATTTGTAATTTTTGTAGTTTTATTCTATTTTTTATTAATAATTGATTATATGAATTGCACCATACAGGCGTCATGCTTCATTTGTGATTGACCCAATGGTTGGATCAGTGATCCTTAACCTGCTTATTTTCCCAATTCAATGAACAATATGGTTTTTAAAAACATTAGTCACCAATATGGTTTTTAAAACATTGGTTACCAAAAAACATACTTTCACATGGACACCCTCATCAATGGAGGATCTCTACCAATTCATAATAAAATCAACCTCACTCAGCAGTAATGCGATTTTCAAAGCATTTTTGCCTTGCAACTGATAAAGGCAGTAAAGTGGAAGGCAAGCTTGAAAAAGGCCCCATTTAGTGCTGGCAAATGATTTATGATCCCAAACTATTTGCAGCTACAAACTAGCCAACTAGGAACAACAATTCAATAGAGGATAGCAGCCAACAGATGGGAGATAAAATGCAAGAACAGCTATACCATCACTTGTATGCAAAGGAGGCAAATAAAGAAGTCAAGGATCATTTAAGAGGAATGCCAATATTCAACAAAAATCAAAGGAGAATAATCATAAGTGACTTATAGGGTCTCTCAATAGTTATCCATACCCATGAAGTCTGTGTCTGAAAAGCTCGTGTTTAGTTATTTAAGTTCAATTAAAAAATAGAAAACACAAAGCATAAAAGCAAAAGGAGAAACTTGACCACCAAATCCACCTGCCCGTTTTCTGAACAACCCACATTATCTGGTCCAAGGGGAGAAGCCAGAGATGAACAATGTGAAGATGAGAATAAAAAATCGTCAATATTTCTAATTTTTTCCGGGTCAGCTCTTACTGCTCAAATCTCATACAATATCAAGGCAACTGATTTGAAAGAATTATGCTTTGAGAGTGGAGTAACAACTTCAGACATTCTTGGGCTTTATGATACAAAACCAGAAAATGAGCAGCATGGCAGCATCCATCAAACTTTTAGTTTTGTGGCCCAAAATAATTGCAAGAAAGACCTTAGGAGTAACCGATGAAAATCAATCCAGCCAAAATAGTTGCAAGAAACCTCAAGTTTCACTTCTAAGCAATCACCCCAGAAGATTCAAATCACCAACTGCACTACAGTCCTGGAAGACGCCCCTCCCAGTAGGGATATCCATGTATTAACAAATAGACTCCCTCAACTATAGAAACTTCCATGACTAACACTAAAGCTACCCCAACTACAGCTATACTCCAAGCCAGAGACTAGGAAAGAGAACACAGAAATAAGGATACCTGTTGTATCCTCCAATAAGCAACAAATGCTAGAACAGTGGGAGTGGGACTCATAAATTTCTCTCACAATATTTGACTCGAGCAATCAAAAACTAGATTCTCCCCCTACCCTCCCTTCTACTTATCATTAAAAATAAAAAATAAAATAAAATAAAAATGATCCCATTAAACCAGTTTGTGGAATTAAAATACTACCATCCACAGCAGCTAGAATGAAAAATTAAATTTAAAAAAAAAAAAAACCAAAGCAAGCACTAATACCATCACTTTTGACTTCTCTTCTTTTTCTTTGAAATCAAGATATCAATCATCAACCATTGGGCCAACCACAATATGCTCCCACATAAATTGCATACTCTTAAAGAACCTTGTCATGTTGACAAGGCACATACATACTAGTACTAAAACTCCCAAGTTCATTTGACCCCATGATGCAATCTTTGGCTTTTGTTATCTCTCCCAAATCTCACAGCTTGCTTTTACCAACTGACAGCTTCGGCATTCAATTTATTCTTTGAAAACTTGATTTTTTATTCCTTCAAGAACTCAATTTCTATACAACAAACCCCAATATGATAATTCCTTCTAAACGTTTAACAATATGTAACCAAATTCTTCTACACTGAGTGCAACTACCACTATCAATCCCCAAATTGATGAATTTGGAGTGAATTCCTTCACAAATCTCATTCTCATATGTTCTGAGCATGCATTAAGATGCTCCCACAATGATCTCACATATTCATTCTAATTATACATATTACATCTTGAGAAATTCAAACGTGCATTTAAGTCCACAAAGAGACTGCTCAGCTCACAACTAGTGAACCAAAATCATTCACCTCACCATGCTTCAACTTCTTTGTATAACAAATGATTTTTTTTTTTTTTTTTATGTACACAAATTTACACTCATACAATAAATTAAGGACATGTAAACATGTCCATAATACATACGTATATTATACTTCCATCATACATAGGTAGGCAATCTAGATTTTCCTTGGATTGGTGCTCTGCTTGTATTGTAGTTTTTGTTTCATTTTTAACAGCTCAAACAAGCCTTCCCCTCCAGCCCTCGTGCTTCAGTACCTTTAGTGTACATAATTTTCAAAATGACTTTCTACCTTGAATAATTCTGTTGCACCTTACAAGTTCAAAATCTAAAGATCAAGTTTTCCATCTTGTTATACTGAGAAGGGCAACTGCTTAATCTCTATGTGAATCATTGTATTCTACTTAATAGTTGTAGTTATCATCTTAATCAAAGTATATCATCTTGTACAACTTGATTTCCTCTTGGCTCTCACAACACCAAGACTGCTAGTCAAGGCTCAGTGGATAAGATCTCACTCTGATACCAAATCTGATGCCACAGGGGGAGAAAAAAAAAATATATTGCAATTAAGGTACATTAACAGTATAACACAACTAATAGAGCATAGCAAGACAATATAAGTCAAAATTGAATGATCTTAACAATATCAAGCCTTGAACTCTTTTACCACCTCCATAATCTCCATTTAAAATTCTAAAACCCTTCTCTAGCATCTTAGGGCTTCTTTTTTCAATTTTGAGGTAGGATCTCCTAATGTATCGCATTCTACTCCATCATATGTACCACATCTTCAATTGTTTCCTTCATCTCTTGACGTCACTTTTGGTTCTGATCTCTTGATGTTATTACCTTTCCCTTTCTGCCTCAAACTTTCTGATAGAATGGTTTGCTTCTTGGCCAACAATTCCAGAAAATAGAAAATTAATTTTTTATTAAAACCCCATCCATAATGATTCCTTGCTTTATAGTTGTAGTTTGAATAGGGATAGTGAACACGGGATGGTTTGGAACCACAGCTCTATTGGTTTGTTCTCTCTAAAATCCTATTATGACTTTTTGAGAAAGTTAGAGTTAGGAGGCGAGCTTTTCCAGCTGAAAACGCGTGGAAGACTTGTGCTTCTCTTAAGTTGTTTTTTATTGTTTGGACAGTGGTAAGAGGTAAGTGCCACCTTGTCGATCATTTGATTAGTGCATTCTATTAGAGTATTCTAAGTGCCGCCATCTTCTGCAATTTGAACCCATCTAGAGGATTAAAAATAAGTTACACCCACAACAATTCTTTCATTCTGAAGACACATTAAATGATGTCATTCTTAAGACACATCAAATTATGTTTTTAATAACTTGACGAGTGGACTAAGTGCAAGAATACTAACACTTTAACCCTAGCCCACACAGGGTACACCTTGGATTTCCACTAAATGAAAAAGAATTTATCTGATGAGATATATGAACAATCATTTATATGATGTTTATTCTACTTTAATAAAAATAAATAAATAAGAAGAAGAACAAAATGCCAACCTGTGCAACACATCTATCGCAATCATAAATATGTATGTCCATCAAAATGTATGTCCTCACTAGATAACCTTTAAAGTTCCTCGGCCAATCTGTGGGTCACTTCTTTTCATGCAATATGTTGGTGAAGAATTCTGCATTGGTCAGTCCTTTGTTGTCTTTACAATATTTAAACCATAAATCTCCTTTAAATATAATCAATTGAATCAAGGCTCGTGGATGTAAACAAGTCAATCACAGAATCTTGTAGTAGCTATGTGAATTAGATTGTAAATTTACTCTCTTTTATTTGGTAATGTAATTGCGTATAAACTCTTAAGCTTAAAAAAAAATTCAATGAGACAATGTTCATTGGCACAAAGGATACATTAAATATCATATCAAACATTGTTCCATGAACATAGAGACTGTGTAACCAGCAATCCTTTCAATTATTTCAGTCAAGTTCTCCAAATAGCAATTCAATTCATCTCATTCTAAATAGGGATCTCAAGCACCCAATTGAATAACAAACCACAGCACATGAAGAGATCATAAACTTTTACTTCTTAAATCTTAATATCAGTACCCCGCTTATACCCGACTCAAATTAAATAAGACTTGATCCCAACAACATGGCATCATCTACACCAATAATCTTTCTCTATTTTGTTCTACACACTAATATTATTATGCCTTTAAAAACTTTCTTGGCCACTTCCTACACTCACAATGCTCCACATTCTCAACCATTGATTTCCTTAACTATTCTACAATTATCTCTAAAACCATCAAAGCTACCAACTAACAATCTTAATGAGAAATTACAGCACTAACATTCACTGCAAAAGCCAAAGGAGAAAAGAAAATGGCAATCAATAGAATGAATCCTCTATATTTTCCTTGGAAAATAGTTTCAGGAAAAGTTTTCTCGAAGAAAAATAAAATAAAAATCATTCTTGAAGCTTGGGGAAAATTTATATATACACATGCAATTGTATTGATTTTCTTGATAAAATTTTACCAGAAGCATTTTCCATCGAAACAAACATAGACATTAACAGAAAAGAAAGTGGTTAAAAACCTAACCATCAAGAGCCGTCTCCTGAGCTTCGCAGACGATTCCTCCTCCTCGGCGAAAAACCCTAGAGCTCCTTGAATTCAACGAAACTGAAGTTCTCTTCGATGGCAATTGGATCTTCAAACCTTTAAACTCCGGCAACGCATCAAGTTTCCGGCAACCGGAGATGGAAAAAACCGGTGGCGACGTCATGGATGCGGGAAGAGCCATTCGAAGGTTTGAAGGAGAAGTAACAGTGACTGATTCGAGTATAGTAGCCATTGAAAGAAGAAGAAAGAGACAGCAAATGAATTAGTAAAGGGATTATATATATGTGTATATATATATATATATAGAGAGAGAGAGAGAGAGAGTGAAAGAAGAATGAGAGCAGATTAGAGAGAGATGAAGGTTAGATAGAGAAGACGAAAAGGATGGTTCGAAAGATTGAAAGAAGGGTGACAATGGACGGCGGCTTGAAAAGTAGCTGATTGCCTGATTCTAGTCTTAACGGTACGGAACACCCAATTATCAATAATTTGATTTTTTTCATGGAAAGCAACACATTCTTTGAATATTTGTATATATATCCCGTCTTTTTGTGGTATTCCATGTTAGTCCGGTGAAGTTATAGACTTTTTGTCTAAAGAGGCCTTTTTTATTTTTTATTTTTTTTATTCTTATTTTATTATTATTATTTGCCCTATTAGCTATTGGCATAAAAAAAAAAAAAAAAAAAAAAAAAACACACACACACACACATATATATATATATATTCAAAAACGATCCATTAAGGACCGGTCCTTAGCTTACGGTAAAGTCCATTCATCATTTTCTCACTTAGGATAGGTATTTTGAAAAACCGACCATTGGATTAGATAATAATTTCATGTATGTCATGTCTACCAAAAATCACGGTGTTCCGATCATTGGTTTTCAAAATATTGTTCATTTTCATTGTAACAGTATTTACCGTTGGATGTTGTAACAATTTTTTAACCGTCTGTATTTTAAAAATTGATGGTTGGATCACTGTGATTTTTGGCAGACACGATATAAATAAGAAAATTATCCAATCCAACGGTCAGTTTTTCAAAATACATATTCTAATGGTTAATGGACCTTACCGTAAGATTAAGGACCGGTCCTTACTTGATCATTTATATATATATATATCGGAATATGGATACTAAGAACTTGATAACCTCATAATTTTATAATCGTGGAGTTACAAGAGTGATTAATACCTTTGAATATAAAGACAATTTCTTAAAATAAAATAAAATAATAAACCCAATTTTTCTTTTTGGGATCAAAGCCCTTAAAATCAAGTCAAAATAGCCAACTCCCCTTCACTATATTAAGTAGCAATAAGGCATCAAATGGAGGGACTTTAGTATTGTAATTGATTAGAGATGGGCCAAACTTAAATCCTACAACTATAATTGTATTAACATTGTAATTAATTTTCTTATACTCTATTTGGTAGGAGGATAGAAAAGTGGAATGAAGGAAAGTACGAGGGATGGACTTTATTTTCTTAGGGAGGAAAGACCCTTCTTCCTTCTTGTATATTTGGTATAATGAATGAAAAAGTTGTTAGGGTTTTATACTAAAAGCTATACTTTTATGTATTGGACCTTGGTATTTATTTACTAATGAATTATGTTATTTCCATTTTAATGAGAATCTGTATGAGCTATGTTTGCATTATATTATGCATGTGTGTCTTTTATTCTACATAGTAGATGATCTGGTGTGTAAAGTTCGGCTTACACACAGAAGATCAGATCATCAGTTCTTGTAGAATATAAGCTTTTTTGTTCACAGTCTTAGATGAAGTTAGACACAACATCAGTAAGATTGTAGCACAAGATTTCAGTAGGACTGTCTTGACTATAGGGAATAGTTTAGTTCCAACTTCTTATGCTAGTGCACTTGTGTGTATTGAACGAGACTATCTTAGGGTAATTATTTTATACTGACATGTAAGACAATTAATACCTCATGGTTATTGTGAATGCTTATGCTCTTAATCCCAAAATATTTAATAGGCACATAGATTTAGTGTTAGTTATTTTAATTCATAAAGAGTGAGATTTTTTAAGGGTCAATAAACTCAGTGAGTTAGGTAACGACATTAAGTGTATGATGAATATTTATTATTAACGGAATCCACTTCCTGGTATAGGGGATTGATGATACCCCCTCAAAGATGCTTATAAGTTTTTATTATGTCAAACACTACAAGTAGATTTTGTATCCGACATATCAAATAAGTTAAATGGAAGGTCTTAAGGAGATTCATAGATGTCAGTTAAATAAAATTGTCAGTAATTTAATTTAATGGACATGTATCTATAATCTTAATGTGTGGACATAAATAAATATTTAATAAAATGAAGCTCGAAATATAATTTCAGATAAGATAGGGAGTGCAATTATAATTCTTTAGTGGACTGAATTATAATTAATGAAATAGGAATTTAATTCAGGTTGAATTAAGTTTTTATATTTATATTAGGAACCTAAATCTCATTTCTCCTTAGGTCACTACTGTAGCCTATATATATGTCATGTTTTTCAACTGTTAGGGTTAGACATTCAGAACATCAGAAACCCTGATAGCAACCGTCAAATCGTAGTAGCAGTCGTCAAACAAAAGTTCATGAACAGAGCCACTCTCTGTAAGAGTTCTGGCATACGGAGGAATACAGCAGAAGGCTTGAAAGTTGCAGTTGAGCAATATTCGGATTTGATCGTGCGGTTATCTAATACGTGCTACAACGAGATCAAATCAGAGAGATCTCGAAAGTATGACCCGGTTTTCGTCTTGTATGGGTTGATTAAACTAGAGAGACCGTTTTATCGTATGGTTTATCAGTTTTATATATATATATATATATATTATATATGATATTATGCAATATCATTGGTTCTTGGGATTTCCGTTTCCATCAAAAGTGGTTTCCTTCCTTCCACGTGTTTGGTACGTAAAGAGAAGGGGAAAAGATTAAATGGACTAAATTACTTACTTTACCTTCACATATTAGCAAGAAGAAAGAGTGGGGTTTGCTTGTAATTTTTTGTTAGGTAGTATAGTCTTTTCACCCAAGAAGACACTTATCCCTCCACTGATC
>JAESVK010000306.1:309346-384113 GCA_017140935.1 Hamamelis virginiana | reverse complement strand
TATGGTTCTAGAGGAGAAGGTTGAGCATTCCAGCATAAAGATCGAATCTTTAACTAACAGATAATTTTATCCACTCACAACTAGATACTTTGAAACCATCAAGAAAACAATGTTTTTGATGATTGATTCATTCATCCACATTTAATCAGCAAATGATACACAAATCCATGTTGAAAAGAGATTCACAAACCAAGAAACAAAGATTAAATGGATGGAAAGATCAGATTTTTACCTTTCATGCCCATTTTTTCTTGTTTCGTCATACTCGACGAAGGATGGTATGAGAAATATTGCGCCGGAAGGTCGGAGAACGTGGTCAATTTCTTCCCGAAACGTAAACTGTTTGACGTAAATTGAACTCAATGCGAAAATGCCGAGATTTCTAGCGCGAGAAATCCGCCCTCAATCCAGCGATATGACTCTTATACGAAACTGCTAAACCCACATTCTAACAATTCTAATAGAATAGTTAATATGGGCAAATTAGTCTTTTCCTATATTTTATTATTATTATCAAAAACTGAATTTTTAGGAGGGGTCTACGGGTAGAATCACTTACTACCAAGGGGCTTATAGTATAAGACACAATATTTTAATCAAAACATGTCCTACATTTTATTTAAGATTTAAGAAGAAATGTTATAAAAACGTTTGGAACTTTTATTATTATTATTATTATTATTATTATTATTTACAACTTTCATGTAAAACTAAATAGTTATAGAAAAAGAAAATTTAAAAAAAAAATTATTTTACTTTTTAAAATTTTATGTTACTGTATGTCAGCTAATGCTGATTGAGATTTAAGTCGGTTAAGACTTATGGCCTTTGGATCATCTCATGAATGAAGGCTTTTTTAAGTGATGAAATGATCCAGTGCTCATAAATGCTTGGCTGATTTAGATCTAAGTTAGCATTAGCTGACTAGATCATTATAAGATTATATATGGGCTACGTTGCCCTTACATCCTATTTTGACACCTATATTTACACCCCATTTTCAAAATACCATTGTCGGTTGAATATTTTGAGAAACCGACCGTTAGATTAAATATTTATCTTATGTTTGTCATGTATGAAAAGAATCGGAGTGATACAATGGTTAGTTTTTGAAAAATATCATTGTGAAAACTATTATATTTTTTTATTAATTAAAATTATCATAGTTTTTATAGTGATATTTCTTAAAATCTATCCATTGGATCGCTATGATTTTTGGCATACATGACATGCATAAGGTTTAAGGAGAACCCTATCGAATCCAACGGTTGGTTCGTCAAAATATTTATCATAGCTAGTGTTTTCAAATCGATGTGTAAACATAGGTGTCAAAATAGGGTGTAAGGGAACATGACCAATATATATATATATATATATATATATATATATATATACAGTCCTGATATCCTAAGGCCAGCCGTTTCTGGCTTATTTCCGGTTAACATTTGTGCACCGTTAGATCTTTCTAACAATTGAGATTAAAAGAAGTTTTTTCAAGGAATCAGGCGCATTGAATGCGCTTCTGGCAGCCAACTGAAAAGCTGTTCACGTTTGTCTCCTCTCCCTTCTTCTCTCTTTCTCCTTCCCATTCTCTCACAAAAAAGCTGAAACTTTTTTTTTCCCTTCTTCTCTCTCTCTCACCTCACCCTTTTTTTTTTGTTAATTCTGATGACTGCTCAAACTTTCGGTGGTTAAAGAGAGCTGAAATTAGAGGGGATGGAGGGAAACAAGAGAAAATGGAGACTAACCACATGTTACATACAGTATATGCATTAATTTCACATCTCTTTTTCTTTTTTGGCTTTTGACATTATGAAAGTAAAAGTTTCAGGCATACAAAATGAAGGTTTAAGTAGATAGTTCATTCCAATTTATAGAGGCCGCTGAAAGTGCCAGTTCTTCGCGCTAATGGTAAGTTGATTTCTATGCACCAATGTAACGATTGAACTCACAATTATCACAGCAACTGCATGAATATGTATCACTGGTTGGTCTTGCAACTCAACTAGTGCCAAGAGTGAGAAGATGCTTCTAAGTCTCAAGATTCATCTGCGAGTCATTCCCATTTCCCATTGTGGAGCAGTCTCCTGATTACAACTACAACTCTCTCATCCCAAATACTAACAACTCTTCTCATTCTGTATCAATAAGAAGAAATCCAAAAAATTGAAAAGATTTCCATAGTCTGCATCCTGGACGTTGCACAAAGATCACAAAAGTTACCCAGAATGACAAATCATTCCCTGTTTTAAGATAATTGTCTAAGGTGGTTCTTTCTCTTAGATGTGAGCTAATTCTACTACATGATAAAAAATAAAAAAGACGAGCGCCACATAAGGGGGTAGTTAAAGCAAATTTGAATTATGAAAAACCAGGGTAAACAGAGTATTGAGCGAGAAATCACCTTCATAAAGTACAGATGGGGCTAAAAAATCACATTGAAAACCTGAGTACAGAGAACTACCTATTCTAAATAATCTCTATATGAATCTCCAGTCATCCACCAAAGAAGAAAAATTAAAACTGTAACAGCTCACAGATTCATGGCAATTAGCTTGATCTGCCTAAAACCTCTTGAATTAGTCTTTATTACCATGACTGCTTCGTTGATGCTGCAACTGTCCTGCAACAAGTGAAACCGATGCTAACCCATTCGTATCCTTCTCTCCTTGTACATTATAGGTTTATTTATCGATGCCCTCAATGGAGATACCATTAATGTCTTTCTTTGTGAGAAGCCCTAAGCGTTTCTGAATTGCTTCTGGAATTTCAGCTTTAACTTGATTTTGAATTCGTTTCTGAGCAAAAACAAAACTATCGAGTTCATGTTTCATTTTCAGCTTTAACTTGATTATGATTTTGAATTCGTTTCATTTTCTACCTTGAATTCGTTCGGCGAGGAGATTGATTATCCGGCATGCTTTGATGAGTCGTGAGAAAAGGGTGAGGTAAGAGAGAGAAGAAGGGAGAGAGAGGAAAAAAAAGTTCTTGCTTTTTCGTGATAGAATGGGAAGGAGAAAGAGAGGAGAATGGAGGTGAGACAAACGTGAACTTTTCAGCTGGTTGCCAGAAGCGCATTCAATGCGCCTGATTCCTTGAAAAAGCATATTTTAATCTCAACCGTTAGAATAATTTAACGGTGCACAAACATTAACTGGAAATAAGCCAGAAACGGCCGGCCTTAGGATATCAGGACTATATAGATATATATATATAGAATGGGTAGGAGAAAGAGAGAAGAAGGGAGATGACACAAACGTGAACAACTTTTCAGCTGGTTGCTAGAAGCGTATTCAATGCGTTTGATTCCTTGAAAAAGCTTTTTTTAATCTCAACCGTTAGAATAATCTAATGGTGCACAAACGTTAACCGAAAATAAGTCAGAAACTACTGGCCTTAGGATATCAGGACTGTATATATATATATATATATAGAAGTGCTAATATTAGGTGCACCTAATGCTTCTTGCATCAGGTGCACTCTTGTACAGCCACTTGCGGTGCAAATTTTAGAAAACTGACCATTGGATTAGATACTCCTATCATGTATGTTATGTCTGCCAAAATCACAGTGATCTAACCGTTTGTTTTTGTAACTTTGAAAAACTGTGACTTTTTTGTTCTCTAAATTGTTATCATTTTTTCATAGTCAGTTTTCTCATAAACCAATCGTTGGATCACTGTGATTTTTGGCAGGCATAACATACATGATTGAGATATCTAATCCAACGGACAGTTTTCTAAAATTTGCACCGCAAGTGGCTGTACAAAAGGGCACCTGATGCAAGAAGCAACAGGTGCACCTGATATTAGCACTTTTGTGTGTGTGTGTGTGTGTGTGTGTGTGTATCATAAAGTTTGTTGGCCCAAGTATATACCTCTAGAGGGGGGTGAATAGAGGTATTGCAAACTTTAACAAAAAATTACCAAATTAAAAATTAGGTCCAATTAAATTTAACGGAATATAAACAAGTTAACAAATTTAATTGGAAATGAGAGAGCAAGAAAGAATCACAACTTAACAATATATAGCAAGTATATAAATTGAAATGCAAGAGAAGAGTTAGAGAGATTCAAACACAAGAGTTAACGTGGTTCGGTCTTCGCCTACGTCCACGCCTCAAGAGCCCTGTCTTGAGGATTCCATAATCCACTATGGATCACTCCTTCAAGGTGGAGAAACCTTTACAACTTGCATTCTTTCAAAGTGGAAGACAACTCACCCACAATCTACTTTCTAGGTGGTAGATTCTCACCTACATGGGTTACACTCAACCCTTACAACTCATAATATTACAATATTGGGAATGTGTACAATAGAGAAAACTCCTTCAAGAGTAGAATATGTACAATAATGAAGCTCTCATTAATATCTCTCAAAGATTAAGAACTATTCAAGGGCTCAAGAGAGAATGATGATTGTAAGTAATTAAATCACACAAGAATGATGAATACTAGATTAACTTAAGTTTGTGAATGATCATTAGTTGATTCAAGACTCATAGAAAGAGTATAAATAGGTTCCAAAACAAATATGGCCGTTGGGGGTCAAAATATAGCCGTTTAGAGTGTTAAAAACTAGCTGTTATTGAGCAGGGGGTCGATTAGTCGACTAGGCACACTTGATTAGTCGACTAGAAGGCTTAAAATACATTTGAAAAAGTTTCCGAAGTCGGTTAGTCGACTAGAAAGGTGTGTTAGTCGACTAGGAACTTATTTTTCCAAAACAGGCTACTGCCCTGCCATTAGTCGAATAGGAACTTATTTTTCCAAAACAGGCTACTGCCCTGCCATTAGTCGACTACGAGACTATTAGTCGACTAGACAATGGTGATTAGTCGACTACGAGACTGTTAGTCCACTAGACAGGGGTGATTAGTGGACTAGGAGAGGATTTTCTCAAAACCAGCTATTGTCTTCATTCTTAGTCTACTAGAATGACTAGATTAGTCGACTAAAAATGTTGCAAAGCTAATAATTGAGATTTCTCAAGTCCAAATCAACTAATAACACTTGAGCAAGTTGACTAAGTGTTCCAAAATATTTTTGGGCAAGTTTAAAATGTTTTCCAAAGATGTTTAAGTCAAAACAATAGGTATAAAACATTTTGTCTTTGAATCCATAAAGCACATTGAGAGTCTGAATCATCTTTCAAAACAAAATATAATTTTCCAAATTAAATCAAAGTTGAGGTCATTAATGCATGTTCTTTTGAGCCAATGATAGTTCATCCTAAAGAGAGATTTACAATATAAATAGTAAGCACTCTTACACAAGAATAAAAGCAAGATCTTCTTAAAGGATCTTCAACTCTTGTGCTTGGCTTGAGCCTGGCTTCATTTGGATTGCATCAATGCAATGGCTCTCTTCATGGTCCTTAGTGAATATCTAGCATATTCATATCCACATAAGTTTCAATGTAGTGCAAGAGCTTTATGATGGTTTGAGCCTCTTTCAATGATACTCCAAATCCTGTTCTTAATAAATATATACTAAAATGGATATATAAGAACTATAGGATAATGTCAATTACTCAACAAGGTTAGCTAAATAAACACTCAATAAGGTTTGACAATTATGCATGAGTGTATAACAAAGTATTTATATGCACAATTGAATACACATAACACAATGTTTGTTATCATCAAAATCATACAACAAAATTAGATTGAAGCCACAAGGCTAACAATCTCCCCATTTTTGTTGATGACAAACATTGAGCACAATTTGCATATATAATAAATCAATCAATCAATGAAACAAATAAATCAATCAATGATTTGTGGCTCCCCCTAACAATATGCATATATGCAAAACATTATTAAAGAATCATATAGCATATTTTAGGTAAAACAAATCAATGATGCAATAATAATAAGTCCATGATGCAAAGATCATGAAACCGCAATTCATACTTGCAAATAAACACAATATGATAAACAAATAGAATCACAAGACAATGATTGTTATCATCAAAATCAACCAACAAGAGTGGAAGCGATAAGGCTAACAAAGTTGTCAATTCCATTCGTACATGCTCTAGTTACTAACAAATGTGATGATACCAAACCAGTAAATCAAATAATTAAATCTCATTTACTTTGAACTTAAAGATGAATAATGCATATTTACTTTAGTTCGTGGGTGTAAAGCATTTTCAATGCATTCATGTCATTTGATGTGCCAAATTCAAAATTTGACGTCCCAAATGACACCAACATCAATGCTAAATTTTGACATTTGTGTGTTTCAATGCATTAATACTATATTTTGACATTTTTCATATTTTAAAGAGAAAGTATAACATAACACAAATGGCAAGTGCAATTGGGGGTACCAAATTTGGCACCAAGGGTTGTCATTGCCCAAATTTGGCACCCTAAATAGCTCTCCATTGGAATAAGTTATTTGGGTTGAGGTGCTAAATCTTAGTAATGGCAACTCATGTAGCATTCCATTGGAGGTACTCTAACAGCTATCAAATTTTTATTACCATTTACCAACAATAAGTGATAATTTATGTTCGTAGAAAAATATTATTTTATATGTCAACAACATATCACATCTCTTATATCGTGTGAAATTCATGTACTCCACCTGATATAGAAAAACTCAAGTTTGAAACAAAAAATTAAAAATTTGCAAGATGGCTCTCAACCTCTCATACCTTATAAAATTATAGGATGGTAAATTTTGTGGATTCAAAATTTGAATCTTAAATGGGGTGTAAAAGGAAATTTATGTGATAAATCACTTAGAAAACCTTTTTTTTTTTAATTTTTTTTTTCTGTTTGCAAATTGGTCAGGTGAGAGTTGAAAATATTCATTCAGGGATTTTCTTTTTATTTTATTTCTACAATAAAGGGTAATTTAGTAAAAGAAAATATTTGTTCTAGAACGCCTGGACCATTCAAACGGGGATATTTTGGTAATATAAAAAGTCTATGAAGGTTTTCCGCTTCGCCTCGAAAGTTGATTTTTTCGAGATGACTTGTCCAAAAGTCGGCCATGATAGGCTAACCTTTCTTTTTGGTGACATCAATTACTGCATGACACGTGTATGGCCCTGATAATGACACGACGGTTTCACGACTTTCACAAGTTGTTTAAGGCCACGACATGCGGGCATGAGCTTGGTGGAGTGGCGGAGTGGTAGATTTAACGACGTATTGGAAGTTATGAATGTGAAGTTCCAATATTACTCTTCTCTTAAACAATAATGACTGGACAGTCCTTGATACGGTAATACCTGTCGCCTAGCATCAATTTTTTATTTTTTTATTTTTTTTTTCCCAAGCGCCAAACATCACCTTACCAAGAAAAAAAATGGTGAAATTATATGTGGCCAGTGTACTCCCTAGTTAGGTTAGAATTTATGGAACTGATTTATTTCAAAAATAAATAAGGGGTCCATCTGTTTTAACTTTAAAATTTGGGTATGGTTCAAGTGACATATGGTTTCTATTCATGATTTGTTACGTGGTTTGCAGAATTTAAAGTAGAATAAATATTTTGAGAAATCGACCATTGGATTAAATGTTATGATTATACAGAAATGATCATTTAAGAATTAGTCTTTAAATTAAGTTAAGGTTCACTTACCATTTTCTCACATAAGATAAGTATTTTGAAAAACCAACCGTTTGATTAGTTAATCTTTTCATGTATATCATATCTGCCAAAAATCGCAATGATCTGACCTTTGATTTTCAAAATATAGTTCGTAAAATACTCTATCAGTATTTACCGTTGGATGCTATAACAATTGTTTAACAGTCTGTATTTTGAAAACCGACCGTTGGATCACAGTGATTTTTGGCAGACACGACATACATAAAAAGATTATTTAATCCAACGGTCAGTTTTTCAAAATACATATTCTAATGATGAGTGGATCCTAAATTAAGGTTAAGAACCGGTCCTTACTTGATCACTTTTGCTGCTTATATATATCACATATATAAAAAATCATAATGATTCAACATTTACTTTTTTAAAAATATCACAAATTTAAAATAAATTTGGAAAACTGTCACAATTTTTTATTGTTGATATTTTGAAAAACCAATCGATAGATTTATGTGATTTTTGGCATACGTAATGTATAGAAACGAAATATCTAATCCAACGGTCAATTTTCAAAGTCTTTTAAAAGCCATCTATCAAACAGTGGAGAAGAACAATGTGTCACTAAAACCTAATCCATAAAATTTTTCAAATAGATGTTGAGGCTCTATTTTTAAAATTATTTTAAAAAAAATTTATCGTTAATTATCATGAAAGAGAGTGAATCCTGCCACTAATTTTTGTTCGGTAGAAAAAAAAAATATTTTTCACAGATCTTATCCAATCAAATGTAATGTTGGCTCTAATATTTTTTTCAAATGGTTTTATTCAAAATAATAGAGTTATACCGTAGATATTAAATAAAATATGAATGAAATCATTCAAATTGTATGCGATAATCAAACAAGGCCTTCCAACAAATAAAAGTTTTAGAATGTGCAATGAAGACTTCTATATTGAAGTTTAGATTTTCTGTTTGAATTTTTCTGTACTTGAATTTATTTTGATGCTAAAATTGTGACGTATTATTCAAATAAAAATTTTATTTTTTACCTTAAATGATGTGTTACAGTAGTAGATATCCGAATAAATCCAAGCATTAAAAAAAAAAAAAAAAAAACGATGTATAAGATAAAAAATTAGAAAGAAAAGAAAAGAAGAAGAAAGTGTTCAAGTCTTGGGTCCCACATAATAAGAAAAAAATCAGTTGATCTCGTGACATGGCCTGATTAAGCTAACGGTCCTGGTTGATGGTCAGGTGCAGCCAATATAAACAGTGGAAGCAGTAAAAATGTAAAATTGCAGTTGCGCTCAAAGACAAGGAAAGTGTTGGTCCGTTGGAGGGTATTATTGTCATTTAACCTATATGCACTTTTGGCAAGGATCACTCATTCACTCTCACTAGATTCCCTTTTTATTCGTGAGGTTATAGTCCAGTCACACTACACATAGGATACGATCAAACCACTTGAAATCCAACACGTTTCATACCTAACTGTAATGTCAACCACTCTTATTTTATTAAAGTATAGATAGATATAAAGATAGGAATCTTCTTATCTCTCTTGCATCAGGTTATCTTTTTTAGAGGTATTTGTAGATTTTATTTTAAAAAATCGGCTGTTGAATTAAATATTTTTCTTATATTTGTTGTGTGTATAAAAAAATTACAGCAGTCCAATTGTTGGTTTTTTAAAAAACTGACAATGACAAAATAGTACTCCCTCCGTCCCACAAATATAGGCCAAAGTGGTCAAGGCACGTATTTTGAGGAAACCGATTAAATATTAATTTGGTCACATTTTTCCAAAAAAAAAATTTAAATACTATTCTAGTCTTATAATAGTAGTAGGGTACTTAAAAAAAATAAAAAAATATGGCCAAATCAATATTTAATCGGCTTTCTCAAAATGCATGTATTGACCACTTTGGCCTATATTTGTGGGACGGAGGGAGTAATATTTTGATGAAGAAAAAGTCAAACTGACCGTTCGATCACTATGATTTTTGGCATAAATCACAGATATAAGAGAAATATCTAATCTAATGATCAGTTTTTCAAAATATGATCCATAAATATCTCTAAAATAAATGACCTGATGTAAGATAATAGCATTCCTTTAGATAATAAATAATTATCGACTATTTTATTAATGTTGTGGTGAGTTGGCTAGTTTTGAAGCGTTGTTGAAACACCACCGAAAGCACCGCACAAGAACTAAGCCAAGTGCTATGGAAATAGAGCCAAGAGATACAAAGATAGGCGCCAACTTGTAAAGGTGAAGACATTGTGCAATGACTTGTCAATCACTGTCTCTATCTTTACGCCAATTTCTCATTTTTTATTAGTTATTTTTTATTTTTTTATTTATTTTATGGTGAAGGGTACATATAGTTAATTTTAGAAGACAAGATAGTAAATTTTTTTCACTAATTTTGTTTTTAAAAATAACTATCAATTCTTTGTGTATGGAGATGCTAGTGTAACATCCACGTGACATAAAATTGTATTAGGTGATTTTCATACGATCAGTTTTAGAACATACATTAAAAAACTAATCGTTGAATTCGATATTCCTCTTATGAATTTCATTTCTGTTAAAAATCACGGTGATCGAACGGTCGGCTTTTAAAAAATGGTGACATTTTAAAGAATAGAAAAGTCACAGTTTTTTATTGTGATATTTTTTGAAAACCAATTGTTAAATCACCGTGATTTTTGGTAGACATGACATTCATAAAAAATGTATCTAATTCAACAATCAAGTTTTCAAAATATGTTTGTACAACTAACCCAACAGAAAGCACCGGCATGTGATCTCATATTAGCATTTTCTCTTTACGTAAGTGACAAGAATAACATCCTATCAATTGTGTGATGCATATCGATAAAAAAGTGCAAGAGACTCTTGAAAATTACATACCAATTAATTATTCATATTAGAATAGGAAATGCCTGTGGACCTTTACCATATAAGGAAGTTAATTATTCATATTACAATAGAAAACTAGTTTCTTATCATGACGTATCCATCATGGAAAGGAATCTCAATTAGAATTGGGATTTATTCAAACCCTATCCATCCTCTATAAAAGGATGGCCTACACAGTCCTAGAAGTTCCACAACCTTCTGTATTACATAGTAATTAATTAGTTTGTCTCTCTACAGCCATATCGACTTGAGCCACAAGTACTCAAGTAGTAACATAATAGGGTCATGTTTGTTTGGCCCCAAAAGTAGGAACCAACTTAAATTTATGTTCCAACATGTTTCTCAATGCCATGCCTAGGAGATTTAAAATTTTGTGCAAGGATTGTTTTTAGAGTGATTTTAGGTTCACCACTGCAACATTTGTAGCATATTATGGAGGTGCATATTCCTTGACAATATCATCATCATGGAAAAATACATATAGCATTGTCAATCACAAAAGGTGAATTCTTTTCATTTTAAAGTGGAAAAAGAATTGTATCTTTTTGGAATTTGGATCGACAGCCAAACAAAGGATTGGAAAGCAAAACACCATACATTTACATGTGGAATAAAGATGCGTGGAGATTAAGTTGGTCAATATTGTAAAAAGGGGAATCTTTTGGCAATAATGAAAGGAATCGATGTGTCCAAGGACTAGGATTTATCATTTATGAAATATGGATAAGGTTAAAGAAAATACCTAGCATTATTATTTTACTACATTATATAAAGAGCTTGCAAATTTTTGTTATTATTATGAATTTAAATTAGGCAGTGAAATGTAGTTCACTTGACATTTCTCTTAATTTTGTGTCTGAAGTTTCAGGTTCAAGTTCTCATGAAAAAGATTTCGCATATTTATTTTTTTCTTTTCCCTTACTAACAAATAACAATTAACTCTACCGAATATATATTGCCTTGAAAAAAAAAAAAAAAAAAAAACCTTTTATTATTGAAATAAATTACAAAGATTTAAAAGAAAAAAAAAATAGAAAACTCAATACATGCACAAATCTATATAAAACATAAACAAAAAAAATCTAAAAATTAGGTAGGAGGTCAGCAACAAAACCAGTAAGGTCATCATATAATGAAAACTTCCAGCTTGTTATGATGGTAAGTATGGGGAGAACAGATGGACATGAGCAGGGAATTGAAGGGGCATGTGACAGTGGATGGACAGGGGAGTCTCATTAGTCATTCCACCCTCTATCATCTACCTATTTTATGGAATTGAAGGGGCATGTGACAGAAGAGTCTCATTAGTCATTCCACCCTCCATCATCTACCTATTTTATATTCTCTCCGTCCCACAAATATAGGCCAGAGTGGTCAAGGCATGCATTTTGAGGAAGCCGATTAAATATTGATTTGGTCATATTTTTTTATTTTTTTTAAATACCCTACTACTATAAGACTAGAATAGTATTTAAATTTTTTTTTGGAAAAATATGACCAAATCAATATTTAATCGGTTTCCCTCAAAATGCGTGCCTTGACCACTTTGGCCTATATTTGTGAGACGGAGGGAGTAGTATTGTATTGTATGCATCTCTGCGATACCGGATTTGCTAGTAATTTGGACTTAGATCACTATGTAGTGAATTGACAGTGTAGGATTTTGAAATGATTTAAAAGTCTTTAATTATTTGTCCTTACTTGGGTACTAAAAAACAAAATCTTTTTAGCAATAATTATACGTTTCTCACTCATGTTTTTTTGTAATAATCATGGTGATCCAATAGTCATTTATTGAGAAAATGTCACTATAAAAAACAGTGACTATTGTCACTATTCTGTTCTTGAAAATATCAATATATTTTCACGGTTAGTTTTTTTCAACAACTTACTGTAGGATCACTGTGATTTTTGGCAGGCTTGACATACATAAGATGAGTTTCTAATACAACGTCAATTTTCTAAAATTTGTTTGCAACTGGTCACATGGAGGTTTATTAGCATTTCAATAATTTTTATATTTTTAAAATTGGCTCAAATCTTTTGTATTTCTATTGATTATACTTTTTAATGTAGTCATAGTGTAAGTTTGACCACACTAAAACCAAACTAGAAGGATCACTACAGGGTAACCTAAGTCCAGATCATTAGCAAATCTAGACTCACAAGTCTACTTAATCAACATAGCTCATTTTCTTGGCATGTGTGCTTGGGGTAGAACAGATTTCCTCCCACTCCCGAAGGAGGGGGAAAAAAAAAAAACAAAGGGGTATACCGCCATACATACCATGCATTCGTGCATATATAAAATGTACATACATACATACATGTATACATATAATAATACTAAGAATAATAGTTAGTACTTAGTAGTAGGTGGATTTGGTTTTTTTTGGTGGTGGTGGTGCACCACGTGGTGTTGTTGGGGGTAAGAGGACTTACGAGTAGGTGGACGTTGTCTCATTTATTTCCTTTATAATGTTCTGATTTGATATCAAGAGAATTGTTATCAAATCCGGATCGGACTGGCCGGTTCAATCGGTTGAATCGGAAATTGGTCCCCTCTCCGATTGGTTTAATCCACAAAATCTATTTTTTTTTTAAATCGTTCAACCCGGCAGTTCAACCGCCGGTTCAGCCGGTCAAACCGGTTAAAAAACATGTCAATTTTTTTTTTTTTTTTTTTTTTTTAAGGTGTTAAAATGACTAAAATATTTTTAAAATCTCTTAAAGCCAAGAAGGCTAAAAAGACAAATTAGTCTTAAAAAATCCCAAATAATAAAAAGAAACCAAAGCACCTAATTTAATAATATAATATTCTTATCTTGCATTTTAAAAAATATATATAATAAAGATTGATTAATAGTAATTATCAATTTTTAATTTTGATGACTGCACATAAATTCAAATATATGAATTGATTGTACAAACATTTAAAAAAAATTATATTTTGAATTATTTACAGCTTTTATTCTAATAAATAAATAAATAGATAATATATTTATAACGTCACGGTTCAACAGGTTGACCCTTAATCCGGTAACTTTTCCGGTTCAACGAACTATCCGGATTTTAAAACATTTTAAAACAATGATGAAGAGAACTTTCAAAGTCTGCTTTTATAGAGTTGAATTCAATATGTTTGACTTCTCTCTATCTCTTTCTTTCTCTCTGTCTCTGAGAGAGCTTTGAGTGGTATCTGTATGGTGTTATCCAAATCTTGGTAATGAGCTCACGCAAACAGGAAAAATTGTCCATGTTCCAAACTTGAAAGCATGTGGCATGACTGCCTTCAAAGCAGTTGTAAGTTTACGACATCTCACGTGACGCCAATATTGTTTACATAGTCTTTACTGTGAGCTAAAGAGGATAGTTGGGTGATATACAGCTTGCATAACATTTATCTGGAGTCTTGAGAGAGAGAGAGAGAGAGTTGACAGCCTAACAACAACATCCAGTAATGCATTGCTTTCTCTCTCAAAAAAGCATCCCAAGTGTATCCAAACTCTTCACTTCATTTATTATTATCAAGAAAGAATTTGTTAAAAATAAATAAATAAAGTTGAATGACATAGCATTTTCCTTTTCCTATATGTTATATGCGGCAAGAAGACGAGAAAACCAAAGAAAATTTGAAATATTAACCTTCCTAGAAATTTCCTTTGCTTTTCCTGTGTCTTTTCAGCAACCAGAAGGAAAATAAAAGGCCATATATATATAACCCAAATGGCTGGAAATAAAAAGAAAGTGGATAGCCGCCATGATTTCCCATATTTGCAGCAGATATAACAAAACAAAACAAAAAGAAAGGGAAATTGCAGCAGATACTACAAATGAAGATCACTTTGGACTTTAAAGAAGGATAAAAAGCAAGAAACAAAAAGTTCTGGTGATATATGTCCAGAATCCCAAATAGCACAAACAAAGCTACAAATTCTATTCCACCAAAAAAAAAAGCCACAAATTCTAAGGGGACAAAATGAAATCCAGTCTCTAATTCTCAAGCTCTGGTAATATCATAAGTATCAAGCTCACATCAATGCAGCAGCTGTACTGAATTTTACTCGAACTGATCACAGGTCAGCACAGAGAATATCATGAGGAGAACCTTTGATTGCAAGTTCAATTCTGAATGCAAGAAGTGAACTACAATTAAGATCCATATAAACTAAGGGACCGTTTGTGTTAGCTTTTTCTAAAATCACTTTTAGAAGACTATTTCTTCATATATTTTTTTAGAACTAGAAGTGATTGAGGTAAAAGTTAGAGTCTCCTAGCTTTTGCCAAAATTACTTTTAGGGCCCGTTCGCGTTAGCTTTTTCTAAAATCACTTTTTGAGAATTATTTCAGTATTTCTTCACATCTCTTTAGAGTTACGTTCAAATCATGTTTTCACATATCAAAATTTTCATACTAAAAGTGATTGTAACAAATGTTGAGACAACCTAGCTTTAGCCACAATCGCTACTAGTATGAAAATTTTGCCAATCATCCTATCACCTCTAAAGTCATCTAAAAGTGATTATCATCCCATTTCTTAGATCAAGTGAAATTTTGAACTCCAAAAGTGATTTTATGAAAAGCTAATGCAAACAGGCCTTAAAACGGCTTAGTAAAAAACAAGGGTGACGATTGTCATGGAAAATTACAACAGAACAGTTTGAAGAATGCCTAGAGAAAGTAAAATGAGGCAGAGTGCAGATCATTTGGTCCATGACTCCGGGACAAGAATGGGGGATACCTATAATTGAGAGAAATGAAGTTGGGGAGTTTCAATTGAAAGTAAGTGTAAGTTCTGTTTGGGTTTACGAAATTGAGAGAGCTCAAGACAACTTGGGTCATCTAATGAAGCAAGTGATTGTTTCCCTCAAATACATCTGGGGTGTCTGACCAAGCAATATCTGAAGTTCAGAACTGCAGAAACCTGGTGAGATGAGTTAATCACACTAAAACAAAAACGTGGATAAACCAAAAAATCATCAACCTCAAACTTCAAGCCGCTATATTGATAGGAAATTTAGTGAAGAAAAGGGTGCCCTGTTCAGGAAGAAGATGCATGGGAGTGTGAGTTAGCATCATGACAATGAATGGTTAGAAGTGTTGAGTTCAATGTGGCATTAAGGAGCTACCAATGGCACTGCAAAGAGAGCAACATTTCTGAAAAGCAAGGGTAGAACAAAAATATATGACACTGATATATAAATAAATAAATAAAAATTGTAGGAAAATAAGCTACAATAAGTGGGTTTCGAATTTAGAATTTAAATTTATATTGAATTTCCCTCACAATAACCAATTTATATTTAATGATGTGCTTTCTTTTGAATTAAAAGGTTTATTTGCCAAAGTGGAAAGTAAGATAATTTTGGGAGTCAACTGCGGGTAAGGTTTCCCAAGCATAGCGAAGTTGGGGAGCAAGGGCACTCAAGGAGACATCACGGTGCTTTAATGTTGCGATTTAAACTTCCCACACACTGCATCACATTAGGAATTCTCTCACTCTTTATTTCTTAATTGAATCTTCACTAAGACAATATTTGTCGCGATTATCAAAGAACCTCCAATGGGAATCTGTAATCTATAGAATACACACCATGACTCTAATGAGGCTTGAAATCACCAGATGCTCAAACAAAGCCTGACAAGAACCTCGGACAGGATAGATGAGCCAGAAACGCACAGAAAAAAAAAAAAAACAAACAAACAAACTGGAGAGCTGAAACCATTGGGCCAAACTAGAGTTCTGCCACTGTCGTGCAGGTTTTCTGGCCCTCCCATCTCTCCTATGGCTTCCCAAGAGAACTTTTTGCTTGCAAAATCACTGAAAAGACAATCAAATATTAATTTCTTAAATGTGGGCTCCACTATTTACAAGAAACATATGCACGGCTCAAAGCCTCGAATCAGTAAAGCCTTCTAACCCAACTACTTGGGTCGACTACATGGATCTTTTCACCATTCAACTCTGTATAGGAACATATACTCAAAGGACAAAAAATGTGTACTCATCATCTCCGTCCTAGTAGCCTCAACCCACATTCTTTTTGGACTACGTCTTGTCCTTGTAGCACCTTCAACTAGGATTTTCGCGGCATTTTACAGGTGCATCATACTTCCATTTCTCGTCATCAATTAGTATTACACATATACATTCATTTCTTATTCTATCTTTTCTTACATTGGCACTCTTAACATCTCAACATCCTAAATTTGATTACTTGGGGAAACATAATGATCAATCATAAAACTGAGATAAGAAATTATGTTAAAAATCATATATTAGGGACTATCAATTATTAAACTCTAAAAAATTTTAATAGAATAAAAAACACAAATGATGTTGCATCTTCAAAATTAGCAAAACCTAAGCCAAAATGCTTTTCTCTTTCTCCTCTCCTAATTTTCAAATATGCATTTCATTTCACTTATGAAACCAACTAGCTTTGTCTATCATAAAACCACATACTTATGGGAGCCTGTCTCTAATACAGTCTCTTAAAAGATACCAAACCTATTCAAACTACTCAAGCACACACCCACATATGTGAATCTCTCTCATACAGACACACAAAACATCAACTATTCAAGATACTTCAATAACGGCTATAATTTTATTGAACCCTCACTATACTTTGTACAAAACGAGGAAAGCATTCCTTTAGTCTGCAATATGATTAAATTTGTTATCAACAAAGTAGCAATCTGCTTGTGCTGCAAACATGAGGCAACTTTCAAAGAGAAATTATTGGAATCGGTGTCAGCTAATATTAGATAGAGCTTTAAGAGTTGTCGCTTGTTGCCAATGATTGATTTGAACTAGCTGAATTAGAAAACCAATCTATATCATAATTTACCCCCGTAAATGCTAATACTAATAAAAGCATTCAGCATACAGAGATCAGGCCTCTACACGCCATGCATCTTTATTTATCTAGTTTCTTCAAATATCAACTGTAATGCTTCTCATTTCCACAGTCAGCACAGAGAATCACTATTCCACTTTGCAATTGCATGCTCAATGACAAGTCCTCTCTCTCACTCTGTTATAGACATAAGAGAAGTAGATCCATCTTAATTTCAATCAAAACCAAATTAATTTTTAAGTGAGAGCAAAACTGGAAAGTGGAAACCTTAACAATCATATTTATTTTCAAAGAACCTCAGTTTCTTTTACAAAAGATTAAGAAACTACTATTTACTGCCACTCATAATCATTCAGAATGTAACCATGTAATATTTTTCCCTCAAAAAACCTCCAAAAATCACTTTTATCACTATCACACCAAGTGAGTGTAATATGCACCATATACATCCAAAGAGTTACACCGACACATACATCCAAAGAGTTGCACCGACACATCAAAAATCCAAATATAATCAGTCTCAAGACTTCAAATTTCATTACTTATTCATATTGCATTGCAAATTCACTTAACAAAACGTGAACAATCTGCAACACTAAAATACATAAGAAAAAGTGATACATTAAAATTAAAATGACAAAGTTTGCAGATATGATTTTATATTTTAAGTACCTTAAGGGGATCATGAAGATTTCACAGTTTCAACAAACCCACTACTTAGAAGTCTCTCCACATACTTTCCAAGAATATCCACTTCCAAATTCACCTTTTGCCCAACTTTCTTCAAAGGAATCACCACCTTCTGCTGAGAATAAGCAACCAACATAAAATTAAAACACCCCTCTTCATCAAACACCTTCACTACAGTCAAACTAGTCCCATCCACAGCTATAAACCCTTTCGGCACGATATACTTCAACAACTCCGGCACCGTTTTCACCTTCACCCACAGTGAATCACCTTCCGGTTCCAATGACACAATCTCTCCCGTGCCATCCACGTGACCCTGCACAAAATGCCCGCCCATTCGCGTCGACGGTTTCAATGCTCTCTCTAAATTTACAAGTGACCCAGGTACCAGCTCAATCAATGATGTCTTCCTCAATGTTTCAGGTGATAAACCAACGGAGAATTCAGCCAATTGGGTATCAAATTCAGTGACTGTAAGGCATGTTCCGTTAATGGCAATGCTGTCACCGAGATTTACGTCTTCGAGAATGGTTTTTGCGTGTATTTTCATGTTGAATCCTCCGTTTTGGTCGGTACCCAGTTGCTTAATTTCGCCCATTTCTTCAACGATTCCGGTGAATAGGGATTGGATTGGTGTGTGGCAATGAGATTTGGATTTGGGTTTTCTGGGGTTGTTGGTAGTGAGGAAGAGACTGAGAGAAGAGGGTTTGAAAATGGGAGTGAATTTGATGTGGGTATTGTGAGAGATAGTGTGGAAATTGAAGATTGGGGTTTTTGTATGAGAGTGATTTTGGGTTTTAGAGAGGAGGTTGAGAGAGAAATACGAAGCTGACATTTTCAGTTTGTTTCGTGGGAAAAGTTCAACTTTTTAGAGGGGAAATCTTTATTGCTTGGATTGGGAAGAAAATGAGCAGAGTGAACTGAAAAACCCTAAACCCACTTTCTCTATCAGAGGTCAACGGGCAACGCCTGAAAGGACAATCGAGGAACTGAAACGAGAGTCCGGATGGCAAAAACCAAGTCTCCTGTTTAGCGCTGCAAATGAATCAAGTTGTATATCTTCCTGTTTACGGCTGCAAAAATCAACGGTCCACATCAAGAGGTAAATTCAAAATTTTGAAAAATAATTATTCTTGAAAATGGATTTTTTTTTTAAAGTAAATTATGTGGATCATTGGATAGTAGAAAGTGTGATGAGTCGCCATTTTGGGCCTTAGCAAGATACTTAATTTTGCCCCTTAGCAGCAAAATCAAACTCAGATCAAAACAAGACATTTCTGTTCTTAGTCTTCTTCAAAACCTACCATTTTAGGTCATGGATTAAAATGACACCTTATTTCACACCATAAATGTAATTCTATAAAAGACTGTTTTCCTTCAAAAGGATAATACTTGTAAACTCACATGCCCTAAAAAATATATATATGTTTTCATATGGATGCCATATGTTATAATTAATTTAAGGGAAATTATATATTGCTCCCCTGAACTATTACTGTGTTACATATTATTCCCTTATGATTTTAATTGCAACACCTTGTTCTTTTGCAGTTTCAATAAGAGTACTCTAAAAACAATTTTTAAAACAAGGTATATGACATTTAACACTTTGTTTTTAGGCTTTATTTTTATTTTTTGGGTTCTTTCTTTTGTGGTAATTGGTGGTGAAATTTAGGGTTGATTTTATGGTATTTGGGTTAGCTTCTTAATTTAGCTTTGTTATTTTACTCTCTCTTCAATTGAGCTTTCTTATGGGTGCTGCTGTACTGGTACATGGTGTTCATTTCTAGACATTGAACCATAATCCAACACTTCTCTTGTTGTGGAGAAGAGCAACTGAAAATATAAATTGCATAGATTTGGTATGGTAGTGTAATACTTTTTGTTCTTTAATTTTAAGAAATCTGCTGGTAACATGTCCCCATCTTGTGTTAATGAAACAATTTAATTTTCAATGGATGGCCAGACAAGTTCTTATATTATTGATAAACGATAATTTGGCTTGGACGAACAATGTTTTGATTTTGTTTGGTTGAATATTGATTTGAATTTAGTTAGACACAAATTTTATGAAGTGAATGATGGGTTATTTCAAATAAAAGGGGTAAATTGGAAAAATTATAAAAAAAATTTAGTTCCATTCCTGTCATTGCCTAACACAAGAAATGGAATGGACAGTCATTTCGACATAGGGTTCCTATCAGTAACCAAAAGTTGAAAATGGAATGAAAGTTTGATTCAAGAACGGAATTGGATTCCATTCCATTCCCGAAATAGTACCATTTTTGTATTCCTCTAAATTAAATGCATATATGAATGGCCCTTTCGATTTCATGGAAATCAGCATCACAAGGACAGCAAACAAACAGGCTGTGTCCTCAAGAACAGTAGCTTTTGTGTTCTCTCTAAATATATATGTACAATTCTACATTTCTATCATACTGTTTTGAATTTTTTGGTTCTTGAACTTGTTTACAAATCACCAACAACCTAACTTCTACTGTTTTCTTGCCTGCAGTAGCTCAAGAAACGCATGGAGAGTATTTGTTCTATTCGACCCTCTGATAGGATTCCTATCAGTAACCAAAGGTCGAAAATGGAATGAAAGTTTGATTCAAGAACGGAATTGGATTCCATTCCATTCCCGAAATAGTACCATTTTTGTATTCCTCTAAATTAAATGCATATATGAATGGCCCTTTTGATTTCATGGAAATCAGCATCACAAGGACGGCAAACAAACAGGCTGTGTCCTCAAGAACAGTAGCTTTTGTGTTCTCTCTAAATATATATGTACAATTCTATATTTCTATCATACTGTTTTGAATTTTTTGGTTCTTGAACTTGTTTACAAATCATCAACAACCTAACTTCTACTGTTTTCTTGCCTGCAGTAGCCCAAGAAACGCATGGAGAATATTTGTTCTACAAAGGGAAGGACTGAACAGTTCATTCCCAGTGATGTTCTCCTCAACATATTCTCAAGACTTCCTGGGAAGTCTCTGATCAGACTAAAACATGTTTGTAAGCTCTGGCGCTCTTTGATTGATGACCCACAACTTGCTAATGCAAATCTAGACAGTTGGTCAACGAATTCGTCTGGTCTTTCCATCTTAAGGGAAGGAAAATAATCAAAACTGCATATTTTTTCATCAGATGAGGAAGCTTGTTGGAGTACTACAAACAATATGCTGATCAAGAATGTTCCTAGTATTTTTCACATGTCAAATTCATGCAACGGGTTAGTTTGTCTTTATGATTTTTCTGAACATGTCTATCTACTTAACCCTACAACTGAAGAAATTCTGACCATTCCAAGTGACCCAGAAAGGGAAAGCCATGGCAGGCAGGTTTGTGGGTTCGGCTTCGATGCTTCAGTGAAGCAATACAAAGTGATTAGGGTTTGGAAGAATACTTCTTATGTTCAAGAATATGAAGTCTTCAATCTAGGAATAAATTCATGGAAACCCATTGGACCTATCCCGTTTTCAATTGGACCTTATGAATCCATTTTTGCAAACAAATCTTTGATATATTGGTGAATTGGTAGACCGTCAATTTCTCTTGCCTGAAAACCAAGTAATTGTTTCTTTCGATCTCGGCGATGAAACTTTTAGAACAGTCCCACCTCCTCCGGGATACATGGATCCTAAGGGCGATTACGGATTCTTGTCTCTAGCATTGTTGCAGGGATATTTATGCTTGGGTGATGCTAGATGGAATGGGAATATGAAAATATGGATGCTCAAGGACCCAACCAACCATGGTTGGACTAAAGAGTATAGTTTTTATTTCCAGGTGCAGAGTTGTTTTGTTTGTGATATGGGATTTATTGTCACTCCTGTGCAGGGCCGGCCCTGAGGTTTTGGATGCCCTAGGCGAGCTCCTAAAATGATGCCCCTATTGACTAAAAAAATTTTTTTTGCAAAATTTTAGTTATTGAACCTTAATTTCTCATAAGCTAAAACCTACAACAATCAATTCACAACACCCGAACCTCCTATCATCATTACGAATATAATTAAACTAGTAAATTAAAGAAGACCTACAACAATCAATTCAAAATAAGGGTTTTCAATAAGATCACCCCCAAACCTCCTTTCATCATTACAAATATAATTAAACTAGTAAATTAAAGAAGACCTACAACAATCAATTCAAAAGGAGGGTTTTCAATAGGATCACCCCCAAACCTCCTGTCATCATTACAAATATAAATAGAGGCTATATAGTAGAACATACCGGAGTAATCCCAGTATTATCACTATCTCCATCAATTACTAAAACATAGCTGACTTCTTCTTCTTTTTCTATTTTCTAAAAGGAAAAAAAAAAAAAAAACAGCAATTGTCTCTAAAAGTTTATCATTTTTCTGTTTTGTATTTCCACGAAAACTGAAAACAAGAATTATATCGTGGCAATGCTTATAAACATTTAAAAAAAATATGTAGACCAACTGTAAAACCAAAAAATGGATCAAACTATCCAATCACACCGAAAAAACAGCGGTGCTATAGTGGATACAAATGCTGTAAACAGGCTTCTTTAGACTATTACATCCATAATTACACTCTTCTTTCCCTAGAATCTAAATTTTCTACAAATTATTATTTTGTGTATTTCTTTTCCTAAGTTATGAATGTCAAAAATAAATTGAAGAATGACTTCTTTTGTCCAAATACCGTGATTAAATAATAATAACAATAATATTGCAAAATACAGTTTTTAGAGTTATCACTCCCACCCTCATGGGGGGTTATTAACTGCTTTAAGAAGATCCATCTTTTCATGAACATGGGAGGAGGAAAACTATAGGACAACTACTGCAGTTTTAAATTATCGCTGCGTCTTTTATTAAATATTTGCTCGAATCACGATTGAACAATACTGAAGCATTCAAAAATTCTGAATGCTCACACCAAACACCCATTGCAAAAACAGATCATAATTGAAAAAACATTTTCAAGGAAAAATCCATTTTTATTATGGCTAACAGTGGAAGTGGTTACAACCAAAACAAAACTGAATTTATCTCACTATTAGGTCAGGCAGCATATAAGCATATAATCACATAGAGAATCAACCAATCCTCAGCAACATAATGCTCAAATGTCAAGAGAAAATAAAGAATAAAAGGCCGTGGAGCAGAATTTAATGAAACCCTAAAAAATAATTAATCAATTAGAATTAATCATCATAGACAAGGCTAAACCGTATAGAAAATAATTAATTAATCAGAATTTAAAAAATTTGTAACGAATCCCTAAAAAAACCCTAAAAAATTGTAATGAAACCCTAAAAAATTAAACCAATTAATCATCATAGACAAGGCTCCGATACCAAAAAACCTTAAAAATTGTAACAAAACCTTAAAAAAAATTTAAGCAAACCCTAAAAACTAAAGAATAAATGAACTTACCGGTTGGAACTTGGAACTTGGAACGGAGCCGTCGCCCGTCGCCGTGAGCTTTCGCCGTTGCCCACAGCCGTATGCCGTGTGCCGTGTGCCGTGTGCGACAGTGCGAGAAAGAGAGACTATGGGTGAGCCGTGAGTGACTGAGTGCGTGAGTGGGTCTGGACTGTGGACCAGTGGAGGTGAGTGGTGAGTCGTGAGTCGTGAGTCGTGAGTTGTGAGTCGTGCGAGAATGGGAGATTGGGATTTAGGAGAATAGGAGGGAGATGGGCTGGTCGGCTCGGCTGGATTGGGATCCCAAATTTTTTTTTTTTTTTTTTCGGGGTGAAGCTTCATGGGCTATTGGGCTGGATTGAGAGTGTGGGTTGAATTTTTTTTTTCTTTTCGGGCTTGGACTGGAGTCTAATGGACATGAACTGATGCCTGATGGCCTTATGTTATAAGTTGGGTTGATTGGATGCCTCTAAATTTTACTATTCTTTGGGCTGCCCAAGGCAGAGGCCTCTTAGGCCTCCCCTCAGGGCTGGGCCTGTTCCTGTGTGCATTAGAAATGGTAAAATTTGGATTGAAACAGCATTTGGAGTGGTTTGTTAAGATCTTAGGAGTCGAAGTTCGAGAGAGATTTATAGGGCAGGTTGTATTTTTTGAACTCGAGCCACTGTGTATGTAGAAACCTTAGTCTCTCCAGTGAAATTGGTGAGTCCCTGTAGAAAATTGAAGTGTTTCAGAAGGTGAAAGTTGTAGTGCTTTCGTTACTTGTACCATTTCTATTCTATTTTTCTTATAGATTCAAAGGTCCCTACTGAAAAATTTTCTGTTCTATTTTCCTCATAGATTCTCAAATCATGTCCAACATGACTCGTGCAGATTGATTACCTAATAAAGTGGATTAAAATAAAGGGTAGAACAGTTAATGAATAATAAATTTCTTGTCAAAAAAAAGAAAAAAAAATGGAAAGTTAATTTTATCTTTTAAGAAAAATTTATTGGTTTTTAACAAAACGAAAGCATATATAGTACCTATCTGATAGCAATGAAGAAGCCAACAAGGAGAATTTAGTGAGGATGTTGAAATTGAAACATAAGACCATGTACCATGTTTCAAGTTTCAACCCTCTTGAATGCATCAATGGCCCCCTTCATCAAACTCTACCCATACCATTAATCCGCCCATACCCACTTATTATTAATGGGTATGGGTCGGTACATTTTAACAAATGAGTAATAAATGAGCCACCCATTAAAAACTCATTTATAAGCGGGTAATAAATGGATACCCGGTGAATACCCATTGGGTCGATGATCAACCATCTTCAAAAAAAGGAAGGTTGAGGTTAGGAGTGGGTATGGGTATGGGTTGGGCCTAAATGGATTGGGCTACAAAATGACAATTACCCATTTATAACTCATTTAACTAATACCATGTCTTGACCTAGGGATGTCAACGGGGCGGGTTTGGGACGGGTCACCCCTTTCCCAACTTCGTCCCATTTAAGAAAACCCTATCCCATTCCCGTCCCAAACCTGTGACGGGTCAGGATTTGGAATCCCAATCCCGTCCCAATTAAAAGACCCCATCCCATTACCGTCCCGTCCCATTTACTATTTTCTTTATACTTTTCTCAATTTTCTCAATATCTAAATAAATTACAAAATACATTGATGAACATTAAAGATAATTGTTACTTCTAAGAGTAAAATAAATTAAACCCCTTAAGGGGCATGATTGGAATTTCATTTTATTAAGGAGAAACTTAATTGTATAATACCTATAAAATAAATATAATAAAAATACATAAACATACATAAACGGGGCGGGGCGGGTTTTTAAGCCCTCATCCCAAACCCGTCCCAAACCCTATAGGGTTTTCAAAAAAAATCCCAAACCCGACCCTAACCCTATTAGGATGACCCCAAACCCTTCCCAATAGGGGAGGGGCGGGGCGGGTACCCGGATAAACCCGTCCCGTTGACATCCCTATCTTGACCACACTATACAAATACTCATATATCACGGGTTGACCCGACCCACCAACCCATATATATAATAGGTAGACTTTTTTTAAAAAGTAAAATAAAATAAAATAAATGCAGATACACGCCAACAAAAATATTTAAAATAAAATTGTATATTTAAATTCTCAACAAAAACAATTTTTTCTCTCTCTCTCTTCTATGTACAAATCTTATCCAGAATAAAATTGCCGCATTTAACAACAAACTTTCATTTTAATATATTTTGGCATTCTGCACTTCTATAGGGTCAGTTTCAAAATATATTTTAAAAAATCGACCGTTGGATAAAATACTAACCTTATGAATGTCATGTCTACCAAAATTCACGATGATCCAACGGTGGTTTTTGAAAAAACTTATTGCAAAATTGTGACATTTTGAATATATAGTGGTAAGAACGCAGTTTTTGCAGTCAGTTTTTTCAAAAACTGACCGTTGGATCACTGTTATTTTTGGCTCATAAGATGAATATTTTATCCAACGGTCGATTTCTGAAAACATGTGCTATAACTGACTCTACAGAAGTGCAGAATGCCAAAATATATTAAAATGAAAGTTTGTCGGTATAAGGGCAAAATAAAAATTTTGCACTAATAAATATGATTGTGGAGTACGGATATAAAGGGGTGGAGCGCGGATATAGAAGTTTGAGTGTGGAGCGCGGATATCATTCGTCTTTCGTAAATGGAAGTTTAAGTGAAATGATATCACATAAGAAGTGTATCTTATGTGATATCATAGTATAGAAATAAATCTGATAATATTCCCACGCTGTTATTATAAAGAGAAACTTCTATAAATTAAATCAATTCTGCACATTTTCTTGCAAAAAATGTGTAGCTACTTTCCCCATTCTTGCTTCATTTTTTTATGGGTACAGGGTGCATTACATAGTTAAATATTAGCTTAAAATTGAAATTTACTGAGAACAAGAAAATGGTGGAACCCAAACTTGGGTGAGCAGAGTTTGCCCAACAGTTGAGTGTTGAAATTTGACCTCATTCATTTCATGTGCTTGTGTTGTGATTTGAACTCAAACTCATTTTTCCCATGATCTGAATGTTCAGAGAGCTAATGTTCTAAGTTTATTGCTTTATCTCTTCGTGTGGAAAAATTAGTTGGGTGAGTCTATCTAAAACACACACACATAAATTAATTCGACCCATTATATATGTGTTGGTCGAGTCGATCCATGATATATGGGTATGGGTATAATTGAATCAAGACATGATATTAATTAAATGAGTCATAAATGGGTAATGATCATTTTGTGTTCCAGCCCATTTAAACACAACCCATACCCACTAATATACCACCCCTATTGATACGTAGAGTAGGATGATTTTGCTGGATAAATAGAGCATTTTCTTTGTTAGGGAGAAAGCATTGAATCATGTAAATTAGGTGCACGCAGGATATGTTAATAGGAGTTTGATCTTCGATCTACTCATAATAGTGTTTTGCACACCTTAATCGATGAGGTCACACATCTAGTCGTCTTTAATTAATTGGTTGTAATTGTAACAATTCTTAATTTGAAAGAACCCTCCTATAGAGAAAAAAAATTCATGTCAGATATGATTTGATGAGAAAGATACAGAAATATTCTATTGGGATCGAGACCCCATTTGGATAAATACGGTCTACTCTTCATTGGGATAGTTGGAATAGGTATTATTTTGAAAAATCGACTGTTGAATTAGATACTTCTGTTACGTATGTCATGTTTGCCAAAAATCACAGTGATACAATGGTTGGTTCATGAGAAAACTGTCTGTGAAAAAAACTGATATTTTATCGTTCTTTAAGATTTAAATAATTTAATAAAATTTTCAATAGCTAGTTACTTAATTTAGTCATTTGACTTAAAATATATTATATTTAAATGATTATTTAGCGACGCGATAAAGAGGCAATTAATTAATGTAAGAAAAGACAAAAAGATTTAATAGGAAGCATCTCCTAGTAATTGAGTGCAGTTTAAGAAGTGTCGTTTAGTCTAGTAGGGCGTCCGTTTCAATTGTTATTATTAGTGTAGCTACTTTTGAGATGCTCTTGATTTTGTAATTAACTCAAATTGTTATCTAGCCAGTAATTACTGAATATGATGACAAAAGCCTTGGAAACTAAAATCTCCTGCATTGCCCCTCAACTAAACTTAATTTTTGGGTAGGATCCTTTATTATTATTATTAATTATTATTAATAATAAATTAAATTAAGATTCCAACTCTCAACTTCGAGACATTTTCTTTTGGAAAATGCTAAAACTCCCATCATTCTCCCGTTTAGCGAGAAGAAGAGATCAACGCTGGCACCTGCTCCTCCTACTCTCCTAGCTAGTGCTGCTTTTTCTTCTTTTTCAAACGTAAAAAAACACTGTGAGAATTGGGAAAAAAAAAAGACAGTGAAACCTAAAAAAACACAATGAAAACCTAAATTTATGTGTTTTACTTTGTTGGACATTTTTAAGGTGTTGGGATTTTTTTCACTCCGTTGACATTTTCAATGTGTTGAAGTTTTTACTGTATCCAACGTTTTTACTGTTGAATGGAAAATGGAAATGGGAATATGTGCTTTGAACTCCTAGCACCTTTCTTTTTTTTTTTTTTTTTTTTTATTATTATTATTATCTTATTATTGCCGTAGTTTATGCTCGGCTAGACTAATTTCTAAGGATTTACAAAATCACCTACAAAACCCAACCATCACGATAGTCAAGGAATCAAGCTAGGTTTGATCCTAAAACCTCTTTTTTCATGAGGCGTGGTCCTTGACTGCCTGATCGAGCTACCTTGGTTGGTTTTCCAACTTCTCCACTTATGCTGAAGTTACCACACATCTACATTGAAATGGCATATTTCTTTATTTAATTTTTCTCTTCAAATACCCACGTACTAATTTTTTTGGTGAAAAAAAAAAAAAAAATAGAGAGAGAAGGCGGCTAATACAGTAATAATATGTATATACAGTTCCAATCTAGTTTAGCATATATATGCTTATATATCTTATGTGAGCATTAAGCCCACTGATAATTGTGGAATGCATATTTTGAAAAACTGATAGTTGGATTAGATATTGTACTTATGGATGTCATGTACATCAAAAATTACAAATTCACGGTGATTCAATCTCAAAATTTCAACATATAACTATGAAAAACTGTGACCCTTTTTCATTAATATTTTTAACAAATCGATGATTGGATCACTGTGGTTTTTGGCAGACATGACATGCATAGGTATAGTATCTAATCCAACTATCAGTATTTTAAAATATATACTCCACAATTATCTATGAACTTTATGTTTATGCTAACGTGATCGATTCTATATAGATATATATTTTCTAGAACACTAATAAAAAATTTAACCATACATAATTAAGCTATGCTAAAGAACATTTTTTCTATATTCTCACATCGAGAAAGGAGTGTCATTGATTGATGTAATGTTAGAAGTCTAGAGCGATTTGCAAATACGCGTAACAAGCTAAGATTGATCGCTTGATGTAAAATAAAAAAACTAAGATATTTACCAAAAGAAAAGGAAAAAGAAAATACTAAGATCATATCCACTCACACGTAACTCCTAGGATATTCATCATACACCATTCGATCTTGCTCTTCAAGAGAGACCTAACAAAGTTAGGATATTTTAAGGATTATTATCACTAATTTTCCTTTATTTTTAATTTTTCTATTATTATTAGTTTCCTTATATCCTAAGTTTTCTTTTTTTATTAGTCTTTGTTTTGTTAGGATATTTATATATTTATTATATATAGGTTGTTTTCTTTATTATTAGAGTACTTATTTAAGTAGAAATCAGAGTACTTATTTAAGTAGGAGTCAACTAACTATCCGATTTTCTATATAATGATTGTAATTAATTAATGGCAGAAGAAAAGGATTGATCATCTCTTGGAGTTGCTTTTGTGCTTCTTTTATCTTCTTCTCAACTGCGTGCGTTCTCAACTGCGTGCGTGGATCAGTATGGAGCAAGATTAGGTAATGAATATTTTTTTTTTACCCAAGAAAGGTTATTGTTTGATTGCGAAGGCTATATGTAACGCACACTTGTATTAAGTCTACACAGCCGAAAAAGGAGAAAAAAAAATCTGTGGGCGGTGGTGATAGTTGAGAAATTCAACTAACAAAAACAGAGAGAGATTCCATTCCTTTATCTTCCAACTATTTCCAGTAAAAAATCTTCCTAAAGCCTTTTTCTCTAGCACCCTTTATCAATTTCCTCATAACTTTGAAAAAAAAGTCTTTTGTCATGGCCATGAGTAAGATGCTGATCTGCACCCTTCTGCTAAGGCTTTTAGCCCTTGTTGCGACGCTTGCGGCAGCCATTGTCATGGCTACAAGTCATGAGAGAATCACCATCTTCATTGCGGTTTTTGAAGCCAAGTATAGCTACTCGCCAGCCTTCGAGTAAGTTTTAGCTAATAATTATAATAGCATTACTCTGTGTGTGTGTGTGTATATATATATATATATCATTTTGTTTGCCTTGTTTTTTTCACTGCCATTGTCATGGTCATTATTGCTGATTCAAACCTTGTTATAGGTACTTTGTGATTGCGAATGCCATTGGAAGTGTTTATGGCTTTTTGGTTCTCTTTGTCCCTACAGAGAATTTTCTCGGGCAATTAGTAGTTGCCTTGGATGCGGTAAGATTCAAGCATCTTACTTGCTTCTATTTAAACTATTTTCGTTTCAAGTTTATGCTTTCATTTGGATCATGGAAAGAATTAAGGAAAGGAAAAAATAAAATGTAAAAGAAAGGAATCTGTTTTTGAACAACTTTTAGCATTTAATTCCATTTCCTTTCTCTCGTGCTTTCCTTTCCCAGATCCAAATAGAAATCCTCTCTTACTCGAATACTCAAAATATGCAGATTTTCAATGAAACATACACCCTTCGTCATGCAGATTTTTTGGAACATCGCGAGCATTTTATTTTTATTTTGCTCTTTTGGGTCTTTAAAATGCACATTATTGTATGAGAGGAGAGAGTGAATTGAAGCATATATCATGGTTCTCAATGATATTTTTTTTAACTAGTGGGCTCATTGTTTTAACTAGGTTTTTACAATGTTACTCACTTCAAGCCTATCAGCTGCCTTAGCAGTCGGTTATGTGGGGAAGAAAGGAAATTCTCATGCAGGTTGGCTGCCCATCTGTGACCAAGTCCCCAAGTACTGTGACCATGCAATGGGAGCTCTGGTTGCTGGCTCCATTGGAGTCATAATTTATATGGTGCTGCTTCTCCATTCCATCTTCAAAATCTTGAATCCTCTCCCTCTGCAGAAGGTTTAGATAAATTGTCAAGAGAATTTTGTTCTTTGGGGAGATTTGGAGTTGCAGGTTGCTGAGTGGAGTACGTTTTTTTTAAGTCTTGCAGAAGCCAAGCTAGAACAGTCTCTGCATTAATTGCTGTCTCATTTTATCAAATATTACTTGAGACTGTTTTCTACTGTGTTCTAATGTCATAGTTTTAAGGCCTGTTTGGTGGCAAAGTTTGAGAAGAATTGCATGTGATCTTCCATGCACATTATTATTCATATATATGCTTTAATTTCCTAGATATAAATCACCAGTGATGTGATAATTAAGTTCTAATTAAGAATCCCAAATATATACATATGCCTAGCTAGGAGAGCATATATATCTGTGGCACCCAATAATTTCACCTTCTATATATTAGCATATATAGTCAGTCCATCACCTCCTTTGCTATGCATTTGTTGCTCAAATTTATAAGAATTTATTAATTATTTTTACTAGATTTATATCATCTAAGAGGTCATATATTCGATTCTTGCCTACGGACGCCCCACTCACTTTTATTTCTCAGTTACCATTTTTAATTAAGTTCACATTAATTCTCATACTTGTTTCCATCTCGGCAAAATATGTAAGAATTAAATTCAATAAATGGATTTATTGTAATTTAATTTATATGGAATTAAATGTATAAATTCATCTTTCTTGAAAAGAACCTTTTAAAAAAGTCAGAATCATCACCATATATATATATATAACTGCATGGTGCTCTATATTAATTTTTAAAAATCCATGAGATATCTTTACTTTTGATTCTTACTCTCATTTGTGTTGATATTTGCCATTCATCCACATTTCAAAAAGAAAATAAAGATAGTAGCCATCCACTTGAATAAATTAAAGGCTAGTAATTAACTATAGGACAATTCTATTCGGTCCTCATCTGGGATTTGATGCTCTACTTATATGTATCATGAATATCGGTTTTTCAAAAATAGGCTGTGACGATTTTTCATAATTTTTTTTTTAAATTGTAAAAATTGTTTACAATTTTTATGATTTTTCATAATTTTTTTAAAAAGAAAAACTAATTTTCAAGTAATGATGGGGTAAGATAGTGGTGCTATTTAGGCTGTTTGGTTCAAATTAATGGAATGGAAATAGGAATAATTATACAATTCGGTACAATCACAGTTCTTAATCTTTAATACGAACCAATAATTGTATATACAGCAAAACAAACAACAAAATAGTAAAGGGTGAGTCAATAGATTCATGAGACCTGGAAATTATATGGGTTTGTTTCAGATTCTTCAATTCTTGGTTGTGTAGAGCGCGCTAGAGAGAAACGTACCCAGCAAGTTTGAAATTGGTAGTTACTGCACCCAAAAACTTAAATGTTAGTGCCTGTTTGGAAATTCTGAAAATTGAATTAGGTTAAGTATATTCTCTTTCTGGTGAGCTTATAATTAATTTTTTTTTTAAATGCATTTATATCTTATTTCTAATATAAGACTGAACTAATTAAGTTATAGAAAGAAAAATGAACTTATCAAATAATACTGAAATAAAAATTAATCAAGCTCTTTTTCAGTTATATATATTTTTAAGTTTGCCAAACAGCTCCATAAGAGAAGGAAAGGAAGGAGATATGGAAATGAAATGGTTTTTTTTTTTTTTTTTAAATGCATTTATATCTTATTTTTTTCTAATAAAAATTAATTTAGGTCAACAAGAAGGGCCGGCCATATATCCTAGACACGACACGTGTGTGTGTGAACTACAATTACATGCACCAACAAAGTTGTTGAGTGTGGTCGAGGACCAAGGCACGTGGACCCCCCGGGGGTTTGCCCCAACTCATAATTTTTTATTTTTTATACATAGATTATAATTTTGCTTCCACCTGTAAAGATAGCACTCACTCTAGAGTCTAGAGGCCTTTGATGATTTCATCATTATAGTACTCTAACTTTGCTTTTTTGCAAAGAAAATAGATGGTCACAATAGTAAAACCACGAATGGTCAAAGAACGTAAGTGCTCTTATTCTTGTAAATTATAAGTACTGTGCCTATAATTTTATACAAATATTTGGTTAGGATTTTGAGCTTAATGAGAGATTTTTGTATCATGTCCAAATTCAAATGTATATATATATATATATATCAATGCCGATCTAGTTCGACGTTGAAGATGGTAGGGTTGAGAGAGAGGCTGGGGTGAAATCAGGGAGAGAGAGAGAGAGAATAGAGAGATAGGGGGAGTATATATCAATTCTGACCTAGTTCGACGTTGGAGACGGTAGGGTTGAGAGAGAGAGAGGCCGGGGTGAAACCAGGGAGAGAGAAGGATAGAGAATAGAGAGATAGGGGGAGGGGTTTTTGAATTTTTCCAAAATTTGGGACCGGGTGGGTGAGGGCTTTTCGGGTGGTCCATGGGTATTTTCATTATAAGTAGCCTTGGTCACTTATCCCACCTATGCCTCTATTTTGGCCGTCTAAGCAATTCAATGGCCCAAATCAGCTTAGCTGATTTTTCTCTATGTCAACAGTAGCTGACGAGATCGGAACTATATATATATATATAAAGATGGGTATAACCATGTATCTTCTATGATTTTTCTAAGGTTTGTTTATGAAAAAGTGTTATGAAAGATTGGGTAATGAAAGGGTAGAAAAAGTATTGTCCAAGTAATACCTAACAAAATTTTTAACTAAAGCAAGGCAATTAATCCCAATTTTTTTGGGATTCCTATCGTCCTAATTCGCTCATATGAGAGTGGGATTCACAACTAATCACATGAGTATCACATTACTTTTTCCATATGGGCGCGGATCTCACTATTATGTTTTTCATTTCTTTTCTGTTATCTAATATAACAGTTGACATGATATAATATCACATTAAAATTCATGTAAACTATCATACTAACATGGTAAATGATGTGATACTATCTTGTTAGAAATCATATCAATCATTGTTTAGAAATAAAAGTATAACGATTGTGCATGCATGATACATTGATATTATATCATGAGACTTAAAAAGAAAAAAAAAAAAGACAGAGTAAGAGTGGCAATGAAAATAGTAACACCTTTAGGTTAATGGAGGTAATGCAAATAAATGTAATTCATGGGGTGGTACAGTATTACGTTCGGACCAAGAAGGCTCTACATAATTTGACTTTGAATATTTTAGCCTAATTTGGATTTCTCCCATTTATGGCTCTACGTCCTTTTTCACCAACCCATGATGGTGTTTAAATCTTTCAAAAACAAATGATGGTGCACATATTATTCTATTATTTATAACTTTTTTAATAATATAAGGTATCTTAAACCTATTTTTGTTGAAATTGGTGTCTAGACTAGTATTTTGGAATAAACGAGATCGCTCGCAAATGTTATCCACCCAATAGTTACGTTCCAAGATTTGATCTCCGAGTCTTATGAGGCCTAATCCTTAACCACTTGAATTACCTGATAGGTTATTTAAATCCATATTTGCTCACACTGCATCAAATCTAGGGTCACCAATAACATCGCGGCATCCTCGTCGTCATCGTCACCAAAACCAGCATTAGCAACACCAACTAGACTACCACCATTAGTTCGAAAATTGCTACTAATATGTATAGGCACCCTCCATGTGTGCCCACTTTCTGACCCCACTAACCGAAAAATAACCACTCTTTCTCCCAAATAACTGAATGAGTGAAATCCACAAACTAGGTAGCAGTTATCCATCATTCCCTCTCCCACATAACCGTAAGAGTGGGGCCTACCAGCTGGACATGTCATTCTTGCCATTTAATGCCCAGGCGTACGTGCTGCACCGGAGCATTAAATGGGGATTAGACGTAAGGAAGAGCTTTACCCGCTTTCTTCTTCCCCTCATTGAAACGCACGTCACAGAGATGGCCGGGAAACCACCCTTCTTACTAAAGCACCATGCTAAATGGTGGAAAGG
The DNA here is from genome assembly GCA_017140935.1 of Hamamelis virginiana. Lineage (NCBI taxonomy): Eukaryota > Viridiplantae > Streptophyta > Magnoliopsida > Saxifragales > Hamamelidaceae > Hamamelis > Hamamelis virginiana. Next base: position 349,372 of record JAESVK010000306.1, on the reverse strand, counting down.
GGAGGGTTCAGAGTACCACCCCTTTTCTGGGTGTTTATGGCATCCTTTAGACGAGCTAAAATAATTGGGCATTAATAGAATCCAATTGGCCAAGTAGGATGAAACCTTCTCGCTTTCTTAGAGGGGGCTCACCTACCAATCCCGCTGTAATTAATGTGACGGGATTAGAGGGAACCATTTATACTAATTAGACAGCCGGAATGGAAGATGCAGAGAAGCTTGATGGGGGTTGATCTGTCCCATTCCAGACGAGAAAGCTTCCATCAGAAGCAACTCCCTATAGAAGGGGTGAACTCCAACCCATCGAGGTATGCCATTTTCTCAACCTTTACTATACACTTCAATTCTCCTCTTCTAATCTCAACCGACTTTGGTATCGGAACATCCTTCACATACAACAATTCTTCTAATACTAAAAGATAAATATTAATGTGCTTTCATATATTTAAAAAAAGTCTTACTTTAAAAATAAAAATACTTACCACTAAATTCATAAGCCATCAATTAATGACTAACAAACTAGAAAGCATGAACTCATGGATCGGTTAAAAGCAACCCCAATGGTGGGTTTAAAGGTAGATTCATATTCATTTTTTGAACTCAGATGCAAATATTCTTGCTCCAATAATGGATTCAAAAGTAGTTTTAGAGTAGATTAATTTAAAAGTTAATTCAAATTAGAATTCAAATTTAGCTGAATTAATTTTTTTTTAAGACAGATAAAAATGCCTGAAAATTTACATTTGATTTCGGAAAGAGAGAGAGAAATGACCCAAAAAGTTGGATCCACCACGATTATAATTTGGTTTGGTAAAAGAAAGAGGAAAGTTCAAAAATAGTAATATAATATAATAAAATGCAAGGACACGTCAGCAAAAATAAAGTCGGTCACGTTCATCGTTATCTTACCGCCTCAAACTCCAAGAACAAGAATATATTTTGTGTCCGTTTTTTTCAATTAAAACGTTTCTCCACAAGCACACGCCCCCTGTATAAAATCTCGGAACCTTCATTTCTCTTGCAGGCGAAGCTAAGCAACGTTCTCTCTCAACATATATCTTCTCATCTCCCACAACTTTCGCTATCCAGAAACCCCTTCTCTCTCTCTCTCCTCTCTGCATAGAAACCCTAATTCTCTGATAAACCTCTCCTTCCGATCTCAATCCATGGCTTCCGGATCGTCCGGTCGGTCCAACTCCGGCTCGAAAGGGTTCGATTTCGCTTCCGATGACATTCTCTGCTCGTACGACGATTTCGGCAATCAGGAGTCGTCGAAAGGCAGCCACTCCGATCCTGTCATCGGAACCAACTCTGGCAAGGTTTTACACTAATCCTCGCTCTGGCATTTGATAATTTGAATCTTTATAATGCAATCTATGTGTGTAGTTGTGTGAATCTTTTTTTTTTTTTTCAAGGTTTTTGCAAGTAGAGGTGTGATTAAGACCAAGCAGTGTATTGAATTTTAATGTAATTTTGTATATTTGATCATATTGACTGCTGTTGAGCTTGGTGATGAAAAGATAGAGTTGATTGAATATAAAACCGTAACTTGAATGGAAGTTGAATGTTCTATTTTCCTGTAAATGGCGTTTGATAATACTGAGGGTTTCGCTGTTAGTTTTTACTATTAGGGTTTGTGTGGCAAGTTGGGAGGTGATGACAGGGAAGTGAAATTTGAGACTAGGAGGAGTTTTTAGAGTTAATTTCATGAGCAACGTGATGTGGGTTTGGGTTTAGGAATATGGTTGGCTCGCTTGTGGATAAAGAAATTTGAACCTTCTGTCTTATTTGCTTTAATTGCATGGCTTTTTAGTGAAGCTAATATAGGTTTTTAATGTAATGAAATTTTGTTTGAGAATGTACATCTAATATGTTTTTCTAGTAGAAAATTTATGATTGGAAATTAGGAGGAAGTTGCACAATAATCAAGATTCACTTTGTGGAAGATGTGTTGAAGCTGTAGGGACTAAGAACATTGTTCTTGGAAGAATTGAGACCTTTTATAATAATCAAGAAATGGGTAAGCTTGAAGAAGAGAATCCGAATGGGCCCACATCTGTGTAAAACTGATGATCAGATTTCTAGGCAAGCTACTCTGTTGTTAGACCCAGAGACTAGGCTGTCAACCAGGCAAAATTAGATATTTCTTGTATTTTACATGGTCTGTGTTGTTGCATGTTATTACTAAATTACGTGCTAAGTATGCATATATCATCAATTTAGTTTAAGAGACTTCCATTATAAGAGCATTTCTAACTAAGCTCTCTATAAAATGAAATCATTTTTTTTATATTTTTTTATAAGCAAAATAAATCATTAATTTTAACACAAACATAAAGTTATGAAGTGATTGAACACATAATTTTATTGATATTAAACCTAGATAGGAGAAAAATCGAGGCTAAACTAGGGACGTAATAGCATTCAATTTAAAACCCTATGAACAATCTTAATTAAGCACTATTATTTTATGTTTTTAATATTTCCATGGAAGGCCAAAGCTGCACCTGCGTAGTGGTACAGGCACATCATTGAATGATAGTGGTGAGACTAATGGTTCAATTCTCACAGTGAACTGAAAAAAAAAATTGATTTATGTACTATACAAGCAAGCAAAAACATTGTTTGATAGTTGATTCATCACAAACATTAGTAAATAACATCGAATTGAAACTGAGAGAGATTTTCTTTGAGTTGGTGCTTGGTTGAACAGCTTTGCTTTTCTCTAGCACATCCTACTCCTCCTACTCTCTCTCTCTCTCTCTCTCTCTCTCTCTCTGAGGTTTTTTGGGTTACTATTATAATATCTAAAGCTATGAATAACTAATATTTTCATTTATCATTCTAAAAACTCAAAATATGTGTAGTTTATATAATTCGTATAATTTTAATTAGCTAAAGATATTGGGCATCTGTTTGGCGCCCAGTTGCCGGAGGCAAGAATATGTGAACTCCAAAAGATATTTTTTAATATCATGTTGGTGTAATGATGGTTACTTAGTCCATTAAAAGACCGTCAGTGAATAGTAATCCAATTAACTCTAGTAAAATTTTATGGTCTATAGTAGACTCATAAATCAAATTTCAACTAGACTATAGTAGATTCATGAATCAAATTCCAACTAGAAAATTCCAAATATTATGAATAAATGCCGAGTGTATACCTTACCTAGTTAAATGTTTTTGTTAGAAAGTTCAAGTTGTCAGTGGGGTGACAGTGCAAAGTGCTTGGGCAGTGGTCAGTGACGAATTTGGAAATTATAAAGTAATTTAAATAGAATTGAAATCTTAATGAGAGGGAGTTTCCTCGCTCTTGCAGAAGGAATGAGAAAGTCAAGACTTCATGTGCTACATGTTACCTTTTCTTTTTTTATTGTTAGTGAATGTTTAGATTAAATGAGATTTTTTTTTTTTTTTTTTTTTTTTCAAACTACTCAGTCCAATCCAATTAATAGTTAAGAATTATCTAAATCTTACACACACATACACACACACACAGAGTCCTGATCTAGTCAGCATATGCTGATTTAGAGCTAAATCAGCAAAGCATTTGCTGGCCATTGGATCTCACAAACGGCTGAGATAATTTCTTGGCTAATTTATGAGCACGTGGGTCACTTAAGCTGTTTAAACCGCAAAGCACAACTCGCAACCCAAGGAGACCCGTTTCCCCCACCTCGCACGATCAGCCCTCTTCCATCGTCTCGCCTCTCTCCCTCTTCTCTCTCTGTCCGGCGATCCCCATAACAGAATTAAATGCATAGAACAGGGAAATGGTGACATGAAGATAAAGCAACTAGATGTCACAATTGCACCCATTACTCAAACAAGCAATTTGCACATAAGAACACAAAAGAACAGGAACCCATTAGTCAATCAAGCAAATAAACATTACCCACAAAGCAAAAAAGGAAAAAAAGAAAAAAAAGAGAGGCAGAAATCAATACACACAGATGGGTCTGAAGCCTCCTTGCAAGAAAAGAAGAGATTGGTCTTTATAGACTATCACATCTGTAATTTACAATCTTTGAGAACAAACCTAGACATAGAAGCCATTGAATAAGCTATTAGAATTCAAAGGAGAAGGAAGAGATCAAAGTAAGACCTGACTTCAATTAAAACATGGGGTTGTGATGTGGGAAGTGAAGGGTTTCACATGAGGGCTCCAAGATAGCGGTATGTAGATATGTGGGGTTGACGTGGAAACCGATGCACTAATGAACCACAAACATATCCCTCAATGGGTTCATCCATCCATTGTTTTTCCGCAATCAATACCTTTCTAGCAGATGCGTTCGAGAAGCTAGCGATCGCTTGAATCTTGTTAGAAGCGTTTTTGATCGATTCGGTATGCAATACATTTGAGAAGCTCTCCAGATGTTTGAATGCGTGACTCCAAGATCTGATGCGTTGTGTGAAACATTTGGTTCTCACAGTTTTCGATGTGATCTGAGGGAATCTTCTTCAGAGAATGGAGTTTGGATGGTTTGCATGGCTTAACTAACCCGTGTGCTCATAAATTAGCCAAGAAGTGATCTCAGCCGTGTGCAAGATCCATCGGCCAGCAAATGCTTTGCTGATTTAGCTCTAAATCAGCATTTGCTTACTAGATCGGGAATATATATATATATATATATATATATATATATATATATATATATATATATATATATATTTACATTCTTTCTGCCTTTTTCTCTCCCCTTTCCAATTAATTATTTATTGGTGAGTATGCAGCACACTATGTGCCCTTCTCTTCAACATGCTACATTGCTATCTACTTAAAATTGCAACCATTTGCGAGAGATATTTGATGAAATTGAAAATTTGGGATTAGAACTCTAATAAAGTGGAAGGCATGGTCTCTGTTTGAATTTTTTAAGAACATTTCTACCTATTTCATGAATTTACTACAAAATTCTAATGTTGCTCATGGAACCTAGAATCTTGAATGGATTGCTTGCTCTTGGTCTCTTATCATTATTTGTCAATCATTATGAGCAATGTATAAGTTGTATTCATTGATATATATATTTTTTTTCATAAATGAACCTAGTGTTTATTTGCTTTAGTAAATGAAGAATGTAAAAGTATAAAAACAGGGCAAGAAATGTTGGCAATATTTTTTTCAACATTAATTTGATGGTAACTTGTAATAAAAGTTGAATGCTTTTGACTTTTTTTTTTTGCCCTGAAATTAATGCAGGAAATGTTGAAATGTAACATTGTCAACTGCAAAGAATGAATATTAGGATTCCCTCTCTTGCTTTTAGTATAGATTTCTACATTCTTTTGTATGTGCTCCCTTCCTGTACAAATTAGGATATCTTTCTCTTTTCAGTTCTGTAGAAAGTAATGTACTTGGCTTTGGTTCTCCAGGTTAATGAATTTTTAGGTTATCACAATCAAGTTCTTAATATAGATTTTGGTTTCAATCATGATCAACTGTAAATGCCCATATTTTGGAAGTTTTTCAGAATAATTTTGAAAATCATAGTAACTTTGTTTAGATAATGTTGGATTTGGTTTAAAATTAGGTTCTCCATTACAGGTTAATGAATTTTAGGAACCTACCACCATGTTCTTAATTATCCATTTTGGTTTGTTGACCACCATTGATGGTGCCCTATACTTGAATGGTTCTCTTTATTGAATATGATATATTGGTGGGCATAAATTGGTTTAATGATATTTAGTGGGACATATACAGTTAAAGAGCCAATAAGTGATGATTGATCTATGTTCTTTTAGAGACTTGAATATTTACGTCACATTCATGTTAGTGCCTGCATCTGAATATGGAATAATCAACTTCAGATGGTTGTTTGTGTGGTGAAGATAAGCTGTCTAGATAGCAGATTGAACTGACTTTTGAAAGATTGGGAAATTAGGGTAGCGTGATTGAACTGTTGCTTGCCTTGGTTTATGTCAGTATGTCTGGCAGTTGGTGGTTGGTTTAATTTTGGGCCTCCGCTTCTATCTGGAAAAATTGTTGGCAACCTTATGAGTGATTATATTTGTTTTGTTTGTTTTCTTTTAGAGATAGTGTCAATTCTTTATGCCTTCTAATGAATTATGCAAACGATCTAGTGTCAATCTTGTGAACAAAAGTTTGACACATTCTAAACGGCCGAACTTTTCAAATTAAATAAAAAAAAAATCCTTGTGCAATCTGTATACACAAACTTCGAGTATGAAAATGAAACACAGAAAAAAGAGTAAACAAATATTAATATTATTAATATTTGAACTGTGGATAACAATCCGTGTTTATCTTTTATAAAAGATGAAAATCCTCTTATTCTTCCCTTGATGAATTATAAAATCTTTTCTGATTTAGCTGGAAAAGAAACAATAGTTGTAGATCCTTGTAATAGATCTCTTGCACGACTCCAAGCTTAGCGCGTTGTAGAGATTGATGTGCTTCACAACGATCACTTGATTGTGACTTGTGTCTAATGACCCTTGGAGGCTTCCCCTATTTATAGTGGTAGGGAGGAGGGTGTTTGGATCAGAATTAGCTTATTAATAATTATCTTTTATTTACTTAATTTGTAAGGATAAATATTAATTATTTGCAAGCTATTCTTATTGGCCACATGGCAACATTTCATTGGAAGAACTATTTGTCTTCTTCCCATTTGGGACCCACTTGATGAGTAGTGAGGATAAATATTAAGTCTAATAGTTATTCTTATCAGGTTATGTGGCAATATTTGATTAAAAGACTAATTTTCTTCTTCCTACATGTCAAGTGGCAAGATTTGATTTGTCCACTTAAGTTGAGCACAATTTTAAAACACATGGCAAGTTGTAATTTGTCAAATTTGTGTAGTACAAGACATGGTAATTTCTTATACGCATTTTGGTGTATTCCATTTACTTTGTTTTTAGATATGCACTTAATTGATTTCATTAATTCTGTAAAGCAACTAGCCAGTACTTTCGGTCTTGTATTCATTTTAAATGCTGTTATATGGTGTTATCATCTATTTCTTTATGTTTTTATATATTATATTTTGAACTTTTAATTGTATCCTCTAACTAGAGACTGATGTGTTCTATATTGAGCAGGATTTTCATAAAAGCAGAATGGCAAGATCATCTGTGTTTCCGAGTAGTGCCTATGGTCAGCAGGAAGAGTCTTTCAACCAAGATGTGATTTCTACAGTTGAAAAGAGCATGAAAAAATATGCTGACAATCTCATGCGTTTTCTTGAGGGAATTAGTTCACGTCTATCACAGTTGGAATTATATTGCTACAATCTTGATAAATCAATTGGAGAAATGCGATCTGATTTAGTTCGTGATCACGGGGAGGCAGATTCGAAGCTTAAATCTCTTGAGAAGCATCTTCAAGAAGTGAGTTACAACTTACAACTATGAAATTCTACACAGATATTTAGTTAAGTAGGAATAACTTGCTTAACTTTTTGATATGGCTATATGGGATATAAAACTTGCCAAATTGGTGTGGGAACCCCTCTTATGACGCAAGGTATTATTACAGAACGAAATCTTACTGTGTTAAGATGACTGATGAGCCCGAGCCCCAAAAATAATTTTATGCCGCGGTGTATTATTAGCAAGGCACAAAATGCACTTGAAGTCATCTGGTATATTTCTTTTGTTTGGATATGTAGAAGAAGCATTAGACGTATGATGTGCAGAATTGCACTATTTTCCCCCTGATAATCAACAACTGGATAATGACTTCTTTTTCTGCAGTCTTCTTCAATTGATTTCATGAACTCACAATATCAAGATTGCGTGAAATGAAGAATTCTTTGGTGAACACAATTTTCTTGGCCTTTTGATTTTCCCCTTGAGAAGAACAGATCTTTTTAGTTTCTCATGCTGGCTAATGCCTTTTTTTTTTCTTTATCTTTATCTTTTTGCCCTTTTTGATAGAATACATGGGCAGTATTGTTTCTCTCTCTATCATAGCTACTTTTGCTGATTTCGCCATGTTTGTGTGCACGCATGTGTGTGTTTTTTCCCCCTCTTTTATTTTGTTTGGTAGTGTTGGGATTGGATTTGAGGTTGGGAAGAATAAATCAGGTGATATCATTTTTTTATTTGCTTTGAACTTTGAAGAACAAGTAGGTGGTCTATTTTTATGTCTTCTCAAGAAATAAACAGAGAATCAAAGGATTTGTTCTTAAAGAGTATCAGAGTGTGTGTGAATACACGAATTTGGGCTTGGGATTTGAATTTCTGGATCCCAGGTTGTATGAATTTTTAAATGACACCCCCAGCTGTTATATGAAAGCCACAGATTTGGTAGACTCTGCTCTGCAGATTCGACTAAAATTTAAATTTACATCATAAGAGAGCTTTCCAAACATTGGATTTGAGACTTTTCAAAATCTACCCCGTTCACACCTACAAATTCCAACATTACCTCAAAACTTCTTTACCAAAACTTCTTTACCAAATGAGATTGGTGATAAAATTCTGGAACCCTTTTCTTGGTTACACATCTGTGTACAAACTGCACACCAAATGTATATCCAACGACTCTTGTCGAATCAAATATCAAATTAGGAACAGAATCACCGTTAGAACAGCTCTTTTTGTTCTTCAAAACAGATCTGACATGAAGTCTCAGGTTAGCATGATGTTGTTCTGGGTTGAAGCAGTTTGCTTTGCTGTTGAAGATGAGCTATACTCTGTTAATTAATGTGCTTTTTTTTTTCTTCTCTCTGATTATCGTATGTCTTGATCTTAAATGTAGCAATTTGATGTAATTAGAATCGCTTCATGATGCCCACTGCAGGTTCACAGGTCAGTGCAGATCCTGAGAGACAAGCAAGAACTTGCTGAGGCTCAGAAAGAACTTGCCAAGCTCCAGTTTGCGCAGAAAGAATCCTCTACCCCAAGCCATTCCCAACACAGTGAGGAGAGAACTGCACCATCTGCCTCTGATGCCAAAAAGGCTGACAACACATCAGACATGCATAACCAGCAATTAGCTCTCGCCCTACCCCATCAAGTAGCCCCCCAGCCCTCATTGCCCACCAGACCTGTGGAGCAGCAACAGCCTGTGTCACCCCTTTCACAATCCTTACCTCAGAACGTGACACCACCACAGCCCTATTATTTAACTCCAACCCATTTACCGAATCCACCAGCCCAAATCCAACCCCCTCAGGGTCAATATCTGTCATCTGATCCTCAATATCGAACTCCCCAAATGCAAGACGTATCTAGGGTGGCACCACAGCCAACGCAATCTCAAGTAAATCAGACACCACCACAAGTCCACCAATTCCCCCAGTATCAGCAGCAGTGGCCCCAGCAATTACCCCAGCAGGTGCAACCGCCACAACAGCCATCCATGCAGCCCCAGGTCAGGCCCACATCAGCAACAGTTTATCCTTCGTACCCACCAAGTCAACCAGCAAACCCATCCCCAGAGACACTCCCAAGCAGCATGCCAATGCAAGTGCCATTTCCAGGAATTCCTCAACCAGGAGCAAGCCGTTCTGATGCCATGCCTTATGGATATGGTGGATCTGGGAGAACAGTTCAGCAACAACCTCCACCTCAGCATATCAAGGGCAATTTTGGGGCCCAGCCAGGTGACGGATACACAGCTGCCGGACCTTACCAAGCACTCTCTTCTGGGAATGCATATATGATGTATGACAGTGAAGGGGGAAGGACACATCATCCAGCCCAACCATCTCACTTCCCACAAGGTGGTTATCCACCAACAAGTGTCTCTCTTCAGAACCCACAGCCAACCACAGGTACAAATCTTATGGTCCGGAATCCAAGCCAGCCACAATTCATTCGTAATCATCCCTACAGCGACTTGATTGAGAAAATTGTAAGCATGGGTTACAGAGGTGATCATGTTGCCAGCGTGATTCAGAGGATGGAAGAGAATGGACAGCCTGTGGATTTTAACTCTGTACTGGACAGGTTAAATGGGCATTCTTCTGGGGGTTCTCAGAGAGGATGGTCAGGGTAAGCAATAATCCCATATTCAAACTCATCCAATTGCCTTCACCTAGATGGAAAAGAAAAAAGGTTTATTCAATTGGAGCGACAATCATTGCATGTTTTTAGTCTATCTAGAATAAAAGGATGATATAATTTGCGCGGGTATGTCGATATCATATGAATTTAAGTGATACAAAGTTCATTGTATATCTGTAACCTCATTCCAAGACTTTCTTATTGGTGGTTGTAGCTTTTTACCATGCTTTGATTTGTGGCAATACAAAAGACGTCTGCTGAACTGTTCATTTTCAATTGTGCAATTGTTAGTACATTTATGGGAACCATTATTGAGGAATCGTCTTTTGCATTCAATAATTTGCAAAAATGTAGCCCATGTACAACATGAATTGCAGAACTTAACTGACATATACATGCTATCATTAGCATACTGTTTGGCTGATTCCCCTTCGGGTTCTGAATCCTGGTTTTTGGCTTTGTTTCTCTCCAGGCGATGCATGTGCCTTGTTGTATTTGCAATATTTATTAGGGTTTCAATTGATGCAACTCTCTGCCTACGTCCTATTCCCTGTCATTTTCTTGATGAATTGGTGCTGTTTGTTTAGAGGTAAAATGTATAACGGGGCATGGAAAATGAATGCAATGGAAACCCACTTTTTCCCAGTATTTGGATAAAGTCACTGTGATGGAAACTATTTTGAATATCTATGTTAAAAATTAGGAAAGCAACTTGAGCACTTGTTTGGTGCAAACCAAAAAAGAGAAGGCTGTATGGCTGCTGCAGGCCCAGACCAACTCTATGCAATACCCATATAGATTAATATTATTATGATTGTAAAATTCAACATTTAGTACTTAATTTATGTATGTAATTTTGTCGTTAAGGTCATTTTGGATCCTTGATTTTTGAGTGGACATCTGTCAATCAATAAATTTATAGGACAAAAAAGGTATTAAAATGACCTTATTATACTGAACCAGTTGGCAGATCGATGGTTCTATTTTATTTATTTATTTATTAAGGTAAAGAAAGTTGTATTTGATGTCCTATTAGTTTATTAGTTTAGTGATATGCATCTTCATTGTTAGGGGAGATATTTTGTGTTTGAGCAGATAGACATGAATCGATTTCCATAAATTGGGATAAGGGTCTGTTTGGTAAGAACCTCTTTTTTTTTTTTTTATTATTATTATTTTATATATTTTTGGTTAGAAACATTTTAGTGTCAATTACTTTCATAAAAAATGCAATTAAGTCTACTTACTTTAAAAATTTGCAATCAATTCTATTAACTTTCACACATTTGCAATTAAGTCCGTCCGACCCCAATTGCCCTTAAAATCTAAAGGAATTGAGTGCCATGTGATCCCTTTTTGCCTAATTTTGTTCCAATTTCTCTCTAAGATTTTTTTTAAACTACTGATATGTTTTCAGTAATTTTTGTCTCTAAAAATTTGTAAAATCAAGCTTTACAACATATTTGAAACCTATTAATTTTAAAACACTTAATGATTTATTGTGAATTTTTGTTTCAAAACTTTAAAATAAATCACAATAAATAAATGGGTAAGCCAAAAATCATGAAAATGCACAAAAAATTCACATGCGCCATGTGGATTCTTAGAAAAATAGAACCATACTTTAATTTTAAAAAATAGCATATCAAATGAAAGGTTCAAGCTTGAACTACCCTTGATTTATTTAAGTTTTAACAAATAGCCATCATTTGATATACTATTTGTTAAAACTGAAACATGGTTATATTTTTCTAAGAACCTACATGGCGCATGTGAATTTTTGATACATTTTCATGATTTTTAGCATACATATTTATTTAAGGTTTCAAAACAAATTAAAATTCACAATAAATCATTAAGTGCTTTCAAATTAATGGGTTTCAGATGTTGTAGAGTTTGATTTTACAGATTTTCAGAGACAAAAATCAGTGAAAACGGATAAGTAGTTTAAGATAAAACTTAGAGAAAAATTTGAAACAAAATTAGACAAAAATAATAATATGACACTCAATTCCATTATATTTTAACGGCAGTTGGGATAAGTAGACTTTATTACAAACCAGTGAAAGTTAGTGGATTTGATTACAAAATTTTAAATTAGATGAACTTAATTGCATTTTGGATAAAAGTATATGGCAGTAAACTGTTTTTAACGAGTCCGAATTTGCTAGTGATCTCAACCTAGATTACTAGGCAGTGATCATTCTGGTATAGTCAATCGTACAGTAAGACTACACTAAAAAGTAAAAATCATTAAAAAAATCAAAGTATCTGAACCAATATTAGAAATAACAAAAATACTGGAATGCCAATAGACTTTCATATGGCCAACTGCAAAATAAATTTTAAAATACTGGAATGCCAATAGACTTTCACATTGGATTAGAGACCCCTCTTATGTATGTAAGGCCTGCCAAAAATCATAGTAATTTTATAGTCAGTTTCTGAAAAAAAACTGACTGTTAAAAAATGATGATATTTTGAAAAAAATAAAAATAAACAGTCATTGCTTTTTACAACGCTTTTAATAAAAATTGGTTGTTGAATCATCATGATTATTGATCAAAAAATAAGTAAGAAAAATAATATTACTGCTAAAAAAATTTGTCTTTTAATATTCAAGTCAAGACAAATAAATAAGGACCATTGGATTTCCTCAAGGCCTTATGTGGTGCCATCTCAACGGCATATCACTACCAAGTGATCTACATTGAGATCACTAGCAAATCTGGATCCGTTTTTAACTTTATTAAAAAAAAAAAAAAAAAAAAACTATTTGACAATCTATTTCATACTAAAATGGGGTGACAATCTTGTACAGAAATTCTATCTGTTATTTAAAAATACTTGACATTATCTATTCTGTCTAAATCGAAGGTACCACAATAATACCGTTGGTGCAGGGAATGTCAAATTGTGGGGTGTAGAAGGGGGACCATCCCTTAGTCGATGATGTTGATTTCTTGAAACTTTCTATCTCTTGCCTATCCTTTAGCTAATGTCAAAGTATTAATGTACTATGCTTTCACTTTCGAATTCAAACTTGCCTTTATGTTTCCCTCTCAATATATATATTTTTTTGTTTTTATATATATATTTTATTATGGAGTTTATTTTGTTAGAAAAAGAATGTTTATATTATCTAGAATTTGATAATATTATATCAAATAATAAATTAAAGAATAAAAACAGATTGTATATTAATTCACCACCAAGTGCACCACATCCATGAAACCCAAACCATTGAATAGGCTCCTTTTATAATTGGTAGAGCTTTCTGCTGTGTAAAATATACATGGTCCCTACCATATAAAAGAGCTGCGCATCCACAATTAAAGTTTCATATTAAAAAAATTAAATTATTAAAAAATTAAAAATTAAAGAAAACATAATCATAAGAATGAGATTGCGCCTCTCTACTTTGCTTTTAGCACTTCAGTAATTACAATTGTTAGCACACTTTTTCATATAATTACATATGAACCACCTATTTCGACTAGTGTTGCTTAAGGTATCGATTCCGAAGTCGTCAGAACCGAGAGAATTTATCCTTATATCCAAAAAAAAAAAAAAATCATCTTTGAATTTCAAAATGTCATTTAGGTCCTGTTTGGATAAGCTTTGCCTAAAATCACTTTTGAGAATTATCTCTTAACATATTTTTTTTAGAGTTATATCAAAACTAACTTTAAACATATTAAAATTTTTATATTAGAAGTGATTGTGGCAAAAGTTATGGGGCCTATTTATGACCAACCAACCTATATTCATCAAATTGTCTAGAAGTGACTATCAGTTTTAATGAAGAATGGATTGTTTTTTTGTACTCACATGATCATGCATACATATATTAATATTTACATGTCTTTGAGTCACTTTTTTTGTTATGATAATTTGCATAAAATTTTCCAGAATTATTGGTTGGCTTTATAAGATTTTCTTCAATTTTGAAACCAAACAAATAATCTCCTCTAATTGTTTAGTCAAACTCACAATATTCCTCATAAACTTCAAAACTTCAAAACTTCAAATAGGTGTGTTTTGAGAAGTCGACCGTTCGATTATATATTCCGCTTATACACATCATATATACTAAAAATCACGTTGATCCAACGGCTACTTTTTTAAAAATATCATAGTTTTAAAATAAACTGTAAAAAATTATGTGAAATTGTCACAATTGGTTTTCTGAAAAATCAACCGTCGGATCAATGTAATTTTTGACATACATAATGTATATAAGAAGTATATGTAATCCAATGGTCGATTTCTCAAAATACTTATCCCACGCTTAGTTTTGCAAACCGCATGTCAAATTAGGAGTAAAAACTATGTATCAAGGGATCCTATCCTTAATTTGCTTAATGCGTTCTTTATAACAAATTTTATCTGTCCTTAATTTGAAGAATTATTGGCTCATTGCAGTTTATTGCTATTTGCTAATTATGTGTGGGTTTTGATTTTAAGTGTTAATTTGATAATAATTTCCAGTTATGCACTTATGCTAGATTAATTTGATTAACGCGTTCTTTTCATGTTATTTTTAAAAGATGAAATCTTAAATTTTATTTTTTTAGAATTTCGCCCACCCTAGCTACAAACCCTAGCTATGTCCCTGAATGTAGGACGTTATTTGTTCAATTTTTATAATTCAATGAGTTATTTGATAAGGGAGGGGCTATTTGCAGCACAACCTTTACTAAAGGCAGCCCATTTAAAATATTCATTGGGTCTATTATACCCTTTTTTAAGTACAACCCATTAAGTTTTAAGGCAGCCCATTACTATACAAAATAAAAATTCTAAAATGCCATAAATGCCCCCAAGTCTAAATACTAGACACAATTCTATTTGCAACCCATTATCCTATTATTTAAATTAAAAAAACAAAAAAAGTTCTTTATCTACTTCATCTTCATCATCTTTATCTTAAAAGAGGTTAGTTTGAAGTTTGTACTCACTCTAAACACTTTCGTTTTAGGTTTGTTTGTATATTATTGGTAAACATTATATTTGGAATAAACTTGCTTCAAAACATGAAAAATAGTGTTTTATAATCATTATGGTACGATGGTTTTATGAAAAAAAAATCCATGTTTCGATCTGAAAATTGAAAAAAAAAAAATTATGAGTTCGTGTTCACATTTGGACTGGTACATCTGAATATGAAGCTTTAGTATTCAGCCATGGGAAACCGAATATGAACCTTTAGTATTTAGCCGTGGGAAACCGAATATGAAACTTTAGTATTCAGCCATAGGAAATCGAATATGAAGCTTTAGTGTTCAGCTGTAGGAAACCGAATATCATTACACATATTCAGATGTAGGAAACCGAATGTTGTCTTCTTTTTCTTTCTTTTTTCGTTTTTTTTTGTTAGGTCCTCTACTTAATTATAATAAAAAAAAGAAAAAATATCACATTCAGTTTCCTACAGCTGAATATGTGTAATGATATTCGGTTTCCCACGGTTGAATACTAAAACTTCATATTCGATTTCCTACGACTGAATACTAAAGCTTCATATTCGGTTTCCTACAGCTGAATACTAAAGCTTCATATTCGGATGTACCAGTCCGAATGTGAACACGAACACATTTTCTTTTTTCAATTTTCCGATTGAAATATGAGTTTTTTTTCCATAAAACCATCGTACCATAATGATTATAAAACGTTACTTTTCATGTTTTGAAGCAAGTTTATTCCAAATATATTGTTTACCAATAATATAGAAACAAACCTAAAACGAAAGTGTTTAGGGTGAGTACAAATTTCAAACTAACATCTTTAACACTACAACAAATTAGCTCTTTTGCAACAAAAAAATTTGTCGCAAAAAGTTTCAAATTCGTCACAAATGATCATTTGCGACAAAAATGAGTTCGTCATCTCGTTGTCACTAGATGCTCGTCACAGAAACTATAAAGTAATAACATTAGTTATTGTCACAAAAAATAAATTATTAGTAACAAAATTGTTGTCGTCCCAAAAAGCATACTATTAGCGACAAAATTATTGGCGACAAATAGGTAAACTTTTAGCGACACATTTTTAATTGTCATGAAAACTATATTATTAGTGACAAATTAATAATTAACACAAAAAACAAACTTGTTGCGACAAATTTATTAGCGACAAAAAAAATAATATATTAGCAACGACATTATATATGTCACCAATTATAACCTATTAGCGACAAACTTATAGTTGTTGCAAAATATTCAATTTTAATGACAAAGTGTTTTTGTTGCTTAAATTTTATAATTTTGTCGCAAATATGATAAAAATCTTGTCACAAATACCAATAAAACATACCATTTTGTCCGCTTTTTCCGACAAAAAGTATTGTCGCAAATACTTGTGTGTCATCAAAATAGTAAGCAATTGCGACAACAAATTTAAATTTATTTTTGTCACAAATGGTACGTAATTTCAGGATACCTATTGTCGCAAATGAAAATTCAAATTTATTTTAAACATTCCATTACTTTATTTATATTTTGGCCAGAATTGATAACCTAATAGTATAGTTCATTTTAATCCAGCATAAATAACTTAATAATATTATTCATACTAGCATTATAATAATAACCTGATAATGCAATTCATTTGAAAACATAATTATATCTGTATTTAGCCAATTTACAAATTATACAATTCATTAAACCTGATTGCAAAAATGTACAACCATTCAAAATCAACAACTCAAATTTTCAAATATATAGTTTTAATGTAAATACTTAAAACATGCATTCCCAACCTGTCCAATACATATTTTGTCCATCAAAATATTCCAAAAGTAAGGAGAAAAACACATAGTTCATTTAAAGAAAACAAATAAAACCAAGCAAATATAGCATTTTTAACATCCATTATTATAAAACCAAACTCAAAACAAAAGTAGAGCATCCCGGCCCCAACATCCATTAGAAAGCAAGCCATCATAATCAAATCTGCAACAACAAACAATTAATGTTAATTATATATAATTAATTTTAACAAAACATATAATTGAAATGTGTGTAACTTGAAGAAAAAATTTGTCTATTGACATACAACTTACCATGGATGAATTGTCACTACTGGGCAACCTTGACAAGATACTTTGCAACATAGACTCCATTTGAGAATGTCTTGAATTCATAGAATCCACTGTTGACCTCATAGTTTGTAACTCTGTCTATAGTTCCTCAGCATGTCTTTCTGCCCGTTCGGCCCTTCTAGTAGCTGCCTCAACCTCAGCAACATGACTGCGATGAGTTGATGGCATTGGCATCTCACCATGCCCGAGACCACGTACATATCCTGACTTCACACCACTTACTTGGGTAAATATCTCATATGGGCTCATCTGACTATTGCCCTCTGCCATGGATTAAGACTGCAGTTGTGTCATCTCATCCTACAATTAAAAAATCATTCATACAAATAAAAAGAAAAAAAGAAATACCGACTTAGTAAATGAAGAAATAATGAATAAAGATAATGTCTATATGCTAACTTTACTTACATGTTTCTTCTCACAATGTTCGGTCACCCAACCCTTGTCTTCATTCCAACGTGTCACCTTGTAAAATGTCATCATGTCTGGCTCCTCTTGAGTCTCAGGGTTTCGCTGTGTTTTTTCAACCCATAATAGAATATTTATAATTATTTTCTTAACAAGTCAATTAACAAAGTATTGTTTTTAATAAAATACAAATATGTATAATTGATACCATCTCATGACGAAGCCAAACAAATGGCTTCGAGCCTGCACGGTGGTTTTCTAATAACTTCTTCCTATTTGCCTCATTTGTTTCACTTCGTTTCTGTGTGAAATATGTTCACAAATTGTTATTAAGATTGTTATCAACATAATATTTAAATAATATATATTTTAAAATTTAATAATAATGTACCTTAAAGTGAGGATCCTCAAAGTTGTCGCAAATTACATCCCAGTTCCCCTGTGAAACACTATCGTAGGGGTTTTGACGAGCTTGATCACCTCTTCCATTCTCTTTGTAGTGTTTTTGCAATCTGTGTTTGTAATTTCTAAATCGAGTAGCAAGATATTTTTTGAG
Source organism: Hamamelis virginiana (assembly GCA_017140935.1). Classification (NCBI taxonomy): domain Eukaryota; kingdom Viridiplantae; phylum Streptophyta; class Magnoliopsida; order Saxifragales; family Hamamelidaceae; genus Hamamelis; species Hamamelis virginiana. The sequence goes on along the minus strand of JAESVK010000306.1, from coordinate 331,319 downwards.
CCCTCTCTTTACGTTAGGAAGCTCCAAGTCGATCTCAAATTTATCCTGAAACAAATCAATGTTTTTGTTACACGGATATTATAATATAAACAATATGAAAAATATAATGGTACAAAAGAAACAGTATTCACTACTTACTTCAATACGTTGATATATTATTGCTTTATCTGTAGCTGGAACAGATCCCCACAATTTGCATGTCAAAGGTGCAAACCGACGGCATAATATTCCGATTTCCGTAGAAAACTCCTTAGACCAATTACCCACCGGTACAAGTTTTCCGGGTGGAAAAATAATCTTAGGACGTGTACCAGTAATCTCACGATACCTAGCCAGTGCGATGCCACGTGACCTACCACGTCTTCTTCTAAAAGTTCCTGTATCTAGGGAAAAAAATGAATCTTTTTAATATAACAATTTTTAATCCCTTTTTTTTCCCTTCAAAACTTAACTACACTGAAACACCACAAAAAAAATGATAATAAAATACTAGCAGAATATGGAATATAATTAAGTATATAAGCTTACTCATGTTAGTATTAGGAATATTGGGTGCAGGAGCAATTAACACAGATGATCCAGCAACATCTGTTGCAGAAGTAATGCTACTTGACAAGTTGGATACTGGTGCACGTAAACATAAACCTGGTGCCATAAAAACTGTATACCAAAAAAACTACATAACAATAAATATCAATTAAGAAAAGATTAATTTATGCGATTCTTCTAAAAATAAATTAGTTCACAAAAAGTAATTTAAAAAAAGTACAAAGAGTTTATGAAAGAATTAATATTCATTAATAAGTAGTCACAATATATCTTCTGTGTCTGTATCATCATTAGTAGGCAGCAGTTGTTCCTCATCATCATTGTAATTAATCATTGTATCATCTTCATCATCACTTTCATCATCATTGATAAAAGTGCCTTCAACTTGATCATTTACCATAATATTTATACTCACGGTAGTGGCGTCAATATATTCTGGATCCACATCACCCCTAAGCAAACCAACATCAAGATCATCATCTTGGACAGACTCATCAATCCTGTATGACTCGTATTGTTCATGTTCATCATCCCTATCAACTTCTTCATTTTCTTCTGTTGCTATTACCTCTGGAACATCGTACGAGTTTCTGGGAGGTGCCTTTTGAACAACATACCAACTACCTTTCAATTTAGTGTCTTTAAGGTAAAAGACTTGATCAACTTGAGATGCTAGCACAAATGGGTCATCCTTATACCATGTATTAGACACATTAACACTTGTGAAATACTCATCTGTGTATATTCCCTTTTTATTACTAATATCCCACCAATCACATTTGAAAAGGATCACTCGATTACCCCCACAATATTCTAGAACGAAAATAGCAATCAATTTGCCGAAGAAGTCAATTTCAAGACCTTTGTGCTCCCCTTTTACGACAACCCCACTATTAAGAGTTTTAAGAAATTGTTCACGCTCAGTGGTATGAAACCTATCCCCCTTGACAATGCAACCAGAATATCGTATAACTCGTGGATCAGGACCACGTGCTAATGAAACTAATTCATCCATAACGTTAGGAGATTTCTACGCATACATTAAAAGGCAATTTAGTTAAAGATATCAAGCATAAACAAAGTGAATAAATTTTAATAAATGTTCACTGTGCATTTTAAAATATGTTCAAGTATCTTTAATCCAAACACTTACATGTTCCTCAAACCATTTTACAAATTGTTGTTCGTGCCTCTGTTGAACATTAGTTTCGCCTTGTCTCCTTATATATTCCTTATGCTCTCTATATATAAAGTGTACAAATATTATATGATACAAAAAAGAAGAAAAATGTGAAGGATGTGCACAACATGATAGTTTACTTACTCTAAATAGGGATACATCTCAGAGCAATTACTTAGCACGTACATATGAGCTTTATGAAGTTCATTTATACCCATTTCAACATAAGTTGCAGCTCCAAACAAGCGTACATTTGCTGAAAAGACAGACAACCTTCCACTTTGCTGTCCTTGAAATCCATCATCATTTCTCTCTAGTCTATTGAATCTTGTTTCAATGTCTTCAAAATACATTGAGCAAAAATTCATACATTCATTGTCTATATATGCTTCAGCAATTGAACCTTCTGGACGTGCTTTATTTCTCACATATTTCTTCAAAGTGTATAAGAACCTATTAACATACATTACCACGTCAACAAATATAGTTAAGATACATATCAAATTTTAAGAAATGTGAACGATGATTAAATAACATTGCTCATTACCTTTCAATTGGATACATCCATCGAAATGGCACAGGTCCAGCCAGGATCGCCTCACGAGGAAGGTGAATTGCTAAATGCACCATCACATCAAAAAATGCTGGAGGAAATATCTTTTCAAGCTTACATATTATAATGGCAATGTCTTTTTCCATTTGCTCTAACATATTCAACTTCAATGTCTTGCTACACAACTCTTTGAAAAATAAACTTAACTCAGTTAATGCATTGCAAACATCCTTTCTCAAGTATCCACTTATTACTACTGGCAGTAACTGTTGTAGGAAAATATGGTAATCATGGCTTTTCATACCTGCAATCTTACAATTATTTTCACTTACACACCGAGAGATATTTGATGCAAACCCATCTGGAAGTTTGACTGACTTCATCCATTCACAAAAATTCTTCTTTTCATCTACAGACAATGTATAGCAAGCATGTGGTAGCAAATATTTGTCATCATCTTTTTTTAGGTGCAATTTTAATGGGTGTTAAAATTGGTTGAAATCAGCCAATTCCTCCGGTATAGGTGAAGCATTCATCCTAATTTTTTGACATCATTTGTCGTGAAATGTTCACAGAGTCCTTTTTTTTTTTTTTTTAATTGAGTTTGGGACTATAATTGGGCATTTTTATCAACTTATTTTCAAAAGAATTTTACTGTAAATTAAAAAGATGGGAGAAGTTTTTGATAATAAAAATACCTAATAAAAAAGGATGTAGGTATGGAGATCAATGGTCTCGATCTAGTAAGCATATGCTTACATAAGTTGTGACAGCATAAAGACTATCAATAATTGTGTGATGGATATTTTAAAAAACTTACCGTTAGATTAAATAATATACTTATGGATGCCATGCACGTTAAAAATTACGGTGATCCAATGTTAGAATTTAAAAATATAGTTATAAAATGGTGTGACCGTTGAAAACAGTCACAGTTTTTCTCAATGATATTTTTGAGAAAATGATCGTTGGATCACTGTGATTTTTGACATACATAATATATATAAGTATAGTATCTAATCCAACGGTCAGTTTTTATATATTACACAATTATCTATAACTTTCATATTAACATAACATTATATGAGCATATACTGAGTTGATGATTCTTGGGCCATCAATTTAGATGGGAAAAACTCGTACGCCCCCGTTAAAACCCGGGGTTTAAATATCCCTTGCTGGAGTCCGACTTTGCTGGTGAGCAAGGCTTTGCTCACTAGGTAGTGAGCCACCGATGGATATGTGACACCTATCGTCAAAACCAATCTAATGGCTAATATCTTTTTGTCCGGTTTTGTGAGCTAAATGACAAAACTCCTTGGACAAAAATCCTACGCTTTGCACTTATTTTAAGTCTAGTCTTTACTATTTCTTATATTACTAAAAATGATCCAAATTTTCATAAGATTTATTTATGGTCCTCTGCTTGAGTCAATAAACTTTTTAATATCGAAATTTCTTCTTTGATTAATTAATACTTCTTTTTAAAAAAAATGTTCTTTTTGGGAAATCGTTTATTTTAATGGCAGGAAAGTCCAATAAAAGTCTTTTTGCTATTTTTTAATTGAATGTTTGGATTGATATAAAAATAAGAATATCTCTTATTTGATTAAGTCTTAGTGAGGCTCTGATATCAAATTGGCAAGGATCTAGTCAAACCTGTAATTTTTGAGTTTTAAGTCTAAAATTTGTTAAATGTCTTCATTTAATTTTTACAAAGCAGGGGTTTAAAATAGAATTTTATAAAGTTTTTTTGACTAAAGACAAAAAGGTTGTCTTTTTCTTATTAATGGTTGGAGTATAAGCTTAGTGTAGATCTTGCTACACTAGATTGCTCACTAGGTGGTGAGCAAATGGTCTGCTCACTAGCGAATCCAAATCCTCCCTTGCTGTGTGTTCTTTTCTTTGAGCACAAAAACAAAAGAAAAAAGAGAGAGAGGTCTGGAGATTTATGATATAATACATATATTTCTCAATTCCTTCTCGCTCCCCCTCCTCCATCTCTCTCTAGATTCGTCGCTGAATCCGCCATGGCCGCTCTACAGTACCTGAGTCTCTGCGCAACGAGCACCCAGAGCTCGCCGAATGGTACAACTCCCTCGCAGATCTGTACCAGAGGAAGCTCTGGCACCAGCTCACTCTCAAGCTCGAACAGTTCGTCACCCTCGCAGTCTTTCAGGCCAGTTTCCATTCACTTCAATGCTTTATCTTTTTATGTATATATGCGTTTAATTGTTTTCTCTCAGTTTCTGTATTTGTTTGGATGGAAAATTATTCCAAAGTAAATATTTATTGTTAAAAAAATAAACTTCAAAGTTTAAATTTAAGAGAATGTCTCTCTCGCTCTCTCTGAGCTGTTTATCACCAACATATTACCATAGTAAGATTATTCCCATTTCTTCATATCCACGCGCTTAATTATATTCTTTTGCTCTCTCTTCACTTGTATACAGCAATCCTTGGTACAAACTGGATTTAGAAATTCCATAGAAATTTTTTTTTCCCTTCTGTATGTGATATATGTTTCTGGGTATTTTTTAACTCTTTCATGGTGTTGGGGGTAATATGGTCATTTGATAAATTATGATCTATTATGGGTTGCTTATAGTATTTCTGTTATGTAATAGGTTGTATTTAGTAAAGGGTAAAATGAGTATATTTATCAAATTTTTATTGAGCTACCTTTAGTAAAAATACAAATGGGTGAGTTGTACTTAGAAAATGAGCTGCCTTTAGTAAATGGTGTGCTGCATATAGCCCCTCCCATTTGATAACTATGGGAAGTTCGGAGAGTTTTATGAACATGCCTTACAATTCAAGAAGTTAGTTTTAAAATTTTAGGAGGATTTTATAAAACTAGCCTATGACTAAAAGAAATTTTGAGTAATACATTTTCTTTTTTGTTTTATTATTAACTTTAATAAAATGGAAATCAATTATAATTTTTTTTCTTTACAAATAATAGAATTTGGGGATAATGAGATTTTAGTACGTTCAACTTTGTGATGAATACCAATATGGTTCCTAAAATTTACTTCTGTTCGATTTAATCCATATTTTTTAAAAATTATACTAATACGAGACATTAATTAACGGAATTAACATTCCGTTTGCCAAATTTAACGACTGTTGACTCGACTGCTAGTCAGTTAATGTTAATTATGTTAGCAACCCAATTAGCAGTCGTTAATTTTAACAAATAGAATGTTAATTTCGTCATTTAATATCCAATATTGTTACAACTTTTAAAAATTTTGGACTAAATCGAGCAGAAGTAAAGTTTAGGGACCGACTGCATTGATATTCACCCCAAAATTGAAGTTATTAAAATGTTATTTTCTCTAGAATTTATACTCACATAATATGCTTTATAATGATGCCATCCGCCGGTGGAAGCTGAGGTATGGGCTTGGTCGGCCCTATAAGAAGCTTGAATCGAACCAGGTTGAGGCACACAAGTTTGCCCTGATATGGAATGAGATAATTTCAATTTTCAGGGAAGAAGATATCATCAGTGATCGCGAGGTTGAGCTGTTGGAGCTATCCCAAAATTCTTGGAATGTTAGGGTTATCCGCTGGCCGTGTTTGCTCTTCTGCAATGAGCTATTTCTTGCTCTGAGCCAGGCCAAAGAGTTGGTGGATGCTCCTGACAAGTGGCTTTGGTATAAGATTTGCAAGCATGAGTATCAGCATTGTGCTGTCGACTGTCATCGAAGCTTATGATAGTGTCAAGCACTTGCTCCTTGAGATCATCAAATATAACACTGAAGAGCATTCCATTGTCACAATTTTGTTTCAAGAAATTGATCACTCTTTGGAGATTGAAAAGTTCACTAAAACATTCAAAATGGCTGCACTACCCCTGGTCCATCTCAAGTTAATTTATCTTCTTGAACAAATAAACAAGCCCAAGAAAGATCCTAACAATGTAGTGAATATTTTACAGTTCCTTTATGAGTTTGCCATTCCAGATTTCTTCAAAGAGAATAGGAGCACTGAACAGCTGAGGGAGGATGGTTTGGCTTTTCGTAATTCGGGTTCCAGTGCAGGTGTTAAATGAGAGAAAAGTATAAACTCTGTATTGAATGTTGTAATGTGTACAATGAAGTAGTGAGCCTTATATAGGCAACTAACAACTATCGTATAACTATACCGTATATACAATATATATATACATTAACATCCCCCCTCAAACTCAAGGTGGGTGAAGAGAAACCAACTTGAGTTTGGAAACTAAATCTATAAAGCGACCGAGAGGATGAGCCTTGGTGAAGAGATCAGCAGTTTGCTCAATAGATGAGACAGAAAGAAGGCGGACAATGCCTTGGCCAATATGATGACGAACAAAGTGGCAATCAATCTCGATATGCTTTGTGCGATCATGGAATACATCATTGTGTGCAATTTGAATGGCACTTCGGTTGTCACAATAAATAGGAGTGGCAGAAGAATGAGGGACACCCATAGCTTTGAGTAGCCAGCGAAGCCATAGAAGTTCTTGGGTAGCATCAGCAAGAGCACGGTATTCGGCTTCAGTACTGGACCTGGCAACGACAGTTTGCTTCTTACTACGCCAGGAGATAAGAGAGTCACCAAGAAAGAAGCAAAAGCCAGTAGTAGATCGACGATCAGTAGGGTCACCAGCCCAGTCAGCATCTGAGTAAGCTCGCAACTCTAGAGAAGAAGTGGCAGAAAAATGAAGACCATGAAAGAGAGTGCCCTTTATATAACGAAGAACACGAAGAACGGCTGCAAAGTGAGTGGAGCGAGGAGCTGGCATGAACTGATTGACAATGTGAACAGCATAGGCAATATTCGGGGAGTGACTGTGAGATAGATAAGACTGCCAACCAACTGACGATAGATGGTGGCATCAGGCAGTAAGGTACCATCAAGAGGAGTAGAGACTGTCTTGGTATCTGTGAGTCCAGCACGAGTGAGAAGATCTGAAGCATGCTTGGCTTGCGATAGATAGTAGCCATAGGAGTCAGATGATATCTCAAGACCGAGAAAATAACTAAGAGAACCAAGATCTTTTATCTTGAAATGCTAATGAAGAAAGGATTTGAGTGCAGAAATGCTACTAAGGTCATTGCCAGTAATAATCATATCATCAACATAGAGCAAAAGAAGAGTAGTGCCGGTGGCTGTCTGACGAATGAAGAGAGCAGAATCATACGGACAAGAGATAAAGCCAAAATCCCCAATAACAAAACTGAGCTTGGCAAACCATGCCCGAGGAGCTTGTTTCAGTCTATATAAGCTCGACGAAGTCTACAGACCTTATTTGGAGGATGATGATCATACCCAGGTGGAGGCTGCATGTAAACTTCTTTAGAAAGATCACCATTGAGAAATGCATTTTTGACATCCATCTGGTATAGGTTCCATTTTTTAACAGCAGCAATAGCAAGTAAACTGCAGACAGAAGTAATACGAGCAACGGGGGCAAAAGTCTCTTCATAATCAATGCCATGTTCCTAAGTAAAGCCCTTGGCTACCAGACGAGCTTTATAACGCTCGATTGAACCAGAATGTGTCTTGATTATGTAAACCCATTTACAACCCACAATTGATTTTCCACGAGGAAGGTCAACCAAATCCCAAGTATGAGTGGTATGAAAAGCATGTAATTCTTCAGCCATTACTTGTTGCCACAGAGGATTAAAACGATCCTCATGATAGGTTTGCGGTTCATGATGAGAGAGAATAGTGGAAAAACAATGAAAATCACGAAGAATGATAGATGGTTCCCTTACCCGAGTAGACCGACGAATGGGTGGATCAATGATAATGTCAGAAGTGAAGGCATGGTTAATGATGGAGTCTGAGACAGGAGCAGGATCAGGTGCAGGATCATATGAAAGGACATCAGTAGTGGCGGAGAATGGTACTATGGCAGGATCCGTAGACAAAAGAGGCACCTCAGGAGCAGCCATAGAAAGTTCGAGACCTGTATCAGCATCATCAGGAAATAATGGAATTGAGGAATTAGTAAAGAAAAGCTGTGTGTGAGGAACAGGTAAGTGAAATTTGGAGAGTGATGAAAACATTTTGTGCTCCCAGAAAACAACATGACGAGAGACACGAAGACGTTTGGAGATGGGATCCCAACACCTATAACCTTTATGTTCTATACCATAGCCCAAGAAGCAACAGAGACGAGAGCGAGGTTCCAACTTAATACGCTCATGAGGTTGTAGAAGAACAAAACAAGCACACCCAAAAACCCTGAGATGATTATAAGACGAAGAATGACCATATAGACGCTCATAAGGAGAAATATTACCAATGACAGAAGAAGGAACACGATTGATTGTATACGCAACAGTGAGGACAGATTCCCCCCCATAAATTCTCAGGACTAGAAGAAGAAATGAGAAGTGCTCGAGCTGTATCCAATAGATGTCGATGTTTAAGTTCAGCACGCCCATTTTATTGAGAGGTGTCAGGGCAAGAGCGATGGGAAATAGTACCATTAGTACGAAGAAAAGTGAGAAAATTTGAGTCTCGGTACTTCATGTCATTATCTGCACGAAAGACTTTGATAGGACAAGAAAATTGAGTTTTGATAATTTGTGCAAAATTATAATAAATTTGTTTAAGTTCAGAGCGATTACGCATGAGATATAGCCAAGTGTACAGAGAATAATCATCGATAAAGATCACAATATATTTTAATCCCCCCATGGTCGGAATAGGAGAAGGACTCCAAATATCAGAGTGAACTAAATCAAAAGGTGAGGAAGAAATAGAAGTACTATGAGAAAATGGTAAGGCATATTGTTTTGCAAGTTGACAAGATAAACAGTCTAAATGGTCATGACTAACAAAACCCAAAGAGCCACTAGAAATTAAAGATTGTAAACGACCAACCGATATATGCCCAAGACGAGAGTGCCATAAATGGAGTGAGAAAGTGGAAGGAGCTGGAGCAGCAATCTGATGATGGGAGGGAGATGGAGAAGATGTGTGAAGATTGATAAGCTCAAACAAGCGGCCAACTTTACGACCAGTCCCAAGAGTCTGTCCGGTCTGAGGATCATGCACAATACAACCAGAACGAGAGAAAGTAACAGTAAGACCCATGTCACAAAGTTGACCCACAGAAATAAGATTAAGAGTGAGTTTGGGTATGGGATATGTATCAGAAAGAGATATATGAGAGTGAAAAACTTGTCCTGTATGGCTTATTTGCATGTGGGAACCATCGGCAGTATGAATGGGTGGAATATGAGAAGTAGAATTTTGGGTAGAGAAAATAGTAGGATCAGAGGTCATATGATTGCTACATGCAGAATCAAAGAACCAAGAGGAGTTACCTGTCGTAGTAGCAGAGAGAGCAGGAGAGAAAGAAGTACCAGAATATGAGATAACCTTCTTGAGAAAAGATTCAAGGTCAGCAATGGTAATAGGTGAATGAGGATCTCGAGCAGATAAAGTCTCTGTAGCAGAGGCAGTGGCAGAATAAGAGACACGTACAGGATACCTAGAGATGGCCATGATGCTCAAAACTCAGCTATAGAAGCAGTATCTCGAAAAATGGAGTCCAAAAATGGAATCAGGAGGCCGAAAAACTGTAGGAATGACCGTGTCTGAAAAATGGGGATTCGGCCCGAAAAGCGGCTGAACTGGCTGAAAAGTGCAGTGTAGAAGCAGAATCTCGTAAAATGGACCTCAAAAACGGATCCAGGACGTCAAAATTAGTGGGGAAGGAGTCTTCCGGGCTGACACGTGGCACAAAGGAGTGCTGACACGTGGCAGAATGAGGTGTTGACACGTGGCAGTCTCTTAAGAGGACACGTGGCAGACAAGTAAGGAACAAAGATGCTGACGTGTGGCAGAGGTGCTGATGGGGAAGAGACACGTGGCAATATGGTGCTGACGTGGAGGTTGCTGATGTGGCTGGTCAACGGGTCAAAAACCGGGTCGGGTGCTGACGTGGCAACTGATGCTGACGTGGCAACTGATGCTGACGTGGCGAAGGTGATGTCTTGGCACTGGCGTGTCTGCTGATGTGGCTTTCTAGGGCTGACGTGGCCTACTAGGGCTGACGTCGGCAACGCGGAAGTGGGCTTGTTGCGCGTGAGAGCACGTGGATCGTTGGCTGCGAGTAGATCTGACGCGCCGATCTTTGGGCGTTGCGTGATGGCGTTTCTGAGGCTGTTTCCGGCGCGGTTTTGTAGATCGGAGAAAAATGAAGAGTTTGAATGGTAGGTTGATGGGTTTGGGTGGCTGGGAGGTGGAGTTTCGTGATTGGACAGATTCGATATAGTTTTTCTGGTAGTGTTTGAGGCCGTGACGGCGGTTGGTGGCGGTGTTCAGCGGTTGGTGGCGGTGTTCGGGTCAACGGGTCAAAAATCTTGAGGCAAGACGCCGCATTGCCTTCTTTAGCAACTCCCTGTTTATGAACATGCCCTATGCTCCTCAAGTTGAGAAAAGGATGGCCTTCAGTGTTCCGACTCCTTATTACAATGAAGAAGTACTATACAACAAGGAGCAACTTCTAACCGAGAATGAAGACGGGATTTCCATCATGTATTATTTGCAGACGATTTATGACGACGAGTGGAAGAACTTTATGGAGCGAATGCGTCGAGAAGGAATGGTAAAGGATGATGAATTATGGAAAAACAAGCTGAGAGATCTGCAGCTTTGGGCAAGTTAAAGCCAATATTTGTTGGATAATTCTCAATCTTCATTCAGTAATTGTATGAGTATATATAGATACATCAGATGGCTGTTACATAAGATAAGGATAGGATAAGGATAAGAGATAAACTTGAAGGTGAACAACTTGGTTACAAGAGATTATCTTAACATCCCCCCTCAAGTGGAAGGGGGTCGTTGGCAAACTTTCAACTTGTCACGAAAGAATTGAAAATGAGTCGTACTGAGGCCTTTTGTAAGAATATCGGCAATTTGATCATTGGTTGAAATGAACTGCATGTGGAAATCCTTCCTAGCAACCCTGTCACGAACAAAATGGAAATCGATTTCAACGTGTTTTGTGCGCGCATGAAACACATGGTTTGCTATAAGGTAAGTGGCACCAAGGTTGTCGCACCATAGTGTAGGTGCAGCAGGTAGAGAGACACCAAGTTCTTGAAGAAGCGACTGAAGCCAGGTGAGTTCAGCTGTGGCATCAGCTAAGGCCTTATACTCGGATTCAGTAGTGGATTGAGAAATTGTCTGTTGCTTGCGAGACGACCATGAAATCAAATTGGAACCAAGGTAGATGGCATAGCCTCCTATAGAGCGTTGATCATCTGGACAGCCAGCCCAGTTTGAATCTGAAAATGCATGAAGATCATTGGAGCTTGTTTTTGAAATTAATAAACCATGAGAAGCGGTGTGTTGAAGATAACAAAGAATGCGTTTGACAAGAGCCCAGTGATCTTCAGTCGGCTGATGCATAAACTGGCGCACTTTGTTCACGATAAAAGCAATATCGGGTCGAGTCAAAGTGAGATATTGAAGAGCCCCAACCGTTTGGCGATACTGAGTTGGAATATCCATGATAGTGCCAACATGTTTAGATAGCTTTTGAGAAGACGAGATGGGTGTTTGGATTGGCTTGGAAGTTGACATACCAGATTTGTGAAGTAAATTCTTGATATATTGCTGCTGTGAAAGTAAGAGACCTTTAGGGTGAGCAACAACTTCAATGCCAAGAAAAAAATGCAGAACACCAAGATCCTTAAGAGAGAATTCAGACCCAAGCTTCTCAATAAGAGAGGACAGATGAGCAGTGTCATTACTGGTGATAAGGATGTCATCCACATAGATCAAAACATACACAATAATCCCATGCCGAGAGGATATAAAGAGTGATGCATCAGTCTTCGAGGCATGAAAACCATGAGTCAGAAGAAAGGTAGAAAGGCAATGAAACCATGCACGGGGCGCCTGTTTTAAACCGTACAGAGACTTGTGGAGGCGGTATACATGAGTGGGAAGATTTGAATCAATGAATCCAGGAGGCTGGGCCATGTATACTTCTTCATTGAGAACCCCATGGAGGAACGCATTATTGACATCCATCCAACTGTTTGATGGGCCAATTGTTCGAAATAACAAGGGATAACACTGTGCGGATTGTCGTCGGCTTAACAACGGGGCTGAAAGTTTCATCATAGTCTATCCCATGTTGCTGATTGAAGCCCTTAGCAACAAGTCGAGCTTTAAATCTCTCAATAGCACCTTGCGAGTTACGTTTGATGCGATAGACCCACTTGTAACCCACAATATTCATATGACTGCTGGGTGGATGAAGTGTCCAGGTTCCATTGCTGATTAAGGCATTAATTTCAGCTGCCATGGCTTGACGCCACTCATGACTTTTGTTTGCTTCAGTGAAGCAACTAGGTTTCTTTAAGAGGGAAAGTGAGGAAGGGGCCGTAAGAAAGGCATATGGTTTCTTGGCTTTGGGATTTGGTCGCAGAGTCACTGGATGAGTGCGAGTAGGAGATGGTTGAGAAGGTTGTTGGGAAGCCGAACTGGAAGGAATAAAGGCTGAAGTGGGATTAGAGATAGAGAGAGGGGGAGCGGGTGGTTAAGAAGGGGTAGGACTTATGTTGGAAGAGGGGATAAGAGGTGCAAGCTGAGATGGAGATTGGGATAAGAGAAGGTTGTCAGATAAAGGCAAAATGGTAGGAGGATTAGTATGGGATGCTGCATGTGATTGAGAGAGTGGTGGCACTGGAGTGGGATGAATAGGAGCAGCCAACCAGGGACTCGGAATGGGAGAGGGAGGTGGGCCAAGAATAGATGGAGTGGAGAATGGAAACTGGTTTTCATCAAATTTCACATACCTGGCAACATAGACACGACCCGTGGGAATGTGTAGACAACGATACCCGAGATGATGAGGACTATAACCAAGGAAAACACATGGCTGGGATCGAAAATGGATTTTATTATTGTTGTATGGCTGAAGATAGGGAAAACACAAGCAACCAAAAACTTTTAAAAAATGATAATTTGGAGTGGACTGAAAAAGACGTTGAAATGGTGGTTCATGATTAGAGGCATGACTTGGCATTCGATTTATCAAATAGACAGCCGTTTCAAAGGCGTAATGCCAATAACGATAGGGAACATGAGCATGTGCTAAATGGGTTAAGCCAGTTTCAACAATATGACGATGGCGTCGTTCGACAGAACCATTTTGAGCGTGGGTATGTGGGCAAGGTAGGCGATGAATAATTCCACAGTCGCAAAAAAAAAATAGAAATAGAACGATACTCCCCTCCCCAGTCAGATTGGATGGTTTTGATTTTTGTGTCAAATTATCTTTCAACCATCTTTTGAAATTGAATAAATATAGAGTAAACATCCGATTTTTGTTTCATGGGATAAAACCAAATGAATTTGGAGTATGCATCTAAAAAGATAACAAAATAACGGAAGCCTTCATTAGATAAAATAGGGGAAGGACCCTATACATCAGTAAAAACAAGACTTAAAGGGGAAGTGCTAATGCTTGATGAATCTGGTAAAAAAAATTTAGAGGATTTTCCAAGTTGACAAGCTTGACAGAGAGAGAGAGAGACGTGGATAGATTGCAAGGCAGGTTGTTAGTTCTGAGTATTTGACGAAGAACACGCGAGTGTGGGTGACCAAGACGATTATGCCAAGCGACAGAAGAGACACGAGCAGCAGTGAAGGTAGACGGAGAAGATTTACGCTGAGTGGAGAAAGTGGGAAGTTTGTAGAGTCCAGCATCAGTCGACCCTTGGAGTAGAATCTTGTGAGTGGCCTGGTCCTTGACAACACAGTGAGACGGGTGAAATTCAAAGAAACAGTTATTATCATGAGTGAACTTTTGAACAGAAAGCAATAGTTTTGTAATTTTGAGGAACATGGAGAACATTGGATAAAATGAAATTATTTGGAGAGGAGGGAATGGTGGTGGAACCAACATGAGAAATTGCTAAACCCTTACCATTGCCGACCCGTAATTGATCAGGACCATAGTAGGCGTCGTGAGTGGAGAGACTAGCAAGATCAGGAGTCACATGATGTGTTGCCGCGGTGTCAGGAAACCAGTCTTGGTAGGACTGTGCAGGATTGAAATAAGCCATATGTGCCAAGGGAGGTATTGCATGATTGAAACTCTGGTAACAGGTGGTGGTAATATGACTTGGGTCATTGCAAATTTGACAGCGAGAGCGATGGAAATAATCAAAATTCCTTGGAAAGCGACCACGGCCACGGCCACGAGACCTATGAAAACGATCCCTTCCTCGTGAATGAGAGTTGGGAGATGTAGGTTAACATTGCACAGTATTTGCAACTGGAGAGGGGTCAGTAGCAGGGGGTTGAGAAAAAGAGAGATTGGCAAAGACGTGAGCATTCATAAATTCATGGCTAAGTAAAAGAGAGTGAAGCTCAGAGAAAGAAGTTGGCTCAGGACGAGTAGTGATGGTGGTAACCAAATCCTTGAACTCGGGATGAAGGCCTTTGAGAATATAAAGATTGAAATCGGCAAGAGAAAGGGGTCGACCTGCTGCTGTTAAAGCATCAGAATTAGATTTGGCGAGTTGAAGATATTGGGAGATAGAACGATCATCTTGTTTGAGATTTTGCAGGTGTAAATGGAGCTCCATAATATGAGTATTGGAGACAGATGCAAGAGAGTGGACAAGAGTATCATAGACTTGTTTGGAGGTGTCAAGGCCGACAACGAGAGGAAGAACGTCATCGGATAAAGAGGCAACGAGAAGGCTTAAGAGAAGCTGATCTTGACGAACCCAGGAAGTATAATCTGGGTTAGGAGCGGAACTGCCATCAAGAAGAACGGAGGAAGGAGGACAGGGCCGAAAGCCATCAATAAACCCCATTAAATCTTGACCATGCAGGAAAGGGATCAGTTGTGTTTTCCAATAAATGAAGTTGGTGGAGGTAAGTTTGAGAGAGATGAAATGATGGGCATTTTGGAAAGAGGGAAATGGAGGTTGGGTGGGAGAAGTAGCAGTGGCAGACGTAACAGAGGAGAAGGCTGTTGAAGTAGTCGTGGTAGCCATGAGGAAGAAAAAAAGATGGTGGCTCTGATACCAAGTTAAAGCCAATATTTGTTGGATAATTCTCAATCTTCATTCAGTAATTGTATGAGTATATATAGATACATCAGATGGCTGTTACATAAGATAAGGATAGGATAAGGATAAGAGATAAACTTCAAAGTGAATAACATGGTTACAAGAGATTATCTTAATAGGGCATCATACAGAGGTCAGACACTAACTCATACAGTGAGGGGAATGATGTATTATTATCGGGTTGCAACTTGTAAGAAGATGATTGTAGATATCAAGTTGAGGTTGTAGTTTCATGTTAGGCCGGAACGCTCTGAGAGGGGCCATAAGCCGAATCCCAAATATTTGGGATGAGCTGGGTAACGCAGGAGGGAACTGAGTCTGGGTCGTGGCAGTTGAGAGTCTTACGTGCTAATGGGTCCTCAGTTGTTGCGAGTTTTACATCACTTTTATTTCCGTTAGTTATGCTCTGGTTTTAAGTGTATTTGCATGCTCTGTTTTACGTGTCTTTGAGTCCAGTTGTTAGCTACCAGTTTCCCTTTTATTTCGGTTTTCTTGTACGTGGCTTTGCTTATTTAAGCAGCCAAAGGTTATCAATGAGCAATCAAGAAATCAATTGTTATCCAAAATTGTGCGGCACTTTCTCACCCGAAGAGAAAACAGTTCACTTGAACATTTGAATATCTGTGCTGGGACCTAACATTGGTATCAGAGCAGGTCATTTATGGGAACCAATAAGGAGCGTATTGAGCAATTGGAGGCTGGGCTCGGTGGAGTGCAGGATGGGTTACACAAGATGGAGCTCGGTGTGGCCGACAGGCTTCATCTTTTGGAAGAAACCCTCAATCGCCTCTCTGATGTATTACTCGCAAACATGGAGCCTCCAAACCACGGTACCCAATACCGTGAAGGCCAAGATGGGGGACGGATGGTTGTATCCTCCAAAACAGCAAAGCTTGAATTTCCTCGATTCTCAGGAGATAATCCAACCGAGTGGTGTAAGTCAATATTTTGAGTTCCAGAATACTCCCGAAGCCCAAAAAGTTTCTTTGGCTTCCTACCACTTGGAAGGAGAGGCCAACCAGTGATGGCAATGGATCCGCAGAACATTCCGAGAGGAAGGACGCGTTCTTTCGTGGGCAAATTTTGAAGATGAACTCTGGACTCGCTTTAGGCCTTCGGAGTGCAAAGATTTTGATGAAGCTCTTTTGAGGATAAGGCAGGATGGTTCTCTACGTGATTACCAGCGGGAATTCGAGCCCTTGGGCAATCGGGTATAAGGCTGGACACAAAGAGCACTTGTGGGAACATTTATGGGAGGCTTAAAAACGGACATTTCGGATGGTATCCAAATGTTTAAGCTGCAGACATTAAAGGAGGCCATCAGTTTAGCACGAATAAAAGATGATTAACTTGCAAGACAGATGAGGTTTGCAAGACCTGCACCACCAATGCGAGCTCCCCTAGCCCTTCCCTCTGCTAATCGAGCAGCACCACCAGCCCCTGCAGTTCCTGTTCGGCAGCTCACTTGGGATGAAATGCAGCGGAGGCGAGCCCAAAACTTATGTTTTAACTGCAATGATCGTTTTACTGCAGGACACAAATGTCAAGGGCCACGGATACTCATGTTAAAGGATTACGATGACAGCGGCAACCTGTTATGTGACAATGTCACCGAAGAACAATCAACCGATGAGAATCATGCGGAGCTTCACGAACCAAAAATCACACTGCATGCATTAACAGGATGGACCGCGTTCAAGACCATGCGGATAACTGCTAGAATCAGTTTCCACGAAGTCATTGTATTGATCGATAGCGAGTCGACTCACAATTTTATTAGTGAGCGTATGGCCAAACTGCGGCGATTACCAGTGGTGCCAACAGAGACCTTCACAGTTCGGGTTGCCAATGGAGAAAATCTCAGATGCCAAGGGCGGTTTGAGGAGGTACCAGTGGATCTACAGGGCACTCTTTTTTCATTAACTCTTTACTCCTTACCTATCACAGGGTTGGACGTCGTTCTGGGGATTCAATGGCTCGAGCTACTTGGCTCCATGGTTTGCGATTGGAAACAATTAACTATAGAATTTTTGTGGGAAAACCTAACCAAGAGATTGATAGGTATCGACGGGCAAGATATCCAAGCGGCATCACTCAAGGAGCTATCTAAGGAAATTCACCCGAACTATGCGTTGTTTGCATTATGCTTCCAGGTTGCCCAAATGGAACCACAAGAGAATATTCATCCGAGCATGCAGAAAATATTACAGGAATTCTTTGACCTGTTCACAGAACCCTCGAGCTTACCACCAACACGGGAGGTTGATCACGGCATTACACTTAAAGAAGGAACCGAGCCAATTAATGTTCGGCCTTACAGGTACGCGCATTATCAAAAGAATGAGATTGAGAAACAGGTCCAAGATATTCTGAGATCAGGTCTTGTTCGACCCAGCACTAGCCCTTTCTCATCACCCGTTTTGCTAGTGATGAAGAAATACAGGAACTGGCATTTTTGCACAGATTATCGCGCGCTCAATGCCATAACTATTAAAGACCGATTTCTAATCCCCACAGTTGATGATATGTTGGACGAGCTCTACGGTACGTGCTTCTTACTTTACCAAGCTAGATTTGAGGGCGGGGTACCATCAGGTACGAGTAAATCCACGTGATATCCATAAAACTGCTTTCCAAACACATAATGGACATTATGAATACTTGGTTATGCCATTTGGCCTATGTAATGCACCTTCTACATTCCAAGCTATCATGAACTCTATTTTCCGTCATCATCTTCGCAAATTTATAGTAGTTTTCTTTGATGACATTTTGGTCTATAGTTCCGATTGGGACAAGCATTTAGTGCATGTAAAACAGACCTTTGAGATATTGAGGCAGCACCAATTCTTTGTCAAAGCTAGCAAGTGTGTATTTGGGCAACAAGAATTGGAGTACCTGGGGCACATTATCACTAGCCAGGGCGTAAAGGTGGACGAAAGTAAAATTGCTGCTATGGTAGCTTGGCCTCGACCTACTAACATTTCGGGACGATGTGGGTTTTTAGGCCTGACAGGATATTATCAGAAGTTCGTCCAGAACTATGGCATTATAGCTCGGCCACTCACCAATCTTCTCAAAAAAGGCCAATTCGGATGGCATGAGGAAGCTGAAGCCGCCTTCCTTGCTCTCAAACAGGCCATGACGACCACTCCTACATTGGCCATGCTGAACTTCAACGACGCTTTCACAATAGAAACGGGTGCATCCGGGGAATGAATTGGAGCGGTCTTGTCTCAACAAGGCAAACCAGTGGCGTACATGAGTCGAGCTCTCGGAGTGACCAAGAAATCTTGGTCGACATACGCTAAGGAGATGTTGGCAATCGTAAAAGCCATACGCATCTGGCGACCTTACCTTCTAGGCAGAAAATTCTATATTCTGACGGATCAACGTAGTCTTAAGTATTTTCTGGAACAAAGAATAGCAACTCCGGAGCAACAACAATGGATTGCTAAGCTCTTGGGCTACGATTATGAAATTATTTACCGACCGAGCCGTGAAAACTCAGCAGCCGATGCTCTCTCATGCAAGCAAGGTAGTCCCATTCTTCACCATATTTTTCTTCCGCAGATTAGTTTATGGGAAGAAATAAAAAAAGCTTCAAAAGGGGACCAGTACATCCAGGCAATGGGCCGTGTGGCCACGGAACAACCTGAAGGATCATATACATAGCGCCAAGGGCTGCTACTATACAAAGGAAGGGTCATCGTTCCAGACAATGCAGCCTTAAGGGCAAAGTTGTTACTCGAAATGCATGACACCAAGGTTGGGGGTCATTCGGGCGTCTTACGTAAGTTCAAGAAGTTGGGACAGCATTTTTATTGGCCTGGGATGCATAGATCAGTACAGGACTATGTCAAGGGGTGCGAGGTATGCCAGAAGGTAAAGGCCGAGACATTGGCTCCAGCTGGGCTTCTTCAGCCACTGCCAATTTCGTGCCAAGTATGGGACGACATCACCTTAGATTTTATTGAGGGATTACCGGTTTCTCAAGGAAAGGACAAGATCATGGTGGTTGTAGACAGGTTTAGTAAGTCTGCTCATTTTCTTACTTTAAGCCATCCTTTTACTGCAAAAAATGTGGCAGACAAATTTGTCGAAGGCATCATCAAGCTTCACGGAATGCCCAAGTCCATTGTTAGTGATCGGGACCTAATTTTCATTAGCAACTTCTGGCAAGAATTTTTCAAGATGTCGGGCACCAAACTGCAGCTTAGTTCAGCATACCACCCACAGACGGATGGCCAGACGGAAGTCATCAATCGCTACGTCGAGCAGTATCTTCGGTGTTTCGTTCATCAGTGGCCTCGGAAATGGTGCTGCTACTTACATTGGGCTGAATATTGGTATAATACAACATACCATATTTCGACAGGGATGACTCCTTTCCAAGCGTTGTATGGAAGATTGCCACCCTCCATTCCGACATACAATGAAGGACTTTCACCAGTACACGAAATTGATCAGCAACTCATGCACCGAGATGAATTGCTACAGCAATTGAAGACCAACTTAGAAAAATCGGTGAATAAAATGAAGCAGATGGCAGATCAAAAGAGAAGGGACATTTCGTTTGACATCGACAAATGGGTATTTTTGAAGCTGCACCGTTACCGCCAGCAAACGGTCTTCAAACGGGTCTATCAAAAACTAGCTAGCCGTTTTAATGGACCCTACCAGATTCTAGAGAAGATCGGACCTGTTGCATATAAGCTACAGCTACCGGAAGGGGCACGCATTCACCCGGTGTTCCACGTGTCACTGCTTAAACGATACCAGGACAATGGGGGAAATGCTGAGAAAAAACAAGCCAAGTTGCCACCATTCACCGATGAAGGGGTAGTCATATTGGAGCCTCACACTATTTTGGACTACCGCTGGATCAAGCAAGGAACCCAGCTTGTTGAAGAAAGCTTAGTGCAATGGAAGCATCTTCCAACCGAAGAGGCAACGTGGGAGCCAACAAAAAAGCTACGGGAGATGTTTCCGAAAATGGACCTTGAGGACAAGGATCCACTTGATGGGGGAGGTATTGTTAGGCCACGACGCTCTGAGAGGGGCCATAAGCCGAATCCCAAATATTTGGGGTGAGCTGGGTAACGCAGGAGGGAACTGAGTCTGGGTCGTGGCAATTGAGAGTCTTACGTGCTAATGGGTCCTCAGTAGTTGCGAGTTTTACGTCACTTTTATTTCCGTTAGTTCTGCTCTGTTTTTAAGCGTATTTGCATGCTCTGTTTAACGTGTCTTTGAGTCCAGTTGTTAGCTACCAGTTTCCCTTTTATTTCGGTTTTCTTGTACGTGGCTTTGCTTATTTAAGCAGCCAAAGGTTATCAATGAGCAATCAAGAAATCAATTGTTATACAAACCGTGCGGTACTTTCTCACCCGAAGAGAAAACAGTTCACTTGAACATTTGAATATCTATGCTGGGACCTAACATTTCAGAACTTTGATGGCTCGCAATAGTTCACAAGTGGAATGTAATTATGAAGAGAGTAGGAAGGAGATTTGATAGAAATCCTTAGGACCCTTTAGTACTAAATCTGTCTAATTAGGTTCACTTTTAGCCATTGGACTGCTTATCTCTTGTACGCCCTTCAGAAGACCTAGAATACATGCTAAATTGATCTCCAAACTTAGAACTCAAGCTTCAGTTGTTTAGTCTGTTGTTTCTAACTGAATGAGCATGAAAGCTTCTATTCCACAAGATCTACCTTATTTTCAATATCATATATTCAGCTTGTTGAACTACTTGTGATGGTCATGAGGTTCAATAATGCCAAGAAATATTTGAATATGTTCCAACTATCAGAGATTCATTTAAAACTTAAGCATCTTACTGGCCCACTTCGTTGGAGATGGCGCATTGAAGAGGTGGCTTGGCAGCTAAACTATGACATTCATAGGCAGACATGGGATCCGATTGATTGCCTTGAAACCAAAACCAGAGAACATAAGATTCAAATTTTATTTATTTTTTTCCCTTTTATATTTTGCATTCCTCCATTTTCTGAGCAGCCAAATGGAGGTGGAGGTGTTGGTGGAGGAAATAAGTTAGTATCCCAATAATTTTCCTAGGCTGTGTTTGGTTGCACTGAATTAAAGCTGTTGAATTGGAATCGGAGGCCTTTCATTATTTGGAAAGAGAGAATGCAGAGGATTTATTTTGTCACTGTTATTTCTCCACCAGCAGATAAACATGTAACCTATCCAATAATTTTCCCCAAGACAAGCCTTTCTGCCTTATTCTCTCCCCTTTCCAATTAATTGTTTATTGGTGAGTATGCAGCAAACTACGTGCCCTTCTCTTCAACATGCTACATTGCTATCTACTTAAAATTGCAACCATTTGCTAGAGATATTTGATGAAATTGAAAATTTGGGATTAGAACTCTAATAATGTGGAAGACATGGTCTCTGTTTGAATTTTCTAAGAACATTTTTACCTATTTCATGAATTTACTACAAAATTCTAATGTTGCTCTTGGAACCTAGAATCTTGAATAGATTGCTTGCTCTTGGTCTCTTATCATTATTTGTCAATCATTATGAGCAATGTATAAGTTGTATTCATTGATATATATAT
>JAESVK010000306.1:246120-308946 GCA_017140935.1 Hamamelis virginiana | reverse complement strand
TCTATCTGGAAAAATTGTTGGCAACCTTATGAGTGATTATATTTGTTTTGTTTGTTTTCTTTTAGAGATAGTGTCAATTCTTTATGCCTGCTAATGAATTATGAAAACGATCTAGTGTCTGTCAATTTTGTGAACAAAAGTTTGACACATTCTAAACGGCTGAACTTTTCAAATTAAGAAAAAAAAAAATCCTTGTGCAATCTGTATGCACAAACTTCGAGTATGAAAATGAAACAAAGAAAAAAGAGTAAAAAAATATTAATATTATTGATATTTGAACTGTACATGGATAACAATCTGTGTTTATCTTTTATAAAAGATGAAAATCCTCTTATTCTTCCCTTGATGAATTATAAAATTTTTTCTGATTTATCAGGAAAAGAAACAATAGTTGAAGATCCTTGTAATAGATCTGTTGCACCAACTCCAAGCTTAGCGCGTTGTAGAGATTGATGTGCTTCACCATGGTCACTTGATTGTGACTTGTGTCTAATGACCCTTGGAGGCTTCTCCTATTTATAGTGGTAGGGAAGAGGGTGTTTGGATCAGAATTAGTTTTTATTTATTTAATTTGTAAGGATAAATATTAATTATTTGAAAGCTATTCTTATTGGCCACATGGCAACATTTCATTGGAAAAACAATTTGTCTTCTTCCCATTTGGGACCCACTTGATGAGTAGTTAGGATAAATATTAATTCTAATAGTTTTTCTTATCAGGTTATGTGGCAATATTTAATTAAAAGACTAATTTTTTTCTTCCTACATGTTAAGTGGCAAGATTTGATTTGTCCACTTAAGTTGAGCACAATTTTAAAACACATGGCAAGTAGTAATTTGTCAAGATTGTGTGAAATGAAGAATTCTTTGGTGAACACAATTTTCTTGGCCTTTTGGTTTTCCCCTTGAGAAGAACAGATCTTTTTAGTTTCTCATGCTGGCTAATGCTATTGCTGATTTCTTTATCTTTTTGGCCTTTTTGAAAGAATACATGGGCAGTATTGTTTCTCTCTCTATCATAGCTACTTTTGATGATTTCGCCGTGTTTGTGTGCACGCATGTGTGTGTTTTTTCCCCCTCTTTTATTTTGTTTGGTAGTGTTGGGATTGGATTTGAGGTTGGGAAGAATAAATCAGGTGATATCATTTTTTTTATTTGCTTTGAACTTAGAAGAACAAGTACGTGGTCTTTTTTATGTCTTCTCAGGAAATAAACAGAAATCAAAGGACAAATGGCAAGATTTGATTTGAGGTTGGGAAGAATACTAAACCAGTTGGCAGATGCTTCTATTTTATTTATTTATTTATTAAGGTAAAGAAAGTTGTATTCGATCGATGTCCTATTAGTTTATTAGTTTTTATTAGTTTAGTGATATGCATCTTCATTGTCAGGGGAGAGGAGATATTTTGGGTTTGAACAGATAGACATGTATCGATTTCCTTAAATTTGGATAAGGGTCTGTTTGGTAATCACCTCTTTTTTTATATTATTATTATTATTTTATATTTTTTTGGTTAGAAACATTTTAGTGTCAATTACTTTCATCAAATATGCAATCAAGTCTACTTACTTTAAAAATTTGCAATCAATTCTATTAACTTTCACACATTTGCATTTAAGTCCCTCCGACCCCAAATTGCCCTTAAAATCTAAAGGAATTGAGTGTCATGTGATCACTTTTTGCCTAATTTGTTCCAATTTCTTTCTAAGTTTTTTCTTCTTAAACTACTGATATGTTTTCAGTAATTTTTGTCTCTAAAAATCTGTAAAATCAAGCCCTACAACATATTTGAAACCTATTAATTCTAAAGTACTTAATGATTTATTGTGAATTTTTGTTCCAAAACTTTAAAATAAATCACAATAAATAAATGGGTAAGCCAAAAATAATGAAAATGCACAAAAAATTCACATGCGCCATGTAGATTCTTAGAAAAATAGAACCATAATTTAATTTTTAAAAAAAAAGCATATCAAATGAAAGGTTCAAGCTTGAACTACCCTTGATTTATTTAAGTTTTAACAAATAGCCATCATTTGATATACTAGGCAGTGATCATTCTGGTGTGATCAATCTTACAGTAAGACTACATTAAAAAGTAAAAATTATTAAAAAAATATCAAAGTATCTGAACCAATATTAGAGATAACAAAAATATTGGAATGCCAATAGACTTCCATATGGCCAGCTGCAAAATAAATTTTAAAAAATTAACATTGGATTAGAGATCCCTCTTATATATGTAAGGCATGCCAAAAATCATAGTAATTATAGTCAGTTTCTGAAAAAAAAAATTGACTGTGAAAAAATGATGATATTTTGTAAAAAAAAAAAATGGTTGTTGAATCATCATGATTATTGCTCAAAAAATGAGTGAGAAATATAAGATTACTGCTAAAAAAATTTGTCTTTTAATATTCAAGTCAAGACAAATAAATAAGGACCTTTGGATTTTCTCAAAGCCTTATGTGGCGCCATCTCAACGGCAGATCACTACCTAGTGATCTACATTAAGATCACTAGCAAATCTGGATCTGTTTTTAACTTTCTTTAAAATAAATAAATAAATAAATTAAATACTATTCGACAATCTATTTCATACAAAAAAGGGGTGGACAATCTTGTACAGAAATTCTATCTGTTGTTTTAAAAATACTTTTGACATTATCTATTCTGTCTAAATCGAAGGTCCCGCATTAATCCCGTTAGTGCGGGGAATGTCAAATTGTGGGGTGTAGAAGGGGGACCATCCCACAGTCGATGATGTTGATTTCTTGAAACTTTCTATCTTTTGCCTAACCTTTAGCTAATGCACCATACAATTCAATTGTATGTCTCCCTTGTATAGTACTACACTTTCATTTTCGAATTCAAACTTGGCATGTTTCCCTCTCAATATTTTTTTTTTTTTGTTTTTATATATATTTTATTATGGAGTTTATTTTGTTAGAAAAATAATGTTTGTATTATCTAGAATTTGGTAATATTGTATCAAATAATAAATTAAAGAATAAAAACAGATTGTATATTAATTCTATAAACTACATAATTATATACCAATTATAATAATATTTAATAATAGAATAAGATGAAAAAGAAGAAAACTAATTGAATAATAATTTTGTCAAACCAGAAAATTATTCAAGTAACAAGTAGATAGAAACAGAATGTATTAAATACTTAAAATAAATAACTTACAAATTTTTTAGAATATGAAGAAGAAATTGTTTAAGAAAATTGATTAAGGCAAGTGTTGTACACTTTGTCCTTAAGACAGAATACGCCCCTCCTACAATGAAAGATTGAACAAATTGAATTTAATGAACTCTGGATCCGTGGCCTATTTATAGACAAACTGGTGCCTCTTCGTGAAGTGTAGAAAGGCACCATTATAGCTGCAAAACCAGACACAACTCTTCACCATTGTAGAACTTTGGTACCCCTTGAATCTAAGGATGGGTTTGGGTTGTTTTGCTTCTAAAAAATAATAGGTGGATTACTAAATTTAACCATAGAAAGAATCGCCTCTCCAATAAAGGGATTCATTTGGATCTCATTCTTCTATGAAAGCAATAGTTCTTTGGACATTTAGAAACGAATCTAGATCCTTTGCTTGGGATTGGGTATGCTTGGGTAATGTGTCATGATCTGAATGCTATGCTTCTTCACTTGGGTGATGTGTAGAGGATCCAGATCATGACGCATCACTCAAACAAGCACCAAAAAAATCCAAGTAGAGGAACCTCATTGGACATTACTTTCAATGAAATAAAAAAAAAAAGATTTAAAAAAAAAAAGGGTGTTGGCAGGGGCAAGTGGTTTTGAGTTTTTTAGATGAATTAGTTTTGGGGAGACATAAAGGAAGGAGTTAATATATGATACATTAGAATAGATATATTTGAAATTTCATGATTAAAAATATATCAAAATGAGTTTACAAGCACGAAAAATGTTCTTATGAGAGATACCTCATTTTAACTAAAATCAGTTAAGATCCTTGAGCCATTGGATTGGAATCTTGAGATGAATCATGCATTAAGTGAATGAGAATCCTAGGTCTTGTGTTCTTAGCTGATTTTAATTAAAATGGGGTATAACTAATAAGATCAGGACTCTTACAAGCACCGATAAAATATAACAAAGAATTTTGATCGTATACTAATAGATGTATGGACAGATAGAAAATGTTTAGAGTTGAAAACGAGATTTCCATTTCATCAAACATGGTTTTCAACCAACTACCCTAATCCGAGGATTAATATCCTTTTTCTTCTATTTGAATATATAATGTTGTTGAAGGAAAAAAAAAAAAAAAATTCACCACCAAGTGCACCACATCCATGAAACCCAAACCATTGAATAGTTTCCTTTTATGATTGGTAGAGCTTTCTGCTGTATAAAATATACATAGTCCCTACCATATAAAAGAGCTGAGCATCCACAATTAAAGTTTCACATTAAAAAAATTAAATTATTAAAAAATTAAAAAATTAAAGAAAACATAATCATAAGAATGAGATTGCGCCTCACTGCTTTGCTTTTAGCACTTCAGTAATTACAATTGTTAGAACACTTTTTCATATAATTACATATGAACCACCTATTTGGATTAGTGTTGCTTAAAATCGTCTTTGAAGTTCAAAATGTCATTTAGGTCCTGTTTGCATGAGCTTTGCCTAAAATCACCTTTGAGAATTATCTCTCCACATATTTTTTTTAGAGTTATATCAAAACTAACTTTAAACATATTAAAATTTTTATATTAGAAATGATTGTAGCAAAAACTATAGGCTTATTTATGACCAACCAACCAACCTATATTCGTCATATCGTCTAGAAGTGACTATCAATTTTAATGAAGAATGGATTGTTTTTATGTACTCACATAATTTGCATAAATTTTTCCAGAATTATTGGTTGGCTTTATAAGATTTTCTTCAATTTTGAAACCAAACAAATAATCTCCTTTAATTGTTGAGTCAAATTCACAATATTCCTCGTAAACTTCAAAACTGCACAAATAACTCTTCTAAACTATGAAAATTGAAAAATAACTCAACTATGGTTTTGTAACACTTTGTCCACTACATTTATGAAAGGCAAAAATTGGTTAGAGGATGATCATTAATTTCCATTCCCAAATTCATCTTATCATTAATTTCCTTCCTAAATTCTCTCTCTCTTTCTCTCATTTTTTTCCTCTCTCTCTCTCTCTCTTTTTTCATTGCACTTAAAAAGAATTTCACTCCATTTACAGGATGATCAGTGTAACAAAATTCTCTATATGTAGTGAAATTTAATTTGTGGAAAATTTCACTACACTATATATAATTTTTTTTTTATTTATTTACAGTGATAATAAGTGCAAAGAAATTCATTTCTAGTACAATGATGATCAATGTAATGAAATTTAATTTGTATAGAGAGAAAAATGAGAGAAAGAAATAGATGCGAGAGAGAGGAGATTGGGGAGAGAGATTTGTGCGAGATATTTTTTGGAATGAAAAAATAAGAAAGAGGAGAGAAAGGGAGAGCGAAAAGATTAGTTAGTTACAAAAGGTAAATATGCAATTTAGAAAAAAATTATTTAAAAGATTAGGACTTTATGCATTAAAAATCTCTTAATTATGACTTATGGCATGAAATCTCTTTTAGAATGACTCTATGCATGACGAAGTTAAAAATTAGGACTTTTGGATAGAAACTCCTTTATGAAATTTAGAGAAATTCTACAAATCTGACATTTAACTCGTTAACTATACTTACTTAAATGGTACATTTAAGTTAAATGGAGAGATGGAGAGATGGAGAGTTTTTTCTTGGAGGGAACATATATGAAGTGGGCGGTATAATAATTTACTTAAACGGTACGTTTAAGTTTCTCCAAACAAGATGGTCGACATAAATCGTTCTTAAATTATATACTTATCAAAGACGGCTATGGTACAACCGTCTTTAAAGACTTTAAAACAAAGACGGACAATTAAAACCGTCTTCTTTGATATCTTTCAAAGACGGTTTTCCAATTTACTGTCTTCTTTGGGCTTTTTTGTAGTAGTGCTATGAATTTGTAATATCTTTTTCTGCCATTGAGGTAACTGAACCTTTAACTCGTAAACACCATGACAGATTGTTCTACCTAGCTTCTTGTGGAGTTTAGTGAGCTTTAAGAATTTGTCTACTAATGTAGGAGGTTATTTGTTCAATTTTTATAATTCAATGAGTTGTTTGATAATTACGGGAAGTTCGGAGAGTTTTATCAACATGCCTTATAATTCAAGAAGTTAGTTTTAAAATTTTAAGAGGATTTTATAAAACTAGCCTATAACTAAAAGAAATTTTGAGTAATACATTTTTTTTATAATTAATTTTGATAAAATGGAAATCAATTATAATTTTTTTTCTTTACAAATAAAAGAATTTGGGGATAATGAGATTTTAGTACATTCAACTTTGGGATAAATACCAATATGGTTCCTAAACTTTACTTCTGCTAGATATAATCCACATTTTTTAAAAATTGTACTAATATGAGACATTAATTAAAGGAATTAACATTCTGTCTGCCAAAATTGACGGCTACTGATTGAGCTGCTAGTCAGTTAATGTTAATTCTGTTAGCAATCCAATTAACAGCCGTTAATTTTAACAGATAGAATGTTAATTCCGCTACTTAATATTCAACATTGGTACAACTTTTAAAAATTTTGGACTAAATCGAGTAGAAGTAAAGTTTAGGGACCGACCGCATTGATATTCACCCCAAAATTGAAGTTATTAAAATGTTATTTTCTCTAGAATTTATACTCACATAATATGCTTTATAATGACCTTAAATCCAAACAATTATGATAATCATAAGTTATAGGAAGAAAGTACTTCTATTCTTTTTAATTCTCACAAATTATTATTATTATTAATAATTTATTTTTATTTATTTTATTTTGCTATACAGGTATCCTGGACCAGCTTATGCGCACCAGACTAAATCCTGCACTCCGAACAAAGCTTTCGAAACAAGGCTTGCACCTTGCGGTCTGTGGCTCAGGATATTAGTAGTTAGTGGGAGTCGAATTCAGGACCAAAGGACTTTGTACGCCCTTAACCCTGCTTATCAACCTCTAAGCTACCCACTCTAGTGTTAATTCTCACAAATTATTACAGTGTGCATAAAGTATAATAGAATATGACCATAATAAATACCTACATGGAGGTATCCAAGACTGATGGGGGACCGGACCCATCATGTGACCAACCAGTGGTCTTCGATTTTGACGTGGACCCTCTCTTTCTCTCTCCTGTGTCTACGTGGCCGAGGAGCTTCTTTTATTAAGTTTCAAAGTTGAAAGTTTCTTAAGAAATTGGCATTTTGACTTCAAGGAGGAAGCAGATGTAGACGTTAACGTATTGATTGGGGCACAAAAACAGAAAAGTCCATGCAATGGTAAAAGTCATGTCAAGATCAAAAAACCGCATTAAAAGACGGAAATTAATAATTTAAAACAACTGCGCGTAACGTTCTCTTGACGAAGCCTCTCCAAAAAGAAAACTTATTTTAGAAGTAAAATGTTCAACTGTTCAAAGTTCAAACCTAGAAGATGAATGTGTAAAATATCGGAAGTTTCCTTTAAGAACCATGTTCTTTTTTACATTTTTTCTGTCTTTATACTTTTTTATCGTCATTCCACTTTCACATAGAGATATATATTTTTAAAAACTGATCGTTGGATTAGATAATCTTCATATATATGTCATCTCTGTCAAAAATTTCAGTAATCCAACGATTGATTTTTAAAATACAGATATTTAAACAACTTTGATGGTATCTAACAGTAACTATTGTCAAATTGTTTCACGGACTGTATTTTGAAAACTGATTATCGGATCACTGTGATTTTTGATAAACATCACAATCATAAAATGATTATCTAATCGAACGGTCGGTTTTAAAAATATATATTCTATTGCTCCCAGAAGTAGTGAGTTAACGATAAGAAGCGTAGAGATATCTTTACAGGATCGGTTCTGGTGATTCTGAGTAATGTAATAAAATTAAATTTTATAATATTGTTCTATGAAATTATAAAGAGAGTTAGAAAGTATAATTATAAGGAAACCGTTCACCAAGAAATCATCAATTAAATTATATAAAAACATGAAATTTTTAGTATTTAATTATTTTGTGATCTAGGTTCACTTATTGAATTGGTTTGGTTGATCCAATTCAACCAAACTTTTAATTTTCAAATGAATATCTTGATTTTTTATATTTATTTTTCAAAACTTTTAATTTTCAAATGAATATCTTGATTTTTTCTAGTTGAATTGGGCAAGAATATATTAATTGATATATGTATCATATTCAAATAAAATAAATCAATTGAACCCTTTTGCATATGGAATTTACCCTTACTTTCATTTTAATTGTATGGGACGTTGCTCAAATAACAATTTAGCCTAATTGCAAGTTTTCTTTGGTCTTATATAGTAATTATATATGATGATATTCTAAGTAAGGATAGAGTGAGCTTTTGATTGAATTAAAGTTCATTTTTTTAACCCAAGTCCAAATTGTTTTTGAATTATCAGTGATGCAACGATTCACATGAAGTATTGGATTTTGAAACGAATAAGGAAAAATAGAAAAAAAAATTGATCAAAGTTGATTTAAATAGGAAATTATTTACACACAATTTTAAGTATTTTTCTTTTAATTCTTTTCCTTTAGCTTCTTGAGATTCAAACAGAGTTTACAAATTTTAGGTTTTACTCAATTGTGTTATAAATCCCTAGCAACCTTCTAGAGAACTTATTTATTTTCTATTTAAATGTTCATGGTGGTTGGATTTAGGGTTTCCTTAATAAAGATATCATCAAGAAGATAAGCTAAGTAGGTAAAGTGGTAGGTGTACACAAAATATGACTACAAACGCGTAATATTCAACTTACTAAGCTCAAAACACATGGTTGAAATGAATTACTTGAAATTAGAGAAATTCATAAGTGTAAGATTTTGTTTTGATTTTAAACCAATCAATAATTAGCACCCTATCACATCCCATGTTGATTGAGTAGGCTACATTCATTAGGTATAAAAAAATTTAATCACTCGGTAGTGTCTTAAACTCTTAATAGTGATGATTCATTTAAGATGATTTAAGCCTGTATAAATGATATCATAGCAGGTTGAATGTTTTATATTTTTACTTATCGTATGGGTTCCTCACTAAAAACACCAAGGTTAAGATAGGGTTGGATTTAGAGTGGGCCCGGCCCTCCCTAAGAGCGGAATAAAGAGTGACAAGGGATCAAGTTACAGATTTAGACAGAGAATAGTCTCTTAATATAGTTTATTATTTTCAAGTAATCCAAAGTCCTGTTTGTGTTAGTTTTTTCTAAAATTACACATATCTCTTTAAAATTATGTACAAATCATGTTTTTATATATCAAAATTTTCATACTAAAAGTGATTATAGTAAGTAGGGCCTCCAAATTTAGCTTTTGCCACGATTATTATCCTATTTCTTCAATCAAGTACATTTTTAAGCTTCAAAAGTAATTTTTAAAAAAGCTAATACAAGTAAACCCTATTCCCATAACAAAAAAGCTCAAATCCTTTTGAATTTCATCTGGATTCATATAAGGGTAAGGATTCAAAATTTCTCAAAATGTCACGAGGTATGACCTATTTGTTATGAGACTTAATTAGTCCATATAGTGGAAGATTATCCTAAAGTTCAGAAAAAAAATAAAAAATAAAAAGTAAAAGAAAAAAAAAAGAAAATGAAATTTGTATTAATAAGAAATTAAAGTGGGACCAAACTGATATTAAAAAAACCATAGTGGAGGATTCTGATATTTATCCCAAAACACATTGGGAGAATAAGAATAACTACATGACGCGGCGTTAACACGCCCATTCCTATTTCGTCCTCCTCCTCTATCCTCGTCTTTTTGCACGTTAGTCCCCCACGCCCCCCTCCCTCTTTTATATAATATCATTTCTATATTTCTATATACACTTTAGGCAACTCTCTGTTCCTCAGCATCTTCTTCAGCCCACTGCAAAACCAAAGTTCACCGGAGACCAAAGAAAACACCCATTTACAGGCTTCAACCAATCAGAGCATATTCAGCCCCAGCAGAATTAAAGCTCACCGGAGACCAAAAAAACAAGCACCAACAAACCTGAATCTCCGATGCAATGAGCCAACGCCAACGCCAACGCCCATCACCGGTCCAAGATCCACCCTCTGGTTCGAACCGCCCATCCCCAACCCAGTTCCAACCCCAACCCGGCTCAATTACCCCCAACATAGAAGATGAAGAAGCCTACAACATAATCCCCATCCACAATCTCCTCGCTGACCACCCTTCCCTTCGTTTCCCTGAAGTACGCGCCGCCGCCGCTGCTCTACACACCGTCGGCAACCTCCGCAAGCCTCCCTTCATTCAATGGCTTCCTCATATGGACCTCCTCGACTGGCTCGCCGCGTTCTTCGGCTTCCAAGCCGACAACGTACGCAACCAGAGGGAACATCTTGTTCTCCACCTCGCTAATGCCCAGATGCGGCTCCAGCCGCCGCCCGACAACATCGACTCTCTCGATCCCAATGTTCTCCGCCGCTTCCGCAAGAAGCTTCTCAAGAACTATTCTCACTGGTGCTCTTATCTTGGTCGTAAATCGAATGTCTGGATCTCCGATCGCCGTGGTGCCTCCGACGCCGATCCCCGGCGGGAACTTCTCTATGTCTCGCTTTATCTTCTCATTTGGGGTGAGTCTGCTAATCTTAGGTTTGTACCTGAATGTATTTGTTATATATTTCATCATATGGCTATGGAACTTAATCGAATTTTAGAGGATTATATTGATGAGAACACGGGTCGTCCTGTACTCCCTTCTATATCGGGGGAAAATGCGTTTTTGAATCGAGTTGTGAGACCCATTTATGAAACGCTTAAGGCTGAGGTTGAGAGTAGTAATAATGGGACTGCCCCACATAGTGCGTGGAGGAATTATGATGATATAAATGAGTATTTTTGGAGTCGGAGGTGTTTTCAGAAGCTTAATTGGCCGATTGATGTTGGGAGTAATTTTTTTGTGACGTCGAGTAGGAGTAAGCATGTGGGTAAGACTGGGTTTGTGGAGCAGAGGTCGTTTTGGAACTTGTTTAGGAGCTTTGATAGGCTCTGGGTTATGTTGATTTTGTTTCTTCAGGCGGCGATTATCGTTGCTTGGGTGGGGAAGGAGTTTCCGTGGCAGGCATTGGAGGATCGCGATGTTCAAGTTCGTGTTTTGACTGTGTTCATTACATGGAGTGGTTTGAGGTTCCTACAATCGATTCTTAATGCTGGGATGCAGTATAGTTTGGTTTCCAGGGAGACTTTGTGGCTTGGGGTGAGAATGGTGATGAAGAGCATTGTTGCAGCAGTGTGGATTATTGTATTTGGGGTTTTTTATGGAAGGATTTGGTCGCAGAAAAACAATGATAGAGGATGGTCTGGAGAGGCAAATAGACGGGTAGTGAATTTTCTTGAGGTTGCACTTGTTTTCATCCTCCCGGAGCTTTTGGCGTTGGCTCTCTTTATTATCCCGTGGATTCGGAATTTTCTAGAGGAGACAAATTGGAAGGTGTTTTACTTGTTGTCGTGGTGGTTTCAAAGCCGGAGTTTTGTGGGTCGTGGGTTAAGGGAAGGTCTTGTAGATAATATAAAGTATACTTTGTTTTGGGTTGTGGTGCTTGCTACAAAATTTTGTTTTAGTTACTTTCTGCAGATCAAACCCATGATTGCCCCGACAAAAGCCCTTTTGGATCTTGGGCAGGTAGATTATGAATGGCATCAGTTCTTTGGTAAAAGCAACAGGTTTGCGGTGGGGTTATTGTGGCTTCCTGTGGTTTTAATTTACCTCATGGACTTGCAGATTTGGTACTCAATTTACTCGTCTTTTGTTGGTGCAGCAGTTGGGTTGTTTGCACACTTGGGTGAGATTAGAAATATTCAACAGTTGAGGCTTAGGTTTCAGTTCTTTGCTAGTGCAATTCAGTTTAATCTCATGCCGGAGGAGCAGCTTTTAAATCAAAGGGGGACATTGATGAACAAATTTAATGATGCCATCCGCCGGTTGAAGCTGAGGTATGGGCTTGGTCGGCCCTATAAGAAGCTTGAATCGAACCAGGTTGAGGCACACAAGTTTGCCCTGATATGGAATGAGATAATTTCAATTTTCAGGGAAGAAGATATTATCAGTGATCGCGAGGTTGAGCTGTTGGAGCTACCCCAAAATTCTTGGAATGTTAGGGTTATCCGCTGGCCGTGTTTGCTCTTCTGCAATGAGCTGTTGCTTGCTCTGAGCCAGGCCAAAGAGTTGGTGGATGCGCCTGACAAGTGGCTTTGGTATAAGATTTGCAAGAATGAGTATCGGCGTTGTGCTGTCATTGAAGCTTACGATAGTGTCAAGCACTTGCTCCTTGAGATCATCAAATATAACACTGAAGAGCATTCCATTGTCACAATTTTGTTTCAAGAAATTGATCACTCTCTGGAGATTGAGAAGTTCACTAAAACATTCAAAACGACTGCACTACCACAGGTCCATCTCAAGCTGATCTCTCTTCTTGAGCAACTAAACAAGCCCAAGAAAGATCCTAACAAGGTGGTGAATATTTTACAGTCCCTTTACGAGGTTGCCATTCGAGATTTCTTCAAAGAGAATAGGAGCACTGATCAGCTGAGGGAGGACGGTTTGGCTTTTCGTAATTTGGGTTCCAGTGCAGGGTTGCCTTTTGAGAATGCTGTTGAGCTGCCTGATGCCAGTAATGATATCTTTTATCGGCAGGTTCGACGCTTGCACACAATTCTTACATCACGGGACTCAATGAACAATATCCCGATAAATCTTGAGGCAAGACGCCGCATTGCCTTCTTTAGCAACTCTCTGTTTATGAACATGCCCCATGCTCCTCAAGTTGAGAAAATGATGGCCTTCAGTGTTCTGACTCCTTATTACAATGAAGAAGTACTATACAACAAGGAGCAACTTCTAACCGAGAATGAAGACGGGATTTCGATCCTGTATTATTTGCAGACGATTTATGACGATGAGTGGAAGAACTTTATGGAGCGAATGCGTCGAGAAGGAATGGTAAAGGATGATGAATTATGGAAAAACAAGCTGAGAGATCTGCGGCTTTGGGCATCATACAGAGGTCAGACACTTACTCGCACAGTAAGGGGAATGATGTATTATTATCGGGCTCTCAAGATGCTGGCTTTTCTTGATTCTGCTTCAGAGATGGACATACGGGAAGGATCACGTGAACTTCATTCAATGAGGCGAAACAGCAGCTTGGATAGTTTCAATGCAGAGCGGTCACCTTCTTTAAAGAGTTTAAGTAGAACAAGTAGTGCAGTGGATTTGTTGTACAAAGGTCATGAGTATGGGACTGCTTTGATGAAATACACATATGTGGTTGCCTGTCAGATATATGGTACTCAAAAGGTCAAAAAAGATCCCCATGCTGAGGAGATTTTGTATTTAATGAAAAGCAATGAAGCCCTTCGAGTTGCCTATGTTGATGAGGTTTTGACGGGGAGGGATGAGATGGAGTACTACTCTGTTCTCGTGAAGTTTGATCAAGATTTGCAAAAGGAAGTGGAGATCTACCGGATTAAGTTGCCTGGTCCTTTGAAACTTGGAGAGGGGAAACCAGAAAATCAGAACCATGCACTTATATTTACTCGTGGTGATGCAGTTCAGACTATTGATATGAACCAAGACAACTATTTTGAGGAGGCACTCAAAATGCGGAATCTATTGGAAGAATACAGGACCTACTATGGTGTCCGAAAGCCTACTATCTTGGGTGTCCGGGAACACATATTTACTGGTTCTGTCTCATCACTTGCCTGGTTTATGTCAGCTCAGGAAACGAGTTTTGTCACTTTGGGACAGCGTGTTTTGGCTAATCCTTTGAAAGTACGGATGCACTATGGTCATCCGGATGTGTTTGATAGGTTTTGGTTCTTGACTCGTGGTGGGATAAGCAAAGCTTCCAAGGTGATTAACATCAGTGAGGACATCTTTGCCGGCTTCAACTGCACATTGCGAGGAGGAAACATCACTCACCATGAGTACATCCAAATTGGCAAGGGAAGGGATGTCGGGTTGAATCAAATATCCATGTTTGAAGCCAAGGTTGCTAGTGGAAATGGTGAGCAAGTTCTTAGCAGAGATGTAT
The DNA here is from genome assembly GCA_017140935.1 of Hamamelis virginiana. NCBI lineage: Eukaryota > Viridiplantae > Streptophyta > Magnoliopsida > Saxifragales > Hamamelidaceae > Hamamelis > Hamamelis virginiana. The sequence goes on along the minus strand of JAESVK010000306.1, from coordinate 294,704 downwards.
ATAGGTTGGGTCATAGACTGGACTTCTTCCGGATGCTATCATTTTTCTACACTACTGTGGGATTCTTTTTCAACACGATGATGGTGGTTCTGACTGTTTATGCATTTTTATGGGGTAGATTCTATCTGGCTCTTAGTGGGGTTGAGCGTTCCGCTTTAGACAATAGCGACAGCAATAAAGCACTTGCTACAATCTTGAATCAGCAGTTCATCATCCAACTTGGTTTGTTCACTGCCCTTCCAATGATTGTGGAGAATTCTCTTGAGCATGGGTTTCTTGCAGCAATCTGGGATTTCATAACAATGCAGCTCCAGCTTTCATCTGTTTTCTACTCGTTCTCCATGGGAACTCGTACCCACTTCTTTGGCCGGACTGTTCTTCATGGGGGTGCTAAGTACCGAGCAACTGGGCGTGGTTTTGTTGTCCAACACAAAAGTTTTGCAGAAAATTACCGACTTTATGCTCGGAGCCATTTTGTGAAGGCAATTGAGCTTGGGATGATACTTATAATATATGCTTCGTACAGTCCGGTAGCTACTGACACTTTCGTTTACATAGCCTTGACCATCTCAAGTTGGTTCCTAGTAGTGTCATGGATCATGACCCCCTTTGTGTTCAATCCCTCTGGCTTTGATTGGTTGAAGACTGTAGATGATTTTGATGATTTTATGAACTGGATTTGGTTCTATGGCAGTGTGTTTGCCAAAGCTGAACAGAGCTGGGAAAGGTGGTGGTATGAGGAGCAGGATCATCTAAAGAATACTGGTCTTTGGGGAAAGCTATTGGAGATAATTTTAGATCTCCGTTTCTTCTTCTTTCAGTATGCGATTGTGTATCACCTAAATATTGCTGCTGGAAGTACGAGTATTGCTGTTTACTTGCTATCTTGGATCTATGTAGTTGTTGCTGTTGGAATATTCGCAACAATTGGATATGCTCGTGACAAGTACGCTGCAAAAGATCACATCTACTATCGGATGGTCCAGTTCCTTGTTATTATTCTAGCAATACTTGTGATCATTGCCTTGTTGGAATTCACCGAATTCAAATTTGTCGATCTTTTCACTAGTCTTTTAGCATTCATTCCCACTGGGTGGGGCCTGATTTTAATTGCACAAGTACTCCGACCCTTTCTGCAGTCCACAAAGCTTTGGGATACTGTTGTTTCTTTTTCTCGACTGTATGATATAATGTTTGGGGTGATTGTCATGACCCCTGTGGCACTTTTGTCATGGATGCCTGGGTTCCAGTCAATGCAGACAAGAATCCTTTTCAATGACGCATTCAGTAGGGGTCTTCGAATATTCCAGATTGTGACAGGAAAAAAATCCAAGATGTAATTTGAGGTAATATTTCATCACTGTTTCCTATGGAAACTTCTGAGGTTCTTTCATCTTTTTATATAATATTTTAGCAGTACAAAGGTGACCATTTTGGCCGGTAGCTGAAATAATGCCTTAAGGTCATGCAAATGAGATAGCGTTCACTTCTGTTCTTTTATTTTATTTTCAAATAAAAACTCTGGAATGAGTTTTGTGACCATGTGGTTCTGACATGGAGCATTATGCAATTAAGATTTGATTACGTGATAAAATTTATAAACTCTGATCTATTATTTTTTTGTTACATCATTTACAATTAAAACTTGATTGTAGTTTTATGTTTTCTGTGATACTTAAAATTATTTATGGTAAATGGTAATTCTAAGCCTGTCCTGGTTTTGCAAATATTGCAGATACCACCAGTTCGAAGTTCGAACCCTCGCATTTATATCATATGATATGCTTTGAATACATTTTTTTAGAAGCTATCTTTTGTTTGTCTTACTGGTTTTGCTTATATTTGTTATTTTATTTCCTTGGTGAAATTGAAAATAGTTGGGTTTTGTTGAAGCTAAATATTCGACATTTGTTTAAGTTTCGAATTCTTGTAAATTGTTCATTTAGCTGGTTAGGGCAAATGGAGACAGAATAATTTCGGCTGCCTAAATAAAATTGACTGATATTGGTTTGAGGATAGCTTTTCAATGTTGAATTTATTATTTACCTCGAGAAGCTTTGGTGTATCATTTTAATCACAGACCAGTTGTTAAGTTCAAATGGTTGAAGAAATTCCACATTCCATTCTCCATGGCAAAGAGGCATTTGATTTTTGTCCTTCAATGTGTTAACTGGTTCTATTGTTGCCTCTGCTGTTAGAAATTTTGCTTCAGTTCCTGCTTATTTTAGAGTTTAGAAATCTTTTTTAAGTAACTTCACTCTAAAGTTACAACAACTTTTTGCCATATCTTCTATGAAATGATATTGTGAAAATTTTGTGAAGATAATCAAATAGAACCTCTTACTAGGTTGCAACTTGCAAGAAGATGATTGTAGATATTGAGTTGAGGTTGTAGTTTCAGAACTTTGATGGCTCACAATAGTTCACAAATCACAAGTGGAATGTAATTATGAAGAGAGTAGGAAGGAGATTTGATAGAAATCCTTAGGACCCTTTAGTACTAAATCTCTCTAATTAGGTACACTTTTAGCCATTGGACTGCTCATCTCTTGTACACCCTTCAGAAGACCTAGAATACATGCTAATTGATCTCCAAACGTAGGACAAGATAGGGAACTCAAGCTTCTGTTATGTTAAAATATTTAATTATAAAGGGCTTAAGTTGTTTAGTCTGTTGTTTCTAACTGAATGAGCACGAAAGCTTCTATTCCACAAGATCTACCTTATTTTCAATATCATATATTCAGCTTGTTGAACTGCTTGTGATGGTCATGAAGTTCAATAATACCAAGGAATATTGTGAATATGTTCCAACCATCAGAGATTCATTTAAAACTTAAGCATCTTACTGGCCCACTTCTTTGGATATGGCACATTGAAGAGGTGGCTTGGCAGCTAAACTATGACATTCATAGACAGACCTGGTTTAGCATAAGGAAAGCAACATTTTTCCTATGCATGAAAATCTCTAAGGTGTGCATTTTGAAGCGACTCTAGAATATTATTTTTAACTAAAAAACAGTGCATGTGAAGTAGTATCAATGACTAGGTTTTCTTTTTTAATCTTAGGTTTTCTTTTTTATCATTTGGGATCCAATTGATTGCCTTGAAACCAAAACCAGAGAACATAAGATTCAAATTTTATTTATTTTTTTCCCTTTTATATTTTGCATTTCTCCATTTTCTGAGCAGCCAAATGGAGGTGGAGGTGGAGGTGGAGGTGGAGGTGGAGGAAATAAGTTAGTATTCCAATAATTTTCCTAGGCTGTGTTTGGTTGTACTGAATTGAAGCTGTTGAATTGGAATTGGAGGCCTTTCATTATTTGGAAAGAGAGAATGCAGAGGATTTATTTTGTCACTGTTATTTCCCCACCAGTAGATAAACATGTAACCTATCCAGTTTTTGGTGTTCTTATATAAACCTTCCTGCCGGTATAGAGCTTTGATACTATTATATCACGCTCTCTTTTGTATCGGAATACCCCAATGTGCTTTCTGTTCTGTCTACATTCTTTTGATTTGATTTGATTTTTTATTTTATTTGTTGTTAAATGTGTTGTCTGTATTCTTTACTTAATATGACTGTCAACCTTATTAATTATCTTTAAAAAAAAAAGAGGGAGAAACCCCTGCGGATTTGTAGTTGCATTTGAAATCTGCATGGAAGCATGGCCCCCAAATCCAGAGGCTATTCCATACTGAGGGCATGCTTTCCAATTTCGGTTTGTTCCATAGTAAAGTCAAGTGGGTCATTTAGAAATCATTTTTTAGTGAAGTAATTTTTATGAAGTATAAATTTTAGGCTCGGTTACTAAAATGGATTGTATCATGTTGTGCAGGTCTTGAAGTTTGCTCAGGGCACAGATAATAGAAGTTGAGAGGCTAGATTTATTTTTGATTTCTGGAGGTTCTAGCGTGTAATGTTAAAGTGGTGACACCATTTTCAGCGGGGATGGCGAGGAGGACAATTCTACATGATTATTCATCGTCGGCTTCATCTTCCCTTCACAGTTGTAATTAATCAAAATTTTCGTCCTTGCATTAATACTCGGGGAACTACCAGTTTATATGCGGCGATCCCCACTTCTTTTATGTGTTACAGCTCTTTGCACTGTGTCCATATTGAGTGTAGGCTGTAGCTTAGTATGGCAGTAATTTATTTTTTTGTGAGATTACTAGAATTATTTGTTACATTCTTTTTCTTAGAAATGCAGTTATATGTTCTCTTGCAGTTGGCATTCCTGTTATTATCCTGGCTTTTGGCCTACAACGAAATTCATGTTTTTGGTTTTTTCTTGAGCAAAAGGATTTTAGTGAAGGGGGGCTTATTTTGAAAAATTGCAGCATTTCTAACACACCACATGCATCATATATCAAATGATTTAGTAATGATGGAATTTACCAATGCTAAAGGCCTGTTTGGAAATTCTAAAAGCTAGATTAGGTCAAGTCCACTCTGTTCATATTATCCGATATTTAAATAAACCAACTTACATTTAGTTTGAAAAAAAAAAAAAAAATCCGTATTTGTGTTTTATTTTCAATACAAGTCTAAAATGATTTATATTTAAAAAAGAAACTTACAAGACAGTACAGACTCATCTTTAGTTGGCTAGATTTTAGGTGGGGGGGAATTTTGGGACCCTACGTGCAGAAGTTTTGATGGATGGCGCTTGAAGAGTTGTCTTTTGAAGCTGCGGCAAATCCTTGTTGGAAACATCCGCTTCTGAAGCAAAGGCCCGAGCATTAGCTACAGCTCTTCAGTGAGTCATCTCTAAAATGGATATAAAGATTAAGAACCCTTCAGCTCCTTCTGTACTGACCAAGGAAGAGAGATACCATTTGGGCTTCCTTTATTGATGAACACAAACCATAGGATTGGTGTTTACCAAAGGCTTGGCCTTTAAGTTTGCATTTCCATACCTTTTTCCTTACTTAAAGTCCAAGCAAAGTCTCACTCAAAACATTGGGTTCATCCTCAAATGCCCTATTTTTATTTCCCAAAAATATTTAGAAAGTAAGAAAGAGTAAGCTCGTGAATCTTTTGAGTTTAGCTCGTGAATCTTTTGAGTTTTAGCTATTGCCGGGGCTCGTTCGCGTTTTAAACAGGTTCTTTAGTAAGCACGTGAATAGTCTATTATCTATGCTCATAAATAAACTAATGATTTAGATTTTAATAAGTTATTCCGAAATAACTAGCATACAATCTTGATGATAAATAAGACAAGATCATGACACGTCATCACTTTTTATGATCCAACGGTTTACATTAATTATATATTCAAAAATTTGAAGAATTTTTTTTTTTCAAAAACGAATTTATTTAAAGTAAACTGTGTGACCCATTGAATCGTGGAAAGTGATGACGTATTGTGATCTTAAATGTCTTAGCAAGATATTTGGTTTTCGCCCCTAACCAGTGAAACCAAACTAATTTATACTAATATATAAAGCCAATACTTAAATTTAGTATCGTCACATTTAATTTACATAATTACCATTTACAAAAATAGTATTTATTATTATTTAAAAAGACATATTCATAAAAATAAAAGGGTATATATGAAATTTTCATAAGATCCACTATTTTATAACTACCATATTCCATTTCTCCCACTAACATTTTAATAATTATTCTTTAAAATTTTTAAAATTATAATATAATTTTTTTTCTATGAATCTTGTGAAAAAGAATTGCCAAATTGCCAAATAAAGGGATGGACACCTCACGCCCTCACGGTTACAATGTGAGGGCGCTCACTCTGTTGTGTTTTCCCCCAGCGTGGGGCCGTGCCGACACCATTAGTTGCCAGATCACATATCAACCCGGCCCACAATCATCCACGTATGCTTCATTGAAATTGATATATACTGAGTCGTAAAAATCATAAAAGGAACTTATATAGATAGATACGAATGTTCGCATTCTGTACGTAAATCGTAACGGACTATTACTTCTCGGATCTTCTCCCCCGACCTTACGCGCTACTTTTTCTCTCTCTCTCTCCGCGTCGCTGTGAAGAATTCATTTGGTTGCAGCTTCTTCTCTCTCTATGTATGTATTCCTACGACTGTTCATTTGCTGTCGGTTTCCTCTTTTTCTTCTTCTCCTTCTCTCTCTCTATATATATATACAGAGCTCAGTTGCTGTTGGTTTCTAATTCTTCTTATTCTCTCTCTCTCATATATTTATATATCTACAGAGCTCATTTGGTGTCAGTTCTCTGTTTCTATGGAGAAGCCTCTGCTCGTCGGAGACAGCAGTGAGAGTAGCAGTCGACGGAAGGATCGGCCGGCGAAGTTCAGTCGGAGGTCCGATGCGATCGCTTACGGTTCGCGTTATCAGAAGGCGGCAGCGCTGGTTGATCTGGTTAGTATGGTTCTTCATTTTAGCTGCATTAATGGATCTTGATTTTTTTTTTTCATTTGTCGCTTATTGAATCTGATTATGGTTTTGAACATGTTTTGAAATTTATGACCGTTGTTTGATACTGATCTTGCTTTCTTTTCTTCTTCTTTTTTTTTTTGGATAAGAATTTCGGTGAATTTTAATTGTGATTTAATGAATTTAATAATGTCTTGGTGTTGGGTTGGTTAATTGAAGTTAATAATGTCTGGGTGTTAAATTGGTTTATTATTATTATTATTATTATAGTGAAACCGTCTGATAGTCCACGCCTATTATGAATTTAAGACTAAAACCAAGTCCGCTGGAGTAAAACACTGTGAAAACTGAAAAGTGGGCAATTGTATGATAAATTCTCCATAACAACTTATGTTTGCCTTGGGTGATTCTATTGCCACCATGTGAACTGCTAGTGGCTTGCTACCTACACCTATCAATAAAATTTAAAATTATACTTTTTATTACCTACACCCTCCATAATGCCAAAAATAACCTCAACTCAATCCTAAAATATTTTTTTCTTTTTTCACCCCCATAATACCAAAGTCCCCCAAATCCCTCTTACATTGCATTTATTGGGTTTCCATCACAAAATGGTTTAGGCTTTTTTTTTTCTTTACTCCACGAAAAGCAGCATTGGGTTTTCTTCTTGCCTGCATTGGTTCTTCTTCTTGGCTAATTGACTTTGTTTTGACCTCCACATACATCGGTTTTTCTACTTCCCTTTTCCTTTGTTCGTGTGTTGTTCAATTGAGATCTATTGAACATATTGAAATGTTCGACTAACACCTGTAGAACATCCGAGTAATGTTTGACTAATGCTTGTTGAACATCTCTAGATGTTTGATTATAGTTGGTGGAACATCATGAAATTTTCGGTTATACCTATCCGAACGTTGATGGGATGTCTAGTCAAGGTTCGAACAAAACACAAACCGAACACCAAAAAAAAACTTAATAAATGTACATCATATTTGAAAAAAATGCACCTTTTCTTTTTTGAATCTTCTCATATAGCCAATTCATTGGCTAGAGTTTTTGGGAGGTGACTACGAGAGTATAAGGGTTTGTGAGAGTAGGGTTTATGCAAGAGTTATGAAGGTGAGAATGATTTGGTGGATGTTGGAAGTAATTTGATTTTATTTATTTATCTAACATTGTCATTAATAGTAATTTTACAAGTGGGTGAAATAGTAATAAAAAATTTCATTAATTGGTGGGTGCTACTAGCAATTTGTGTGGTGGCGATAGAATTAGCCATTTGACTTTTCAAATTTTTCTGGGAAGGACTTGAATACCCTTAGATTGGCTATTAGTGGTCATTAAAACCCTTATCAAATAAGTGGAATTGGAAAAGAGAAGATCCCTCCAATGGCAAAGCTTATTTTGCCCAATTGAGAAATCAGGCTACAATGAAATTATTAACCAGTTTTGGGTCTTTGGCCTATAGTTTGTGCAAGGGTAGACAACAATGTCAAGCCTATGATGGAAGCTTTATAATAGGATGAAGGGATTCTAACCATCTTGTCTTTTGGTTTTTTAGCATTGAAAACTAAGGCTATATGAAGGCTTGAAATATGAGATGGGGGATGAGTTTTGGTGAAATAAAAAATTGTTAAAGTGCTTGAAATAAGAAAGGACCTAATAATTTTATAATGACCAATCACCAAATTAATGTGCCTAGAGTTGCTAACGCTAATAGACCTATCTATATCTTGGAAATCAGGGTAATGAAGGTAGCATTGGTACACCCATTAATGATGCCATTGGAGGTCTTTTATTGAAGGTCTTTTCTAATTTTTAGGGAATTCTTGCTCAGGGTTCTATCATTTCTAAAGCACACAAGGAAATTAATGAAATACCTAGGAAGTTATATTGTTTAGTTTACTAATAATGAACGTGTTCCATTTTTTATCTTTTTATTCACATACGTAAGGGTGTTCACGGGTGTGGTTTGGGCGGTTTCGTCTTAATTTTGGAACCAAACCGAAAATTCCGGTTTAAATTTTTCATTAGCCAAGCCAGAACAATTAAAGTATTAAACCAAATCAAATCAAACCAATCATTTTGGTTGGTTTGGCCAGTTTGATTGGTTTTGAAATTATTTATTTTTATATTTTTTTCCCACTACTTCCAGGTTTCTAGCTTTCAATTTTGGGCGTTTAGTCCTATACAACGTAGAGAACCAAATTCTTGTACCTTCAAAATGTAAAAAATATGTTTTTGGGGCTTAATTTTGGCCACTAAACTCCTTGAAAGTCCATGTTTAGCTTATAGAAATGTCAATTATATTATGTACCTCTTTAGTTTACAAAAGTATCAAATATATGAAAAGTTTATATAGTTAGAATTACTCAGTTGTGCACCAAAAATCCAAAATGAATCGTTTAAATTTTAAAGGTTGTATATATATATATAATGCCTGTTTGGTCTGGTTTATAATGATTTGGAAATGGCCTAAATCGAGACCAAACCAAATCGGTGAAAAAATAAAAAAAATCAAACCAACCCAAACCAATTTACCAAAAAAACCAGACCAAACCAGTCTTTTGGTTTGGTTGGTTTTTTGAACACCCCTACTCATACAGTTTGCGATTGCTTTATCAAGGGATTTGTAATGTGTTTAAAAGACTTATAAATGGTGGAGGAGTACAATCTGTGCTGTTAATTTTAAGGTTATACATCAATAAGTCCCTGACATAAGCGTTTAATACCACTAGGTTCAAGGGTCTTTTTAACATAACAAATAGACAAAGGAATGTTGAAATAAAGTGTTAAAAGCATGGGAGTTGTAGTATGTGTGTTGTGAAATTAACTATATTAATGCTAAAAGATAATAAATGTAAATGGTTAGATTCTTGGGTTTCATCCCATCCATAACTAAGGAACATGAATTTCTCACAAGAATTTGTCATCTAGGATCCATTAAAGAATGATCTTTAATGTAGGATTTAACAATAAAAGCATAATGGTGTTAAATGGTAGTAAATACTCTATTAAACATTTCATCAAACACTTGGAGCGCATATAATTTTTAACACTACATATGCCAAGCATAGCTTGTCTACAAGTAGTCAAGAAGATACAAAACCAAAAGGGTTCAAATATGAAAGCATTTATAATCATTCAAACACAAAAAACAAAGAAAATAGGGTTGAATAATGAAAAATACTAATTGGGGCATTTTAGCAAACACTTGAAATGCATATGGTTCAAGCTCCATTTGTGCCAAGCCAAAGCTTGTCTACAAATGGTCAAGAGATACAAAACCAAGTGGGTTCTATGAATAAAGAGCAATTAACATCATCCAGCAAACAATTATAACATAAGAATGGAGAAAAATATATTACCTTTGTTGTGGGGTGGAAATCCACCATGGAATCTAACCTTGAGAACCTAAAACTCCATTAAAGCAAGTAAACAAGAAATAAGTGTAGAAATAAAGATCATAAGTGCAAAAGAGATGTAGAACAACTTGCTAGATTACTTATAAATTGAAAATACAGTGTTTAACAACGAAATGGAAGATTAAATAACTTAAACTAAAGCTTACAAGTGAAATGAAACAAAGGAAATGCAGAAGTCTACTCTAAAACAACCTAAACTAAGCTAATCTTAACCTAGAAATGAAGAAGAAGAAGAAACTAACCCTAACCCTAACTAAAACTAAGAGAACTCCTCATTTTACAAGCTGAAAATGACCTTTTATAGGCCCCCAATTCGTGCCCTTGAAATACCCAAATTGCCCCTCAACAAATGGGCATTTACAAGCTGAAAAGTGGATTTCGGGCAAGGTGTACCGGTACACTTTGAAACTGTACCGTTACAATTTGCATTCTGACCAACAAAAGCTTCCAGAATCCTATATAATGCCTCCAACTTCAAATGCTCCTATCTTTCTCATCTGGAGTAGGATTTGGATGATGTTTATATGCTCGCGAAGTTTGGGAAGTCTACTTTCTAACCATGGTAGTCTCATAGTCTAATTCAATTTGGAGAGAAGCAGTTTTTTCAAAATATCCAGATTGGTTGTTTTTGCAGTTCTTGACTTCATTTGCCCATATCTCCCAAACCATTTGGCATTTAGCTTTGAAATTTGATATGTGGCCTCTAGACACACTTAAAAGTATGTCACATAAGTCCCATGACCTTTGAAGACTTCCAAGACTTGACTTCAAGCTCCAACATTGCATGCAAAAAGCATCCATTTTAATGCATTTTACCTACGAGGCAAGGAAAAGCAAGAATACATAAAAAACATCTATTTACAAATATAAATAGCTCAAGTATGCACAAAATGGTGGGAATAATGCATGGAAATATGCAAATATATGATGCAATCATAGACCTCATGGTAAAAAGCTCTAAACTTTGGGACTTTCAGATAATTTTTCCTTAATTTAATTACATTCACTCATCTCTTTTGTTATCCCTCTCTCCTTAAATAGCTTTGTAGGATGCAAGAATTATTCAGTAACAATTTCTGATATATTTATCATTTTACTTCTTAATTAGCTAGAATTATTTATTATTTATTTTCTAAAAATAGTTACTTGTCATGATTGGTTGAAATTTCTTTATGCAGGCTGAAGATGGTATTGGTTTACCTGAGGAAATTCTTGATCGACCAAACTTTGGAAGTGCAGCAAAGTTCTACTTCATCTTCACTCAATTTGATTTACTTTGGTCCTTCAATTTTTGTGCTCTGATTGTTCTAAATTTCTTGGAGGTTAGTATAGTTATGTATAATCGGTTGCTGTTATTTCTCTCTATTATCTATGCACTATTGCACTGATATAGGGCCTATAGGAAAATAAAGGAAAACCTGTGTACTTCAATTTATAACCTCTGTTTTTTTACAATCAATCCATGAAGGCATTTTATTTAAGATGTTTAAGTTGTTCTTAGTTTGTTCAATTTTTTGCAGAAACCTTTGTGGTGTTCAAAGTATACTGCATATTCTTGCGGTAATAGGGAGTACTTCTTTCTTGGGCAGTTGCCATACTTGACTGGTGCAGAGTCTCTTATTTATGAGGCAAGTGTAATTTGATGTTTTGTTTTGTTTTTTATTTTATTTTTCCTGCTGGTGGGGAGGGGTGGGGTATATAAGAGATACATAAGTTTTGCCTGTAGAATTTGAACCGACATATCAGCCTAGTGGTTTGTCAAGAACCCTTGCCCAGTCATTATACAGCTGATACCTGAATGCCTCTATGCAGCTTTAAAATTGGAACCACTCAATTATTTTATTGGACTCTTATAGTTGCTTTCCATTTATAGGCAAATGTTGAAATATCTTTCTAATCACAGGTCCACTCATAATACTTGATGTTATTATCATCTGAGATTTGTTACAATGGTGATTACATTAATGTTGAATATGTTTCCTTTTTTATTCATTTTTAGGGGGAATGGGGGTTGGGGCGGGCTTTGTTGAATCTATTGCGTCCTTATGTCCAGAAGAGCTGTGACAAATATTGACAAACACACACTCAAAACTCAGAACATTACAGTCGCCCATAATTAAATAAGTAAAATAATATTGTTGGAAAAAACTAGTCCGTGCTTAGATAAGAAATCAGCCAGGTATGGAACATTTTTCTTGCATAATGATGCTCCTCATCTCCTGCTCCTTAGTCCCCAGGCCATGAGGAAGAGCAATCCATTCTTCTCTGATTGCCTTTCAACAGATATGAACCTCAATACTGACATTGACTCCTCAATGGTCTTTGAAAATAAACCTGGGTTCCCCATGGAATACCTATTGACATTGAGCTTGATCGTTCCCATAAGTTGAGGGTCCTATGCATAGTTCTGTATCATCTGAATGGGTCTAAAATACCACACATCCTTTCAGTCAGTCCCTAATAATAAAAGAAACCGGAATTCCATCAAACTCCTCAGTGGTTGAAGAAGAAGATCTATTATATAGGCAAGAAATATTAAAAATTAATTGAGAGTTTGTACATATTCTAAATGTATTATAATAAAATTTAGAAATGTGCTGACAGATTTTCAATAAATTGGCGAAGAGAAAGACAAGTTATAGGAATTTTTTTAATTATCTTTGGAAAAATAGAGTTATTGCTACTTTTGGCCAGAGTTAAATCATATGACGTAATTTGATCACTTGCTTCTTGGTAAAGAATATTATGTTACCAGTGAGGTGATTATCTGAACAATCCTTTAAGAATGCATCCGTGGCCTTAATTGGTCCTGCACTCTTGTTTGTTTGAACCATGTTAAACTCATAAACTTCTGAAAGATGTATTGCCTATATCACATATTTCATATACTACTGTGATTGTCTATTAGTGCTGATACAGTGATACATGTGGTCAAATCATTAATTGTTAGTTCACATGTTGTCAAATCTAGTTTCTTCTTTTTTTTTTAATGAATTTTTGTTCAAGGAGTACTAGAATATTTCTGTGATCATTATCCACCCTGGATACTTATTCGGTGCATAGAATTTGTTAATAGACTCGAAGAAGCAATTTGATCATTTGAGGCATGGCTGGACTCAAAATTTGGTCATCCCTAACTTGGAGTGGCTTGTCTGTATTTTATGAAAAAAAATGAGTAATAGTTATAGTAACAAGCTATTCTGATTGCAAATTTTCATTTCAAATATAATTGTATAATGCATATGCAATAATTTATCAAAGTCATTTGATTTTAGTTTTACCAGTGGCCGGAATTACAAGGTCATGTGCAAATATGTGAATTTTGTGGATGATGCGGAGCTTTGTAATTACATGATAGGATTTATAGATGTGTAGATTGTTTATTGGGGCTTCTCAACTTAGTTGATAAGATTTGTATGTCTTGTATTTTATTTTCTTGGTATGATATATCTGAGACCTAGTCTTGTCAAGTTTATATGAATTTCTACTTTCTTATGCAGGGCACAACTCTCATAGTACTCATAATACATACTTTCTTTCCTATTTCATATGAAGGGTTCGGAATCTATTGGAAACATAAACTTAATAGATTAAAGGTACCATGTCCCAAATTCTTCTCGTGAAGTAGTTTTTTCAGTTTTTATTTTTGTCTATCCTCATTCTTGTGAAGCTTCTTTCATTTTTCTTTTTGTTAAACATCTTTGAGATTTGGTGAGTCCTGATGAGGAAGAAAAGTAAAATTTAAAGTAGATTACAAGGATACTGATTTTTATTCACAGATTTCCTTCCATACGTTGTGGTTGTGCAAAACATTAAAAACTCCATGATTTCTTTCCATTATGATAATCAAGATAAAGTAATTTGCTTTACTGGAATTCGACGAGTGTTATATTCATTTTGTATGAATAACACCTTTGTCTAAGTGAAACTCACACGTCTTACTTATTATGTACTTATATTTTGAATAATAATAAATGGCTATGCTTAGTGTTGATACTAGATTGATGTTAGAAATTCAAAATCACCATCCCAAAAGTGGGCAGGTATTTGTTTGAATTAACTTCATGCAATGGGCTAAATTGATGACATTAATGGTGCAAGTTTGTTAAAATGGATGAGGCCTAGAGTATAGTGGGCTTGACTACTCTTTCAGCCTATGGCTTATCATCATGTGTCTTTGCCAGTCATGCTAGATATAGAGGTGTTCTTGGATCTTATATGAACTATCTGTCGTGTCATTGCTAAACAAATTATGAAATTTTATTGCATTGATTTAGGAATTATCGACAAAACCCTACAATCCCATAAACTTTTCCAATGTGTCACTATTGAACAAAAACCTTATAGTTGTATTAAGTATAATTGTAGCTGTATTCTATAGCTATAGAGTGTAGGCTTTATTGTTAGAATTTTAGAGAGAGCCAAGGGAGGCTGCAATTCCATTCAATAATAAAAAAGGAGAAATACTAGTGCTTAGATAAGAAAACCTCATACTAAGAAAAAGACAAAACTACCCGAACTAATTAAAAACAAAAAAAAAAAAAAATAACCCCCCCCCCCCCCCCCCCTCTAAACACATGATGCAAGCGTAGAATGTGTTGGAGAGTTTGTAAAAAAGAAAACGAAACTGAGTTGTTGTGTGAGCCTTTGTGAAGAAGTGAGCAACTTGAAGAGAGGACGAAATGAAAGGAAGCTGAATGGTCCTAGCATAGAGATGCTGACTTACAAAATGGCAAATCAATTTCAATGTGTTTAGTGCTCTCATGGAAAACTGTGTTGTGAGCGATCTGAATAGCGCTTTGACTGTCACAATAAAGAGGAGTTGGGGGGAGTCAGTGGAGACACCAAAATCGGCAAGGAGACAATGAAGCTAAACAATCTTAGCAGTAGATTGGTGTTATATGGAAGATTTGGGATTATGTATTTGACAGACCATTGGAATTGATGCAAAGACATTCTAAGAAAGCTTATAACATAGAATTAAGCTTTGCATAAAAATATAGGCTTGCAGAGCAAAGGCAAATCTTATGGGCTTGTGGAGCGAAGGCAAAAATAAAGATGTTTACGGAATAAAGGCAGTAAAAAGTTAATTGAAGCAGTAAATTGAATCCGCAATATAATAAAATACATTGCGGATTCAGAAAGAAATAAAGCTTTAAAAAGAAATAAGATGCAGAAAGGACTAAGATTGCAGAGGAAGAATTATCCGCAATATAATAAAATACATTGCCAAATCTGAATTTTTTGATCCCACCCCAAATTGATTTTTTACCTTATTGTGGAAAGTAGGAAACACTGAACTCACATCAAACTTATTTTTTAGAAGAAAAATCCATGACACACGAGTACAATCATCAATGAATGAGACAAACCAATATGCCCCAGATATATTAGGAACAGTAGAAGGTCCCAGATATCACTATGGATGAGTGAAAAAGGAACAGATGTTATTTTATTGCTTGTAGGAAAAGAAGCACGTTTGTGTTTTGCAAGTTCACAAATATCACAATGAAGAAATTTCTCATCAATTCCTTTAAATAACAATGGACACATAACTTTAAGAATGCAAAATGAAGGATGTCCTAGATGAAGTTGATAAAGCCAAATCTTGTCTTTATTTGAAAGTGGAAACTCAAAAAGCAATTATAAAGATAAACTATTCTTAGTTCTATTTGCCCACAAATCCTAACTTTGTCCAACTGCATCCCATATCTCATTCGCGGTGGTTAGGAACATACATGTATCGCTGATCTGCGGTAGCATTGAGTTCCATAGCCAGGACATCACCATAGAGTCCGCCTCATCCCAAGCATCAAACCTGGATCTTCTTCTTTAGGTCCCATACCAAGCAAGTGACTCAACTTGCCTTTCCCTTTCAAGAACGTCCGAACCACCTGCGACCATTTCAGATAATTATTTCCATTCAATCTATATGCTGCCTGCAGGTTCTGTAAATCTCCTAAAGATAGAGAAAAATTTGCTTCCACATTTTGTGTCTAAGAGGTGTTGGTGCTGTCTATGATTTCTGCCATGGCTGTTAGAGATTAGAGATGTCAAGAGTAAGAGTGGCCGAAGAGAGAAATTTAGAGAAAGAAAACAACAATTAAGGCTGTAAGAGAATAAGAGAATTAGAGAAAGAAAAACAGCAATTAAGGCTGTAAATGGAATCAAGAATACCCGGCAATGAAGGCTAGCAAGCGAAAGAAAATGGGTAATTCCCTGAGAGCTTGAAGCTTTGATACCATGTGAAGAATTGGAGAAAAAATTATTCTCATTCAATTAAAAAACATGTTGTACAGTTTCTGAATTTATACACTTAGTGAGACTAACTAAGATAGGAAACTATCCTAACTTAAATCCCCACAATTAAGGGATTGGCATAACCACAAAAAATCCCCTAAATAAAGCATACCAATTTACACCATAAATACAATGATTCCTTGATTTCCTATTTACTACACACATACGGTTTCCTTATTAAGAAGAAACTGTGTTTTCCCATACTCCCCCGCAAGCTGGTGAATGGATGTTATCCATTCCAAGCTTGCTAATCAACTTTTGACCTGATCAAACTTCGTTTCAGTCCCTGTTTCTATTGAACCCCCACTGATGATTTATTCAAAAGATAATTGGGGTCAAATTCTTACTCGCCCACTGATGATTTATTCAAAGAAGAAGGTACCCATCATTCAACCTATGCAAATCCAAGATTTTGAGCCAGCCCCTGGTAATGAGGTAACAACTCTATCTGCACTTCCTCAAGAAACTATTTCTAACTCCCATGATACTAGTGACAATAGTCTCCCCATTGCTATTCGGAAAGGCACAAGAAAATGCACCCAATATCCACTATATCCATTGTCTCACTTTGTGCCGTATGAGAAGCTATCACAGTCACAAAACCTTTCTTACACATCTAAACACCATAACCATTCCCAAAACAAGGCCTTAGGTCATAAGGAATGGAGAGATGCTATGAGGGTTAAAATGGAAGCTCTTGAGAAAAATAAAACTTGGGAATTAGTGGAACCACCCAAGGGGAAGAGTCTAGTAGGATGTAAATGGGTTTTCACTATTAAGTATAAGGAAGATGGATCTCTTGAGAGATATAAGGCTAGGTTGGTAGCTAAGGGATATACTCAAACTTATAGAGTTGATTATCTAGAAACCTTCGCCCCAGTTGCAAAATGAACACTATGAGAATATTGTTATCTTTGGCTGCTAATCTTGGGTGGAGTTTGCAGCAATTTGATGTCAAGAACGCCTTCCTACATAGTGACCTTGATGAAGAAATCTATATGGAAATTCCTCATGGCTTTGGTTCAAATCTAGATGGAAAAAAGGTGTGCAGACTGAAGAAAGTTCTATATGGTCTAAAACAGTCACCTCAGGCTTGGTTTGGGCGATTCGCTAAAGTTATGTTAGAAATGGGATATAAACAAAGCCAAGGAGACCATACTTTGTTTGTTAAGCACTCGGTGTCGGGGGAGTAACTGACTTGTTAGTATATGAAGATTTCTGAGAGAAAGAATTGCTTTGATTTTTCACTTACTTTTAGAATGAAAAATACAACGTAATATATAGGAGATTGTTGCAATATGCAAGCCATAAGTCTAAGACCAAATCAAGCTATTAGAGGAAAATTCTCCACTAAACTAGGAAAGAAAATAAACGATGGAATCTGGTAACATAATACCAGTTTTTCCTTATTAAAGTATACCAAAAATATACTAACACAATCCCTAAAATTCCTGACTAACTTTAAGCGAGAATTCCAC
Source organism: Hamamelis virginiana (assembly GCA_017140935.1). NCBI lineage: Eukaryota > Viridiplantae > Streptophyta > Magnoliopsida > Saxifragales > Hamamelidaceae > Hamamelis > Hamamelis virginiana. The sequence continues at coordinate 277,113 of JAESVK010000306.1, read as the reverse complement.
ACTCCCCTTCAAGCTGGGTTGTAGATGTTGTATATACATAGCTTGTGACTCAGTTCTTCAAAGTTAGTTCTTGGAAGAGCTTTAGTGAGTATGTCTGCCGTTTGGGACCTTGTAGGGGCGTAAACTAGCTGCACAATTGCCTTCTCAATCTTCTTTGAGATGAAATGTTGATCTATCTCAATGTGCTTTGTCCTGTCATGATGCACGGGGTTCTTTGCGATGCTTATGGCAGCTTGGTTGTCACAGAACATCTTGATGGGCTTATCAATTGCTACTCCCAGCTCACTAAGCAGTCTCCGTATCCACATTCTTTCACAAATACCAAGATCTAGTGCTCTAAACTCAGCTTCTGCACTGCTTTTTGAGACTACCAGCTGTTTCTTGCTTCTCCAAGTCACAAGATTTTCACAAACATAGGAACAATATCCAGATGTCGATCGCCTGTCTAACACATCTCCAGCCCAGTCTGCATCTGAGAAGACTTCAACATCTCTATTGTCATTCTTCTTGTATAACAGACCTCTTCCTGGAGTCATCTACCTCAAAATTTTATTCACAGCTTCCATATGTTCTTCTGTTGGGTTGTTCATAAACTGACCCACAATGCAAACAGAGAAACCAATACCAGGTCAAGTTGTGAAAGGTAGATAAGTCGCCCTACAAGTCTTTGATATCTCCCCTTGTCGACCGGTGCACTATCTTTTTCACCATCTTCTTGGTTGAATCCATTAGAGTATCTGTAGGTTTACATCCAAGCATACCCGTCTCCTTTAATAAATCCAGAACATACTTACGTTGGGAGACAAATATACCTTTCTTAGATCGTGCCACCTCCGTGCCAAGAAAATATCTGAGATAACTGAGGTCTTTGATTTCAAATTCCTTGGCTAAAAGCTTCTTCAATCTCAATAGTTCCTCCTTATAGTAACCAGTAAGAATGATGTCATCGACGTATATAATTAGTACTGCTATCTTATTTTCTGGAGAGAATTTCACGAACAGTGTGTGATCTGCCTGACATTGGTTGTATCCATGCCTAACCACTGACTTTGCAAACCTGTCAAACCATGCACGAGGAGATTGTTTGAGCCCGTATAGAGATTTTCTAAGCTTGCACACCTTGTTGTTTTTGAAAGAAGTTTCAGTCCCGGTGGTATCTCCATTTACACTTCTTCTTCAAGATCACCATTCAGGAACGCATTCTTGACATCCAGTTGATGTAACGGCCAATCTCGGTTTGCTGCAAGGGAAAGGAGAACTCTGATAGTATTGAGTTTGGCTAGTGGAGCAAATGTTTCTTGGTAATCTATTCCATAAGACTGAGTAAAGCCCTTAGCAACAAGACGAGCTTTTAGCCTCTCAATACTTCTGTCAGCCTTATGTTTGATGGTAAAGATCCACTTACAACCAACTGGTTTATTTCCAGGGGGAAGATCTGAGATTACTCATGTGCCATTTTTCTCCAAAGCTCTAATTTCTTTACTGACTGCCTTTCTCCATTCTAGATTCTTGAGAGCCTCCTGAATAGAATTAGGGACCTGCACACTATCAAGAGCTGAAACAAATGCCTGGTAGGACGGTGACAATCCTCTATACAAAACAAATTTGCGGATGGGATGATTTGTGTATGTTCTAACACCCTTTATCAGAGCAATCGGGATATTTGAATCATCAATAACAGGTGCAGCATTATCAAGATCAGAAGTTCCTTTACCTGAGTGAATTTGAGCTGGTTTTGGACTCAGCTCAGAGTCTTGGTCTTGTGTGAGAGGTGTTTGAGTATTCCATCTCCCTCTTGGGCCTCTTCCTCCTAGTATAGACACGAAGTTCATTATTTGCAATTAGTGGTGATTTGGGGTGATTACGGACAGGAGATTGAGGTGGGCTTGCAGGAGGATGACTCTCGGATTGTTCAAGGATTGGGTTTTGAATGGCATGATCAATAGTCTCTGGTTGAATGGTATTTGGCTGTGAAATAGGTTGGGATGATTGTGAGGAGTCCCCGGGCTGAAGTGAGTGATCAAGATGAGATTCGATGCCAGAAAGAGTGTCCCAAAGTTGAAATTCCCTCATGTTCTCCCCCTGAATTTCATAGGGATAGTAGGCTGGGTGTTCGAAGAATGTCACATCCATTGAGTTGTATACCTTTTTGGTGATGGGAGAATAGCATTTATAACCTTTTTGGTTTGAGGAGTACCCGAGAAAGATACATTTTATGGATTTAGGCTCTAATTTGCTACGATGTTGCTGATGTATATGAACAAATGCTGAGCACCCAAATATATTAGGGTCTAATGAAGAGATGATTTTGGTATATGGAAAGGCCTGGAGGAGAACTTGATAAGGAGTTTGGAATTTGAGAATTCTGGAGGGCATTCTATTGATGAGATATGTAGCTGTAAGGACTGCCTCTCCCCAGAAATGCTTTGGAACGTGAGTGGAGAATATGAGAGACCGAGCTACTTCTAACAAGTGTCTGTTTTTTCTTTCTGCGACCTCTTTTTGTTGAGGGGTGTCAACACAAGAACTTAAGTGAACTATGCCCTGACTCAAGAGGTAAGTACCGAGGACAAATTTGAAGTATTCTTTGGCATTATCAGTTTTTAAGACTTAGATCTTAGTCTGGAATTGAGTTTGTATCATGGAATCGAAATTCTGAAAAATTTGACCAACTTTAGACTTTTTTCCCATAAGGAATACCTAGGTCAATCTAGTGTGATCATCAACAAACGATACCAACCATCGTGGTTCTGTTATATTTTTCACTCTTGTGGGGCCCCACACATCACTGTGAATCATGGTAAATGGGCGAGATGGTTTATATGGAATACTAGGATAGTTACTACGAGTAAGTTTGGAAAATTGGCAAATTTCACAACTAAAAAACTTAGAACTTTTATTGATAAACAAAGAGGCAAATAGTTTTTCTAGATACATGAAATTCGGATGACCAAGGCAATAGTGCCGTAGCATAACCTCACTATCTTTATTGACACATGAATTTAAAACTGATTGACTCTTAAAGGACACACAACTTGTATTTTGAGCTTGTCTTCATAGAGGAGTATCGTCTTTGAGAAGATAGAGTCCAGAACACATCTCAGCATTGCCAATCTTACTCCCTGAATCCAATTCCTGAAATTCACACGAGTTTGAGAAGAATTTAGTTACACAATTAAGATCACGAGTCAATTTACTGATTGAGAGTAAATTATAGTCCAGATTAGGGACATGGAGAACAGAGTTTAGAGTCAGGTCCTTTGTGATCCCGAGCCTGTTCCCTCAACTTTGGATAGGGATCCATCAGCTATTTGGACTGTATAATTCTCATTACTTGGGCTGTACTCGTGAAGTATGGTTGTATCTCCCGTCATGTGACCTGATGCTGCAGAGTCAATGATCCACGGACTCATGTGCCTTTTATTAGCTGTAAGGGCTTTTGAAAAATTACCTTTTTGTGCTAACATGCCAGTCCACAGACAGAAGTACTTGACTGAGATAGAGAGTTCTGACTAAAGAGTTTCTGTAAAACCTCAAGCTGCTCTTTGGTGAAAGGGTTTGTCTCAGTTGGGGAAGGATTGTCATCTGTGGTAGCAGCAACATTGGCACGGCTCTCTCTTCGCTGGTCGTGATGGCTTCCAATTAGCGGGTTTGCCATGAATTTTCCAGCAATTTTCTCTGCGATGTCTTGGTTTGCGGCAATGGTCACACCAGGGTCTCCCTTTTCTTTGTCGATTTTCATTGTTGTTGTTCGATGGGAGTCCTCGAGCTACTAGAGCAGATCCTTCAAGTGTTAGAGTAGAGTTTTGAGATCCCATCATCACCTTCTTCCTACTTTCCTCATGACAAACTTTTGAGAATGCCTCTCTAATACTCGGAAGAGGCTTAGTCCCAATCACTCTCCCTCTGACTTCGTCCAGATTTTTGTTGTGGCCAAGAAGAAATTTGAACGTTCGTTTCTACTCCAAAATTCTCCTATATAAAGTTGTGTTATCAGGGCACTTCCAGGTGTGGACTTCGAACATGTCGAGATGTTGCTAATGACGGGTGAGAGTGTTGAAATACTAAGTGACCGTGAGATCTCCCTGGCATAGATCGTGCAATATGGCTTCAATTTCAAATAGTTTTGAGGTATTTTCAGAACTCGAGTACATCTCCCTTGCAGTATCCAGATTTCCTTCCCATACAAGAGAAAATTTTCTCCTATATCATTGTTCATCGAATTAACCAGCCACGACATCACCATGTGATTCTCGGTCTTCCATACCTTGAATTTGGGATCATTCTTCTCTGGAATGGCGACTTCACCAGTGCGATATTTATCTTTGCCTTTCCCGCAGATAAACATCATCACAGACTGGGACCATTGGAGGAAATTATGCCCGATGAGTTTGTGACCCATGATGAGAAAAGAAGTGCTTTCCGCTCCTCCATGACTGTTCGCAGCTGGTGTCGTTTCTGGATTGGAGGTCACTTCGGATGTTGAGCTTTATCTATCAGTAGTCATGCCATATTTTGTCATGTGGGAGAATTAGGTTTTCAGAGCTAGTCTTTGATACCATGAAGATTTCTGAGAGAAAGAATTGCTCTGATTTTTCATTTACTTTTAAAATGAAAAATACAACGTAATATATAGGAGATTGTTGCAATATGCAAGCCATAAGACTAGGACCAAATCAAGCTATTAGAGGAAAATTCTCCACTAAACTAGGAAAGAAAATAAACGATGGAATCCGGTAACATAATACAAGTTTTTCCTTATTAAAGTATACCAAAAATATACTAATACAATCCCTAAAATTCCTGACTAACTTTAAGCGAGAATTCCACAATATATTTGGATGATATTGTAGTAACTGGAAATGATATGGAAGGAAGAGAAGCCTTAGGGAGGTGTTTGATCAAAGAGTTTGAAATAAAAGAACTTGGTAGGCTGAAATACTTTATTGGTATTGAAGTCGCTCACTCACGGCATGGAATCATTATTTTACAGCAGAAATATGTGATGGATTTACTGAAGGAAACGGAAAGCTGGGGTGTAAACTTGCTGAAACTCCTATAGAATCCAATCATAGACTCGGAGAAGCACTTGAGGATGCCACAGTTGAGAAAAGTGCCTATCAAAGACTGGTAGGAAGACTAATCTACTTGTCACACACAAGACCTGACATTGCTTATACAGTTAGTGTTGTAAGTCAATTTATGCACAACCCTAAGGAGGTGCATCTTCATGCCGTAAACAGGATCTTGCAGTACCTCAAGGGAACTCCGGGGAAAGGAATTCTGTTCATGAAAGGAGAAAAATTGACTCTTAAAGCCTACATGGATGCTGACTATGCAGGGTCCCAATTGACCAAAGATCAACATCAGGTTATTGTACCTTTCTTGGTGGCAACCTTGTGATGTGGAGAAATAAAAAACAAAGTGTTGTAGCAAGGTCTAGTGCAGAGGCTGAATTTAGAGCAATGGCTCTAGGGATTTGCGAACTATTGTGGCTCAAGATCATTCTAGAGATTTAAAGATAGAATGGGAGACACCAATGAGACTCTACTACGACAACAAGTCAGCCATCAACATAGCACATAATTCTGTACAATATGACCGCACCAAACATATGGAAGTTGACCGGAACTTCATAAAGGAAAAGCTAGACAATGGTCTGATTTGTACTCCTTTCATTTCTATTGAAGGACAACTTGCGGATGTGCTGACCAAGGTAATAACTGGTGTGATATTTCAATAGATGATTAGCAAGCTTGGAATGAATAACATCCATTCACCAGCTTGAGGGGAGTGTGGGAAAACACAGTTTCTTCTTAATAAGGAAACCGTGTGTGTGTAGTAAATAGGAAATCAGGGAATCATTGTATTTATGGTGTAAATTGGTACGCTTTATTTAGGGGATTTTTTGTGGTTATGACAATCCCTTAATTGTGGATTTAAGTTAGGATAGTTTCCTATCTTAGTTAGTCTCCCTAAGTGTATAAATTCAGAAACTATATAGCATATTTTTTAATTGAATGAGAATATTTTTTTCTCCAATTATTCACAAATATAGCTAGCCGAATCAGAGTCAACATAGGCATGTAAGAAAAGGTTGTAGCTAGAGGAGAGAAACAGGCTCCGGAAGATAGTACACTTAAGATAATGCAAAACCCGCAGCAAAGCAGTCCAATGAATAGTACAGCGGGAAGAGACAAACTGGCTAAAGATGTGAATAGCATAAGCAACGTCACGCAAGTCCCTGTAAAATAAACTAGACATCCAACCAATTGACAATACAAAGTAGGGTCATCCAAAGGAACACCATCAGAAGTAGACAATTTTGCATTAAGCTCAATAGGGGTGTCAACGATTTGAGTCAATAAGTTGGGCCCGATGGATCAATTTGTTAGTATTTTTAGCCCAAGACAACAGAAGACCATGAGGAGAAAAAGCAACCTCAATGCCCAAGAAATAACGAAGGGGCCTCAAATCCTTCATCTTAAATGTAAGAAACAAATGATGCTTCACCTCATCAATACTATTATTATCAAACTTAGTGATAAAATATCATCAACATATAACAATAAAACAACCAATCCTTGAGATGTTTGACAAAGGAACACTGCAGACTTATGGGTACAGGGGAAGAAACCAATCTGTGAAATAGCCGACTAGAAGGGGTGGAGTGTCAAGTGAGAGAAGAGAGCCCAAGAGAGGAGAGAGAAACAATCCAAGAGAGAGGGAGAAATAGTCCGAGAGAGAGAGGGATCCAAATCCTTATCCCAAGAACCATAGGCCTCTGATACCATGTTAAAATCTTAGAGAGAAAGCCAAGGGAGGTTGCAATTCCATTCAATAATGAAAAATGAGAAATAAAATAATTAAATAAGAAAACCCTATACTTACAAAAAGACAAAACTACCCCTGTTAATGAAATACACAATATACATAATATATCTCACAATTATTTGTGTGGTCTTTCTGTGTATTTTTCAAATTTCAAGTTCAACTTAGCACTTTCCCATTTTTAAAACTTTGCCTATGATGAAAAATTTTAATTTTCCTTTGATATTTAAAATTATTTGCATCATGATCTTTTTTTGATGTAGAGGAAGACATAAGAGAATGGTGCAGGATTTGGTGCGATGTAGAGAGAGAAATTGAGGCACAAAAGTCTCAAATAACAAAAATACCTTAAAAGAAAGAAAGAGAGCTCTAAATGCTTCTTATAATCCTAAAGTGTGCAAGACAATAATTAGATCATATTCTTTTCAAAAAATAAAACAAAAAATAAACTGCCGAAGTTGTCAAACTATGCATTTACTGTAATATACTAATAGGGTCAGTGTATCTTAAAATCCTATTGTATATTGTAAAATACAATTCATGACTTGAGCATTTTGTATGTGGGTCAGAGAAGCCATCATCAGGTATCCAGATGATAAAAAAGAACCAAACTTACATCTATTGCTCCATATTTATAGTTGAGGTAACTTCAGGATGCATTTTTTGTGTGTGCAAAAGTTATATTATTACATTTGTATTATCCTAATTATCTTCTTGACTTGGTCATCCTGGCCCTTTCTTGACAATGTTGATTATTTGTGTGAAGAATAATGTCTTCCTTTTATACATACTGCTTTTCCTTGTTTATTTTCTTCATCAATCTAATGATGCATTTTTGTTGATTTTTCAGGTCATTTTCTTGTTAATTATGGCCGTTGATTTATTGGTTTATGCTCTTTATTTGTCTCCAGTGGCCTTCAATTATCTTCCTTTAAGGCTTGCGCCTTATATCAGAGTTGTCTTTTTCATTATGAACGTTAGGTATGGTGTGATAAAACATACTCTTCTTTTTTGGGAGGGGGGTTAGGAATCATTGAGGAGAGGCAAGCCCAATAGGCCCTTGGTCTACAAAAAATTGAAAAGGTGTGTGTGTGTGGAGGGTGAGGGTTTTTTATCTTTATCTTTATTTTATTTTTTTTTTGGGGGGGGAGGGGGTGTTATGGTTGGGTTACTCGGGTATAAACCCGTCCCCCTTCCCATAAACAATTCCCTTCCCTCGACTGCGAGGTTCAAAGACACGAACCCGAGATCTCCACCTCCGAAGTGGGGAGAGATACCACTTGGCCACAAGGGCTTGTGGTTAAACCTATTCATTTTTATTTTGTGAAGTTATTGATGCATTTTTGCAGTTTGGAAGTTTACCAGTTTGAAATATAGGCATATAGATTGTGATTTTGCAGATCTTTGTCTTATGAAGTAATGTTTTGAAATGTTCATAACTATGTGTGCACTGAGATCAATGCATCTTGTTTTATTCTCCTTTGAATATGTATGCCTATTCCAACATTTTTATTCATCAGATAACTCTGTTAGTTGAAATAGTAGAAATATTGAATTTGAATAGAAGTAGTCTTCGTCTTCAAAATGAAGGCAAGTAGTGATTTTTCTTGTTAGTGGAACTGTTTGGGTAAGAAGTTGATTACTTTTGGGATTCAATCTTTCATTATTCATAATAAACCAGAAATATAAATATTGATAAATATGAAATTTATGGACTTATTATGCCATATGTGCCGAAGTTTAATAAATGTCAAGTGAATTTGAAGGGAGGCTATCTTATCAGAAATAAGGTTAGCATCCCTTCTGTAACAGGGAAGTGTTGTGAAGGTTAGACATCCCAACTCATTATTGAAGGCATGAAATAGCATGTAGATGGACATCCTATATTACAGGTACTATCATATTAAAGAGCTTGATATGGATTGAACATATACTTTTTTCTCATACTTAAGGCAGTGTTTACTGGTATAAGCAGAGTTACTGGTTGGGCAAACATCTTTTGTAACAGTGTGAATGCTCCACCTTTGGCTTTCCATTGTGTCTTTTGGTGCTGGATGTGGAACAATTACATTTTAATAAGTGGCCTATAAACTTGTATAACATTGGTAATGCTCTGCCTTTGTCCTTCTGTTGCGTCTTTCGGTGCTGATTATGAATCAACCACTTTCTCATATGTGGTGTACATGTGTACTGTAAATGGAGTGTTAGTTGGAAAAAGTGGGGAGGTAAATGTAATACTAGAACCATGGGGGATATCCCCATATAAAAAGGAAAAGGAAGAAATTATTGGGAAGGCTTTAGTCAAGAATTTAAAGATGAGTATGCCTAAGATACATTTGTAGAAGAATAGAATTCACTCTATCCCACATCACCTAAATAAAAGGCTTGCTATAGCTTCATATACCTGTATTGGGCCCTTCCCCTATAAGCTTAGGCTTTTAAGTTGGAAACTTAACATGGTATCAGAGCATTGGTTATCCATGTGACGAAGGCCCAAACGAGCCTGCAAGTGAGGGGGAGTGTAGAAGAATAGAATCCACTTTATCCCACATCGCATAAATAAAAGGCTTGCTATAGCTTCATATACATGTTTTGGGCCCTCGACCTATAAGCTTAGGCTTTCAAGTTGGAAACTTAACAACATTATTTGGAGTACGACTTTGCTAAGGGCATTTATGCAGATGAGGTGTTAGCTAAGGTTACCTGCTGAGAATAAGCTGACTAATGAAGTAATCATTCCTTGTGTTTTTGTTAGGTCATGCATTCATGCTTAGAAATTATTGTTTGTATATGTAGAGCTAGGTGGATGAGCTCTCTAGGTTGCTATCAGAACAAAAAAGTCATTCAGTTGAAGTGGAAATTTTATAAAATGGCATTTTAGTTTATTAAGATGTATCATCAATTTAAGGGTTTATTTATTTATTTATTGGTTAGCCATTTTCAAAGTTCTGAATAATGATTGACCTTGGACTTATTGATGCTATCTCATTAGGTCCACATAAAGTGGACAAATTATTTTCTAAAATACTATCATGTCCTATACTTGGAACCTTTTTTATTTGGCGGTTGAAATATTTTTTTCTGGTTTAATAGTTATTTTTATGGAAGTTGTGTTTGTGGAATGAGGAGTCTTAGACCTCTTCCCTTTCGCTTAATTGGGCTTGGCGGTGAAGTTTTGTGGTGGTTGTACTCCAGTTCTAGGTTCAAGTCTCCCATGGAACTTTGACACTATTTTCATTTACTAACCTTTCTAATTGGTAACCACTAACACCCCCCCCCCCCACACACACACACACAAGATCCAATCAAAAAATGGCGGGAACCAAGTAAATATGATTGGAGGCCTTCTGTTATTTTCTAATGACCTATGGGGCAGATGATTCATTGCCTATGGACCATTCTCATATGTACAAGTAAAATTCTTTTTTTTTTCTTTGATTGGAACTTGTTCAAGTTGGATTTTATTTTGTTAACTATCACCTTTCACATGCATGTCTTAATTGTTATTATTGTCAGAACTTTAATTAACTTAGTTTGATGTTTTTTCATTCTATTTTGGCCTTAGGGAATTACGAGAAACCATTGTTGTCTTGGCTGGAATGCTTGGAACATATCTTAATATCTTGGTTCGTTCATCACCATATCATAGTACCTATATCTATTTTTCTGCTGTATTTGCAATTTTGTTAGCCTCTAACTTTGATCATTCCTAAAAGAATCCACTCAATGCCACATTACCCAAATAAAGGGCTTGCTTTAGGTTGGAAATTTCACATGGTGTCAGAGCATTAGATCTCCATGCTACAGGCCCATACGAGTCTACACTCTGCATGTAAGGGGGAGTGTAGAAGAATCCACTTTATCTCACATTGCCCAAATAAAGGGCTTGCTATAGCTTCATATACTTATTTGGGCGCCACGCCCCCACATTGCCCAAATAAAGGGCTTGCTATAGCTTCATATACCTATTTGGGCGCCACGCCCCCACCTAACAATTTAGGCTTTTAGATGGGAAACTTAACGTCATCTACATATTGGCTTGTGGGAAAATGTACTTCTATTCGTTGTTTTTAGAGGTATTGGGTGGGGTGTTTTCTATCCCGTGAGGTGCATAAGCCTTGAGGCGTAAGTCTTTCGAATTTTTAAATTTTATATATAAAATCTTTAAAAGTATATATATTTATATGTATAAAGCTTAAAAAAAAAGTAAAAATAAAATATATAGCCTGTAAAATTTATTGCAAAAATAAAAATTAAGGTATAAACTATTTTCAATAATTTTAAAAGCAATTGAAGCTCACAAATGTAGTCAATTAAATGAAAGGCATATAGAATGATAATTATAACACTAAACACTCACAATTGTCGTTATGGTGTGACCAAAATATAAAATATTCATACAGCCCAACTTCAAGTAACTTAAGCTCCTCTAACATATCTCATTGAGTCGTCATCCTCAATATCATCATCTTCATCCAATGCATCTATAACGGGGAAGGTTCCACTATCATATCTCTATCTTCCTCTAAGTCCACATCTTCATTGATAGAGGACAGTGCCATTCTCTTGCCTTCGTCACCATCTATACCTATGCATAAAAGAAAAGTTGGGATTTAGAATTGGGAGACAAATTGATGATGACTTTCAAGCAATTCATTCTGATTGGCCTTTTTTCCTTTGAAATTGGCTAAAGATACTTTGCATTCATTTCTCACATCTTCGGAAACATTGGGACAAGGTTTCATGCAATGTATTGTGCTGGCTAAATGATGTTTGAATTCAAAAATCTACACTGGAAGTATTTTTCCCCTTCAACCACCTTCACATACCTCCATGCAAAGTCTTTCTTTTGGCTCTCAAACATGTTTATTAATTTATAACACAAATATATGCCAATCACAGTGGACACAGGTACAGCCACAAGCCCACAATACACAATTCGCAACATAAGCTATGCAACAAAATTAAACAAATAGTCTCATTATCATATACTTACATATCAAATTAGCAATTAGCTATGAACAACATGCTTAGATAATATCATTAACAATTTATAATGCCAATAACCGATTTAAACTTTAAAATAGAAGAAGTTATAGTGCTAGATAAAACTCTTGGAATAAAAGGCAAACTGAAAAATTAAATAAATAAATAAAAGAAACAACATACCGTAGAGTTGCCAGACATGACAGGAAGAACAACATATGGGTTATCGGGTATTCGATTTAAGATTCCCTCAAGAACCACAAAGCAACGAATCCCAAAACACCCAAATTTGAAATTTATGTTTTTGTAAGCTTATACATACAAAAGAAAAGATAAAATCTAGTTTGGATAACCGAGGGGAAAAAAAAACCTTTGAAAGTAGCTCAGCATAAAACATTACCAAAAAATGTTAAAAAAAAAAAGGAAAAAAAAAACAGAAAAAAAAGAGAAGCAATAGCTTGCTAGAAAAAAAAATTACAAATTGAGGAGAAGAGAAGAAGAAGAATAGGAGGATATTGAAAAACTCACTGGAAAAAGACAAACTGAGTAGAAGAGAAGGAGAAGAAGAAGGGGAGAAAAAAAAAACACTTACTGAAGTCAGTCATCAAAGCTCAACGCCTTCCACTTTTTAAGGCATTACCCATGGTTTTCAAAAATTAACTCTTTAATAATGGTTTTAGGATTATTTAACCACAGTAACAATTTTACAGTTTTATTGTAAATAAAAAGTAGGAGTTTTACTGTAAAACAATAAAACAGTAAATTTGACAGTGAAATGGGTAAATTTGACCTGAAAACGAAAAAATCTCTAGAGGTGTACATTGCTGCACTAGCGGTGCAAATGGCGCTTTTTTTTTTTTTTTTTTTTTTTCACGTGGGGCATACATCCCACCTCTTGGGCATATGCCAAGCAGGACTTTTGCCTCAAATTTAATGCCTTTGGGCGTTTTTAGCTGCCCTGTCCTGGCGTGCCCATACGGTACCATTTGAAACACTGCTTCTACTAGTGTTGGTTTCAGTCTAATTCATTGTGAAGTTATGCCAGTTAGATCACATAATGCTTTCTTTCTTCCACTCATCGCTATATGATTTTCTTCAATTGCAGGCTCTTGGGCTTTTATTTATTCTGTTCTCCAGTTGGTTAGTCTATGTCATATTCGAAGATACACAAGCGGGAAAGATAGTGTTTCCTACATATGGTACCACATTGTATCAGTTGATTGTATTATTCACCACATCCAACAACCCAGATGTCTGGATTCCTGCATACAAGTAAGTGGGACTTTGATGCCCCTCCCCCCTCCCTCTGCTACATCACTGAAATGAGAGGTGTCTTATTGCTGGAGTTCTTAATAGGAAAGGATTGCATTTACTTTGAATCTGTTCAGCTGCACATTTTGTATCTATGTTATATAATAACCAGTTCCATTACTTTTTTATTTTTTTATTTTTTTATTTATGCTATTAGAGATGAGATATATGGTTGTTTTCCTGTTAATTTATTCACGGGAACCTCATCAGGTACTTTTGTCCCTTTATTTTGTTTGGTATGCTACAATTGATTGGGGTATTTTCCTCATTTTTACATTAATGTGTATCTTTGCCTATAATTTTAAGGCATTCTTCTGGATTTTGAAGACATTATGTTACACAATTGAATTGAATAAGAAGCCTCTTGTTGTCATAAAGGGAAAAAAGACACCCCTCTATTAAACATCAATAACTGAAAAAAGTACGAACTTGAAGATACCGCTGAAATTTTGTCCAGCTAGAATTTTGTAATGTTGTATGATGAACTAATTTATAGAATAACCTTGATTCTTGTAGGTTTTTGTTTGTGATTACTGCTATGTATTTGGTCATTAAAACTGTCTTCAATGTTACTATATGTGTCAAATTTGTCAGATATGCTTTCCAATAAGCCATGTGTAACCCCACACATGCTATTCTTTAATTTTTATGTTTTTTTTGTGTGCTCAAGTTTTCAGTAACAATCCCTGATGTTTCAGAAAATAACACCGATCTCCCTGGAGGTTGTTGAAATAAAAACTAATCTCCCTTGAGGTTATTGTTATGAAATTCAATAGCTTTGATCAGGAGCAAGACAGTCACTAAAATATTAACAACAAAAGTGATGTAAGTGTGTTTACACAATGTAAGTGTGTTTACACAAAACCTGGAGGGAGTTTGGCATTACATTAGAAAGCAGTGTTATTTATAAAAACCCAAGCAAGGTCAATGTTACTCAAGAATCATTGAATGTGGTTTATGTAATTTGCCTTTTCCTTTGCAATACTATGTTTTGTCGTTTTTGGAGTGATGTTTTACTATTTTAATTTTATTTTTAATATTTGATAAAGTAAATTGATTGTACTTGTTAATTTAGATGAAAAGATTTGTATATTTCATATCAATATTGAACCAAGGTACACATATATATATACAAAGTAAAGAAACTATCTAAGGAAACTAAACAATTAGGAAACCTAAACTTAAGCCTAGAATTATGCTAATTAAGAAGCTAATATATACATATATATTCTGTAACACTCCCCCTCAAGTTGGAGCATAGATATTAATCATGCCCAACTTGTTACAAAGATAATCAACCCGAATCCCATTTAGAGCTTTTGTGAAGATATCCCCTAATTGTTCTCCAGTCTTCACATATCCTGTAGAAATCAAACCTTGCTGAATTTTCTCACGAACAAAATGACAATCAATTTCAATGTGCTTCGTTCGCTCATGAAACACAGGATTAGATGCAATATGAAGGGCTGCTTGGTTATCACACCACAGTTTTGCTGATAATGAAGTTTTAAGACCTACTTCGTTCAAGAGCTGATATAACCACATTATCTCACTCACAGACTGTGCCATAGCTCTATATTCTGATTCAGCACTTGATCGTGACACAACATTCTACTTCTTACTTTTCCATGAGACCAAATTTCCTCCAACAAAAACACAATAGCCTGATGTGGATCTTCTATCCACTTTGGAACCTGCCCAATCTGCATCTGAGAAACATTCAATGTTAGTGTGTCCATGATCTGTATATATGATACCACGTCCAGGTGCTCCTTTCAAATAACACAAAATCTGTTCTAATGCTGCCCAATGATGAACTGTTGGGGATGACATGAACTAACTAACAATACTGACAGAATATGCAATATCTGGACGAGTCACGGTAATGTAATTCAGCTTTCCAACCAACCTTCGATATCTCTCAGGATCTTCAAATAGTTCCCCATCTGCTGTGAGGTGCATGTTCGGAGTCATTGGGGCACTACAAGGCTTTGCTCCCAATTTTCCTGTCTCAGTTAATAAGTGAAGGACATATTTTCTCTGAGATAGAAAGATACCTCTTTTACTCCTTGTGACTTCAACACCCAAGAAATACTTTAGCATCCCCAAGTCCTTCGTATGAAACTGAGTATGAAGACAAGACTTAAGGGATGAGATTCCCGTAGTATCACTTCCAGTAATAACAATGTCATCCACATACACAACTAAAAGAATGATACCAGCTTCTGAATGTTTGTAGAACACAGAATGGTCAGACTTACTTTTTATCATCCCAAACTTTTCAATAGCCTGACTAAATTTTCCAAACCAAGCACGAGGACTCTGTTTCAAACCATACAGAGACTTTCGAATGTGACAGACTCTCCCAGACTCCCCCTGAGCAACAAAACCAGGAGGTTGCTCCATATACACCTCCTCTTGAAGATCACCATAAAGAAAAGCATTCTTGATATCGAGTTGATGCAAAGGCCAATGGTGAGTAGCTGCCATAGATATAAACAACCGAACAGATGTCAATTTAGCCGCAGGAGAAAAAGTATCAGAATAGTCCACTCCATAGGTTTGAGCATATCCCTTAGCGACAAGACGGGCTTTCAATCGAGCAACTGACCCATCTGGATTGACTTTAACTGTGAACACCCACTTGCATCCTATAGCCCGTTTCCCGGAAGGTAAATCAACCAAGTTCCAAGTACCATTGTCATCTAAAGCATTCATTTCTTCTATCATTGCATTATGCCAACCAGGATGAGATATTGCTTCATAAATGGTTTTAGGAATAGTAATAGAATCAAGGGAAGCAATAAAGGAACAAGAGGAAGACGACAGGCAGTTATAAGAAACAAAAGAAGAAATAGGATAAGTGCAGTGGCGTTTACCTTTGCGTAACGCAATAGGAAGATCATCGCTCGGTACTGGATCTGATGACGAAGTAGCAGGGGCAGGACATGAATCAAGAGGTCTACGCCTGGAGTAGACTTGAAGAATAGGAGGCTTGATAGGAACAGGTTCCGATACAGGTTCGGAGGATGTAATGGAATAGACTAACAAATCATCATCCTCCTCCTGATGTGCGGGAGGAGGAGAAGACGGAAAATAGGGTGTGTCTTCCATGAAGGTAACATCAATTGAGACAAGATATTTGTTAAGACTAGGACAGTAACATCTATAACCTTTCTGAAGACGAGAATAACCAAGGAAGACACACTTCAAAGACTTGGGATCTAATTTGGTTACATGCGGACGAACATCTCGAACAAAACAAGTGCTACCAAATATCCGATGATCAACAGGAAATAAAGATTTGGTAGGAAAAAGGATTTTGTAAGGAATCTCTCCATGAAGAACAGATGAGGGCATGCGATTAATTAAAAAACATGCTGTAGAAACTGCATCGGCCCAAAAAGGTTTAGGAACATTCATTTGAAATAATAAGGCTCGTGCAGTTTCAAGAAGATGTCTGTTCTTTCGTTCTGCTACTCCATTTTGAGATGGAGTATCAACACAAGAAGTCTCATGAAGCATGTCATTCTGAGCCATATAAGTTTGAAACAAAGTTTTCGTATATTCTTTGGCATTATCACTTCGCAAAGTACGAATTGAAACATTAAATTGAGTTTTAATCTCAGCACAAAATGCACAAAAAATTGAAAACAACTCAGAACGACTTTTCATTAAATATAACCAAGTTACACGAGAATAATCATCCACAAAAGTAACAAAATACTTAAATCCCGGTTTAGACACAATAGGACAAGGACCCCAAACATCAGAATGAACTAATTCAAAAGGAACACTAGCACGTTTATTGACTCTTGGACTCGAACTAAGACGATGGTGTTTTGCAAACTGACACAACTCACAATTTAATGAAGACACCTGACTAAACTGTGGACAAAGCTTCTTGAGCAAAGGAAGAGATGGATGACCCAACCGACAATGAGCCTCAAAGGGAGATGTAACACCAGAGCAAGTAACAGATTGAGGTATTGGTGTGTCAAGAATGTAGAGGCCTCCAGACTCATGTCCTTTACCAATAATCTTCTTCGTCATAAGATCCTGAAATAAGCAATGATCAGGAAAGAATGAGATGCAACAGTTAAGATTACGAGTAAGCTGGCTGACAGAGAGCAAATTAAAAGATAAATTAGGTAAATGTAAGACAGATGACAGAGGAAGCAGAGGGGTAGGAGTAATCGTGCCAGACCCACGAACACAAGATGGTGACCCATCGGCTAAAGTAACAGTAGAAGTAGAAGTATGTGACTTAAACATAGAAAAAAGATTAGAATTACCTGTCATGTGATCTGTGGCACCAGAATCAATGACCCATTTGGAGGATGAGGAAAAAAGACACGCATTTGATTTACCTGAATCAGCAATGGCAGTGATAGAAGGAGATGAAGACTTTAGTGATTCCTGATACTGTGAAAACTTAGCAAATTCATCTGCAGAGATAAGAACTGATTTTTCTGAATTATCATTAGTAGATGCAACGTGGGCCGAATGAGCTCTCTGATTCTTATACTGAAGCTTTCTACATTCATGCTTCATATGTCCAGGCTTATGACAATAATTGCACACAATTCCTCCAGAATTCTGTGGCCGAGTTTCAAACCCTTGTGAACTTCCTCCTTTATTTCCACGCTGATTGGTTGGTCGTCCAGGCTCATAATTATTATTTCGACTCACTAAAGCACCACTGAGTTGAACCGGTGGAGTAACTTCTGTGCGGAGTACTCGACTAAAAACTTCATGTAAAGAAGAGACCTTAGAATCAGAAAGAACCTGTGACTTAGCAGTCTCAAAGTCAGAATGAAGACCAGCAAGGAAACTCATGATAGCCATTTGCTCTCGTTGGTGTTGCTGAACCTTTACATCAGGGCTAAAAGGCAACAACATATTAAGCTCCTCATAAGTTTTCTTGAATGCCATAAAATAAGTCGTAAGAGACTGATCTTGTTTCTCTGCACGATAAAATGCTTTGCACACCTCATATATGCGAGAAACGTTCCCTTTACCAGAATACAAGAAATCCAAATAATCCATCAGTTCTTTAACAAACTCACAATGATTAATCAAGCCAATCACCGCACTATCAATAGAGTTTCGAATCTGCAGGAATAAGCGAGCATCTTCTCGGAGCCATGTCTGCTTCGAACCATCGTTGGGAGGATCATCAGTCAAATGAGTATCTTTGTCAATACTCCGAAGATAAAGTCGAACGGTCTTACTCCAATCCAAATAATTCGAGTCATTTAGCTTATGGTCCGTGATTTTAGACATCACGGGCACCATATCCGATATAACAACAGATTTGTTTTCAGCCATAGTTCCTTTACGGACTTAAATCAGAATAGATCCACTGAAAAAGGGGAGAAAAACCAACTGGAAAAGATCACTGGCCAACAAGGTGGCGCGTGGGGTCACGCGCAGAGACACACGGCGGCGTGTGGGGCTCACGCGCGGGGCTGCTGGTCACCGGAATCTGGTCGAGCGCAAATCGGCGGCTGGGGGACACTTCTGAACCGGCGGTGATGATAAATAACTCCTCCAAATAGGGTTTCTAGAAAATGGAACCCTCAAAGTCAGAAAGTTTGTAGTGGCGCGTGAGGCTCACGCGCGGCTCCTCCAGTCACCGGACTTCAGGCGAGCGCCGGTCGGCGGCTATGCTTCCCTTCTAGGCCGGCGGTGAGGATGAGGGGCTACTCCAAATAGGGTTTCCAAGAAAATGGAACCCTAAAAGACACAAAACCCTATTTTGTGTTTATGTAAGAGACTCAAAACAAAACCCTAATTTCGAAAACCTAATGCTCTGATACCATGTTAATTTAGATGAAAAGAATTGTATATTTCATATCAATATTGAACCAAGGTACACATATATATATACAAAGTAAAGAAACTATCTAAGGAAACTAAACAATTAGGAAACCTAAACTTAAGCCTAGAATTATGCTAATTAAGAAGCTAATATATACATATATATTCTGTAACAGTACTAATACTATGAAAAGGACGAAGCATCTGTACGCATCAAGCATAAAAGAAAGTACTACAAAATTACAATGGAAGTGAAACCAAAAAATTGGCAAAGAATTCCCAGTAACCAAAACACTCCATTCCTTTGCAAACAAAAAAGTTTCTAACTAATCTTGAGTTTAGCTCTGTTAAAGACACTTCAATCCGCTTAAAAAATTCTCCTATTCCTCTTTTTCCAAAGTGTAATGGAAGATGGTTTGATCTCCAATGGAGGTAGGAGGTTTTGGACTTTGAATTTTAAGCTTGGCTAAACCAAGCTCTTTTGGGTATTGGAGATTTGAGGTTGAGAAGGATGATTTGTGGAAGAGTGGAAGTATGGGAACATTCTGTTAATTTTCTCCACAAGTTTTGATACTTTTTTCCCAACATAATCATTGCTATTATATCACATCTTTGTATTTTTGGGGTCTTGACAATTCCTTTGACAATATTTAAAAACCTTGATCCCAATGTTTCATTAATCTGTATTTTGTTTTTCAGGGCTTCACGTTGGAATTGCTTGTTTTTTGTTCTGTACATTGTGTTGGGGGTTTACTTCGTCACTAGCTTGATCCTTGCTGTTGTATATGATAGTTTCAAAAGTCAGGTATAAATTCCCTTCAAATTGTATATTACTCTTGTAAGTGTAAATACTCTTTTCCTTGTCAGCTACAAATAAATTATTTACTTAAATGTCTTAAAAAAATCTGTAAGAATAAATTACGCACATGCTTACGTCTCCATTTTGTTGTAGCTTGCAAAACAAGTTATTGAGATGGACCGTATGAGGAAGAGCATGTTGGAGAAAGCCTTTAATCTCATAGATAAGGATGTAAGTATGAGGTTGCTTTCTTGGTTATTTCTTTTTTTAGTATACTTTTAAACACACTACTCTTTCAGTTCGTGCTCCCTTAATCCAACTTTAGAAAGAGGATATGTATCTTTGCTTATATTTCTTATTCTAATCTTCATCGTTGTTCTTAGTCATTTGTTAGTTGGCTGGCTGGGAAATACTCTTCTTTGAATTCAAGAGTAATAGTTCTTGATTTGATATCATTATCAATTGTAATGGCCAGGGACTTGGAGCATTATCATCTCAACCTTTTTCTTAACCTTTTTGGATAGATTTTTTACATTTATATTTATTGCCTAAATAAATTAATACATATTTAATATTCTTATTCAGTTTAAAGAAATTGTTAACATAACTGTTGTTGTAACAAAGTCAATGAATTTTAGTTCCAACTTCCAACTATTTGGGGTCGGCTTCAAAAAGCTTGTTTTGCAATTCTGCTCTACCTAGGATCATACTATCTATTAAATCCCAACACTTATTTCTCACTATAAAAAGATAGCAGAGATTAATTTTGAAGGGTAGCGAAGAAGAAATCAACATTATTTGATTTGAGATGGCAATTTTAAAGGACAATAAAGGATTTCATTGGGAAAAAAGTATAGGGATTGTGCTGTCATCTAGAAAGTTAGTGGTGGATGATAAAGTTGAAACAACCGTTGGGTAAAAAATGCATATTGTAAACTTTCCTCTAAAGCTTAGAAAGTGTAAAAAAATATAATTGGAAAAAGTAGGTGGGGACTTGGATCATGCTTGATGGAGTAAAGGTGAAGGTGAGAAAGTTCTAGTGATGGATGATGATGTCGAAGGAAGGTGAAAGAGTTGCTATTGTAAAATATTTAATGAAAACCACATAGGTGACTTTTTGGTTTTTGGTAAATCAAGATTCCTTTTCCTGAGATGAGATGAACTGACCGGGGAGAGACTGAACATCTGCCTGTCCTCCAGTTTCAGGTCTTGCTTATGCAGATTATGAATTCAAGGTAGAGGGGTTGCCTTAGAGGATGCTTATCACTGTGAACCACACTGAACTTCCATCTTATTTCACGGATAAGGCAATCACTAAAAGTTCTGAAAGGGGAGGATAAGGTGAGTAATTAACTTGGTTCGTGTAGAATGGTTCCTTTAATTATGTGTGAGGAATTGCCTTTTTTGGATAAGGAGAAGTGAGCTAGTGCCTGAAAATGCCATGCCTGTAGGTTCATCTGCGTTAGATGTTAGGCTAAAATTTTCCTTGCTCGTTCCCAGGTCTTCTATTTCATTTTTTCTTTCATTGCCATCTTATTTGACTCACTGATTTCTGTAATTCATTTTTGTTTTATGAATAGTTGGTTGTGTTGGATGATTGATGGGTATTGCTAGATTGAGGTTCTTTAATTAAATATCCACAAAGTATTTTAGGTGATGTCAGCTTCATTTATTTTTCCACTTGAAACAAGCTTCATAAAGGGTCACATTCTTTTTTGTCATAAAATGGATCGTGGGCAATCAGAAGCTTGCAGAGTTAAAGGCAAGTCAAACTCACCACAGAGGGGGATGGATAGATTTTACTTTCAGGTTATAATAGGAACATCTATTAGTCTGTATTGTGGGGCAAACATCCCCATTCCAAAACATTCACATTGGTCCTCAAGCAGGCATCAAAAAGGGGATGAAAGGAGTTAATTTACCTTTACAATATTCACATACTTGGAGATGGACAGAGACAGGGACAGGGATGTGCCTAACTATTTAGAAAGTATACAAGTGTTCAAAGAATGAAGTCCGGGTAAATTGTAAATGTGAGGAATGCTATTTCCAAAGGTACCCCTACATGCTGAAATCTTTTAGAGTAGAAGCAGAACTATCAGCCAAATAATCCTTCTTACAGGTGGATGAAGGGATCCAAAAGATGGTAAAGGCCAGAGAAGTGAAAGGGTCACTTCCTTAATGAACTATGGATATCTCCATGGACTTCATCTTCCTTTTTTAATCCAATTAACCACCATCCAGTTATTCCCTTCAATTAAATACAAAATAGTGAACGTTCTAGCTTTAGTTTCCTTGATGCTGACGAGAAGAATGCAAACCTTTGCTTTATTATAGCTTTGACCAATTCCAGGGGGTTTATTCAAGGAGAAGATAATTTGACCCTTATGATTTCTCATAATACTGCTGGTCAATGGTTGAACCTTACTCAATGGACAACAATCAAAATTGAGCTTGATCAAACCATGGGGAGGAGGAAGAAACTACTTTCCAATTCTGAACAATAAAAGCTAAAGAGTAGTGTCTGTGGAAACTTTGAGATAGAACCCCAAAAGGAGGCTCAACTCAAAAAAG
Source organism: Hamamelis virginiana (assembly GCA_017140935.1). Classification (NCBI taxonomy): domain Eukaryota; kingdom Viridiplantae; phylum Streptophyta; class Magnoliopsida; order Saxifragales; family Hamamelidaceae; genus Hamamelis; species Hamamelis virginiana. The sequence goes on along the minus strand of JAESVK010000306.1, from coordinate 254,789 downwards.
CTTATATCCCAACTACTACTCTGAAGAGAGACTGCGACAAATTTTTTTTCTTCCTTAATGGCCTCCAAATTCCTTGGTACATCTTTAAAAATCTTCATATATGCAGTGTTCACCTTTTGTATGTGCAACAGTTTAACAAGAGCATTCTCCTTGAGTGGATCAAAAGAGGACTCTTTGATAATTTTTCTCAAGCATAGAATTCTTGCTTCATTGATATAAAATAAATAGTTCTCTACCCAGCTGGCCATTTTTAGTTGTAAGTTCTATGATCATTATGATTACATTTACGTTTGCGAATTCAGTTGAGTTGCTTTTTATTTTTAATTTTTCTGCGATGATTTTGTTGGATATTGTGCCTTTTGTTGTTGCAAGTTAGTATTGGCTTTTGTTTTTTGTGCATCAACAGAATCGTGGATTTCTTGATAAAGAGCAATGTATTCATCTGTTTGAAGAACTGACTAAATACAGGTAAAACTCACGTGCCGGTGTCTTTATATGCCTAGTTGCCTACATATATATATGATAATGATCCTGTCAGCATATATACCTTTTCAACGTTCACAGTTTTTAGCAATATATGTTGACATTAAATCGCCATGATTTTTGGCATGCATGACATCCATATGAAGAATATCTAATTCAACGTCAGCTTTTCAAAATATGTATCCCACAATCATCTTTTTTTTTTTTTTTTTCTTTTTTGTGATAAGCGACAAATTATATTGATAAAAAGGAAGAGGACAAGATGATCATCTATTTTTTTTTGTTGATAATCATCTATTAGCTTCATAAGCATATGCTGACAGGATTGAGACTGTATATATATATAGAGAGAGAGAGAGTCCTTTTCTTATGAGGACGTGTTGAAATAAAGTATGTGCGGACATCACTTGTAAGCCGTTATCTAGGGGAAGAAGTGGTTAGATTGTAGAGCATGTCCATTGGAAATAGGAGGCATTCAATGGGACGTCGTCACATAAGTTATTTGAGGACATGCTTCTAAGTGTGTGTGTGTGTGTATTTCTTCTTTACGTTGTATTATAGTTGACGAAATTTGGTTGATTAAGAAAGGGATGAGAGAGAGAGAGAGACTTAGAGGCTCCTCAATATTACAAAGAAGATTGCAGGAAGAAGTGACAATCCCAACGATTGGTGCGCTAGGTTTTAAAAATACTAATTCTGGCTTGTTATGCAGCGGTCTGGGTTTTGTGTCCTACTCCTTGCAACCACAATCCCCAAACCTGGTTCACCTTCCTAGTTTCAGTTTCCTAATCATCTCCCACTTGATCAAATGATCCTTTTTATTCTCCCCCTAGCTTGACCAAAGGAAATCCCTCACACCATCTCTCTCCTCATTTTTATCCATCTATGTTGTGAGAACTTTATAGGTATTGGGATTCATCGTTCCTTTCTCCCAATGTAGGATTTTATGTTTATTGGGGCTCATTCTCTCTCCTCTTTCAAGTCGTAGCCATTTCCTTTGTTACCCTATTACTTCACTTGTGGTGACATTTATATTTAGGTTTTTAAGGAAAGAAGGTGAAACTTGTGTAGACTGTGGACATCAACAAAAGTAGGAAGCGGAGTTTCCTCATGTATAAATTAGCAATCAAGCGTGCAATATTGATTCATCAGGAAAGATAGCCAACCTATTTGATCTATTCTCTCTCTCTCTTTCTCTCTCTCTCTCTCTCTCTCTCTCTCTATATATATATATATATATATATATATATATATATATATATAGTCTTTTTCTTATGAGGACGTCCTTACATAAGCTTATGTGAGGACTTGGCTTTTTAGCCAATGTAAGATGGATATTTTCAAAAACTGGCCGTTGGATTGAATATTCATCCTATGTATGACATGCATGCCAAAAATCACAGTGATCTAACAGATGGTTTCTAAAATACAGACTGTGAAAAACTATGACAGTATCTAATGGTTACATTTTTTCACAATCTGTATTTTAGAAACCGACCGTCAGATCACTGTGATTTTTGGCATGCATGACATACATTGGGAGAATATCTAATCCAACGGTCAGTTTTCCAAAATTCTCATATTACATTGATAAAAAAGTCAAGTCCTCACATAAAAAGCCCTCATAGAAAATTACTATATATATATATGGCTTGTGCTTTTTTTGAGGATCACCCTCCATCGTGACGCTTGCCCGACCTATAAAAGGGGCTTGAGTCGTTGTTTAGGGATAAATCCTACTAGGGACTCTATCTGTGTATGTGTGTGTGTCTATCTATCTATCTATTTATCTATCCATTCATTCCTTCTACACAAACTCAACTTCTCTTACCTTTTTGAGGTTTTTTTTCTAATATAGCTTTTGCGATTTTACTTTTAGCTTGTGACATGGATGATGGATCTTGTGAAAATTTAAGTGCTGACTTTATTTCTATCTTGATTAGGACCTTGCCAAATATATCAAGAGAAGAATTTGAGCTTATATTTGATGAGCTGGATGATAGTAATGACTTCAAGGTAAATATATGTATTCTAAGATTTTGTTTAGAATATATTATTGTGAATATTATATTTATATATGAACTATGAAGGGATTCCTATCATCCAACTTTCTTTTTTTTCCCTATTGATGAACTATATCAAAGTAGGGATTTTTTTTTTCCTTGTCATTTTAAGTCTAATAATTTTTAGAAGTGCCTCTTTTGGTGTTATATGTGTTTCTGAATATCTACTTATATTTGCATGTACTACTGCACATAAATATTTAAGAAATAATTTATGATATTTTAGTAATACAATAAAGTAAACAAGCTATTGGATGAGCGTTTCTTTTATGTAATAGTAAGTTGTATTTTTTTTCCTCATTTTTAACCAGAACTGTACTTGCATCCCACGGTATGTGTTAAGATTCTTCCATGAGTTAGCTCTAGAACTTGTCAAGAACTTTCTTCCATGAGCTTTAACATCCATCATCCCAAAATCAAGAATATTCCATGCTTATGGATTTTAACTATTCTTTAGTAATATATCATTGATTATATGATTATATCTAACCTATCTTTCATTATTGAGTGGTCCTTGATATGAGGGTGCTATCAGTGAAATGAAGTTTTGACACCGTTTTTGTAGCTCAATATGGAAAACTTCTTCTATTTTTCCATCCCATTTTAAACTAAAATATTTGAGCTGTTGAATGAGCTTTTAGTGAAATACTTTGTGCTTCACAATTCTCCTACTTCAAGAAGCAATTAAGATTGTTAAGAGCATGCCACTGGAATATCATTTTTCCTCTTTTTTAGATATCCAAAATTCCCTCATCCTAAAACTCTTGTTGAACTCCTTCAATAACCCCCAAACTAAATTACCTATGAAGCATAACTGTAACTCAGAATAATTTAATCACATGAGCATCCCTAATCAGATCCATACCCATGCTTCATAATTGAGTGTCTAAACGAAGGAGGGTTCGTTCTTAACAAACTTCCTCGATGAGAGGTGTATGAAGCACCATCACCATGGGAGCGATCTCCTCTAATAACATCCTTCTAAGTGGCATATTGGCTTAATCCACCATTTAGTTCTAATATATATAGATATTTTATTTTATTTATTTATTTATTTTTTTCTCCATCGATTTTTTCAAAAATTGACTGTTGGATCACTGTGATTTTTGGTGAGCATGAAATCCATAAGAAGTGTCTAATTCTGCTACTCCAAATCAGTTGTAAAAAGTTGATATTGAAATAACTGATTCCACAGAATCTTGAGGATACTATAATACTTAGCTAAAGGCTTCCAGACTGTTTAGTGGTGAAGATTTTCTCATACAACACGAACTTGAGAAACATCATTTGATGGGAAAAGAAGTTGGACAGAATCCCAAATTTTTTTAAAAGAATCATAAAATTCAATAGTGGTAGCAATGTGGGTACAATGCCGCAACCATCCCATAACCACCGAGTCTTCACACAAATCACACCACCATTCCTCTAGGAAAAAAAAAACCCTGGCAATAATGAGGGAAAAGAAACAATTCAACAAGCTTCTAAAAGCTTCAACAAGTCAAAGAAATTGTCCAACTATTAGTCCACTTTAAGCACCAGTCTGGGAACGGAAAACACATCTAACACCGGTCCATATACCAAAAACAGCAATTATCAATACACCAAATATCAGTCAGGAGGGGCAACATAACAGTCTAGGATATGATTTAACACTAAAACCAGTCCAAAACCAGCACTAGCAGTCCAAAAACAGTCCACAACCAGCAGTAGCAGCCAAAAAACAGGGTCCGGATTAAAAGAAATGGTGTAAAATAGCACCACAACCAGCAAAACTTCAAACATATCAGAAGTAGCTCCTCTACAGTGCTAGTCAGCTCCTAGAGAAAGAATCTAGACCACTGTAACCTGCCAAAAACCTCACAAACTACAGATTAGAATGAGAGGCATATTTCCAGAAAATCATTGAAAAATCTTAAAAAACCTATCAAACGTCGCCAAAAAGATTGGGAAAATACCATAATACTCAGAAGAGTGGATCTACTCTACCCATGAAGTCGCCGGAAGTTGGAGCTTCGGTAGGTGCTGACATCATCTTCCGACGACTGACATCATCACTGTTATGTTATCTCTGCTGGACGGCCAGTGATTTCCTACAGTATAAAGTGTTCCGAGGGTTGGATCGGGATGCTCCGATACCAAGTTGAAGTACAAAAACTAGGTTTGTGTGATTAGGGTTTGGTAAAAGAAAGGAGAAGAAGAAGCAGGAATAGTCTACAGACTGTTGCTGTTGCTCCGGCCCTCACCTCCTAAATATTATAATTATTGTATGCTGAAATGACAAGAATACCCTTATTAGAAGCTAACAAAAATAACACAACTCTTAACACTTTTGTTGTCTGATCTTGCCTCTTTGTGAATTCAGTTAGCCATATATATCTATATATCTCTGCACGTGCGTGCGTGTGTGTGTGTGTCATATACTTGTATATATATATATATATCTATGTGTGTGCGTGCGTGTGTGTGTGTGTTACTTTAGCTAAAGTAAGCATATGTAAACTATTTAGTTATTATCACTATATATATATATATATATATATAGTTCTTATCATTAGTTAATTAAGTATCTTTTGAATGCGTTATTTTGATTCTTCTGCTGTACTGCATTTTGTTCTCCTGTAGATTAATCTGGATGAATTTGATGACCTTTGCAATGCCATTGCACTAAGATTCGAAAAGGAAGATTCTGTAAGCCAATATTTCTTTAGATCTGATACTTAAAAACTCCTTATACAACTTGATTATTATGGATGATGATGAGCTTTTGACTGCATCATTAATATTGTGCTTTCTTTTTGCAGTCACCTTGGTTTGAAAAATATCCATCATGTTACCATTCACCCTTATCTGAAAAGTTGAAAGCTTTTGTTCGGAGCCGCAAATTTGAATACATTATTGTCTTCATACTCATACTGAATCTAGTTGCTGTTATTATTGAAACGACGGTATGACACGAATTTACATTCAGCTTGTGTCCAATAGGGTGCTATTTTAATCAACATATAGAGTTTATTTGATCAGAATTAATTGATATCAAAACATTCAAGTTCAGCGATTATTTCCTGGTTTGGCACAACCACACAACTAGTTTTATTATGTTAATGGTCCATATAAACCAGTTATAATTTGAGTTTTATTTCCTTTTCTTTATTGAGCTCATGCATTGTGACATTGAACTGATTGATTCTGTAAACCACGTGTCAAGTTCAAAATTGGTGACAATTTTTGGTTAGTGGTAATTGGCTTTTAGTTCTTGATTGTCTTCTTTTTCTTCACCAGTTGAAAAGAAGATAACAAAACAAGGCACTAGGCATGCAATAAGAATTCAGGACTGTCCTCAGTGGCCAACTAAAGGGGTTCTTGAAAATGAATAATTCAATTTGGACTGTCTTATTTATTTATTTCTGCATTGCTTTTGGCTGAGGACACAACCCAGTTAGCAGCTACGTTAGCTCCATGAAAACAATGCTGAAGAGTGAACTGGTTGAGTTTTTCTTTTTTTCTTTTTTTTCTTTTCAAGTGCATAGGTGAGTTCCACCATCACCGAAGGAAAACACTGTGTGTTCAAACCCTACACTAAAGTGCTTAATGACGGATGTCTCATCACTAAAAGTAAAGGGAGACAGTTTACTAGCCATGCATCCTATGTGGTAAATATTTGCCCGGATATTTTAGTCGACCAACCCAGGATTCTTCTTAAACTCCTGAATGATATCAAATACATTAGCTTAGTGGCCTATACAAGAAGATGCTTGACAAATGGAGGGAATGCACTCTAGTACTTTCAAAGTTGTACCAACTTTCCTGTTATCAAATTTATGTCATATGAAAGATAGTGATTGACCATGGAAGCTGTTTTTATACTTCGGGGATTGTTGGAAAAGAACTAGGAGAAGAAGAACGACATTCAATGATATTTGTTGCTTAGAAAGCATCTGATATTCTGATAGGTGTAGGGAGATCAGAGATGATAAGGTGGGTTTTATAAAATAAGCATTAATTTGATGGGATGTGAGACGAGTGAATTTTCAACCATAGTAGGCTTATATCAGGGATGGCAATGAACCCCTTATCTTTCTGTATAAGTTAGAATTAATTTATTAGGCATACAGGGGACTATGTTCTGTAGTGTATGTGTATTACTAACAAAACTAGATAAGGTGTCAATTTGAAGTTAGAACTATGGTGAGACTTTAGAATCTAAAGTTTTAATGTTAACTAGGACTCGGACAGCACATATGAAATGCAATTTTAGCAGTTGTCAACTTAAACAATTTCAAAGTGCATATTTCTTAATTATCTATGTATTTTCTTGGGTAAAAAAAAGAATACTATCTCCTTCACCTTTTGGCAGCTCATGCTTTCACATTTCATTTTACATGGGTTGAATGGACTGCTTAGTGACTGTCATCTGCATTGTAGCTTTATTTGAGAATAACAGATTTCTAGGTGGCTCAGTTTGAACCTGTACTTTTGACTTGATCATAAATAATGCTAATTATTGGGTTTACAGCTTGATATAGAGAACAGTACTGCTCAGAAGTTTTGGCAAGGGGTCGAGTTTGTTTTTGGTAAGAACTTGATAACTCATTTAATTTTTGTTTTTGATAAGGATGATGTGCTACGAATAACTGCTATGCTACTGTTATTGTTGGTATATTTTCTCTTAGTTATTCTTTAGTGTCTGTCACAATTAGTTTGGTCACCTAGTGTGAGTTTAGAACTTCTCAAGTTTGTTAGCAAGTGGTTAGCTGACTTGTTGACTAGTATAAATAGGAAGTTACAGATCTGAAAATTAGTTTTGTATGTCATTTTAAACTTGTATTTTGAATTCTAGAGAGAAACTCTCAGATTTTGTACTTTTTATCCTTTCCAGCAAATAATGACAGTTTCTTGTTCATTTTCCTTTATTTTCTTGCTATCCAAACACTAGAATCTCATCATTTGGTATCATAGCAAGGTTCAAAGTTGCTGCATTCCTCTAAATTCTGGCAATTCCTTTCACTTTCTTCTACTTTCCCAACAATTCCTTCACTTTCTCACTTTCGCTCACTGCTGTAATTTGGAGAGAAAATCCACAACACTTCAGATTTGAGCTACTCAGATCTGGAGCTTAGTTCAAGCCATATTTTCCACTCAATTTGAACTCCGGTGCAAGCTAGAGGCATAACTGCAGCTTGAGGAGTTCTGATATTGCTGGTTTCCATTCAGATTTGGTGAACTTTCCATTCAGATTGTGAGTGGGTAAGAACCATCCGCAACTTCTTATTAGTGGCTGGCACTTCACACTCAGCTGCAACCAACCGCAAATTATAACTAGTGGCTGGCCCGAAATTTGAAAAAATCAATTTTTAATAATTTATATGCTTAAAACTGAAGAGAGAGTATAACCCTAAACCATAAACCCTAAACCCGAAATCCTAATCCCTAAACCCCAATCCCAAACCTTAAACTAAACCCTAAACCCTAAACCCCTAACCCCTAAATCCTAAACCCCGAACCCCAAAAATTTGGGGTTTGGGGTTTAGGGTTAGGGGATTAGGGTTTAGGGTTAGGGTTTTAAGGTTTAGGTTTAGGGTTTAGGGTTTAGGGTTACACTCTCTCTAGCTTTAAGCATATATATTATTAAAAATTGATCTTTTCAAATTTTGGGCCAGCCACTAGTTATAATTTGTGGTTGGTTCCAACTGAGTGTGAAGTGCCAGCCACTGCATGTGCTTCAGTGGTTGGTGATGGGTTTATTATATTTATCATGAAGCTTTGCGGGTGAAGTTGGAATATGGGTCTTCTAACAAATGACACGTGGTGAGAAAAAAAAAATGGTTTTACAAATCTTCATGTGGGTTAAAAATTGGTTTTTAAAAAATGGATTTTTCCAAAATTTGGGCCAACCACTAGTTATAATTTGCGGTTGGTTCCAGCTGAGTGTGAAGTGCCAGCCACTAATAAGAAGTTGCAGTTGGTTCTTACCCACACCCAAGCGCATCGCTGACAGTGCATAGGGAGCTGTCGGCTGCTGCTCTCCATACGAGAACCACCCACCGTCCAATTACAAGCGCATGGGGATTGAGGCTGGCGCTTAGTGAGCGAGTCTCTCACTAGATCCACCCTCTCTCTCTCTCT
>JAESVK010000306.1:224373-246110 GCA_017140935.1 Hamamelis virginiana | reverse complement strand
TATATATATATATATATATATATAACACCCCGGTTTTGTTATAATGGAATTAGCCGGTTATAAAATAATGGTGGGTCAACATTGGTATTTAAGTGGGTCAAAATTGATTTATTTCATATTATATTTATTTCATTTTATATCTTCTTGGGTCACGTTATCCTTACCGCTTGCTTTACCATTATTTTTACTGTTCATTCTCAAAACACTAGTGTGGGTCCAATATTTTGAGAAATCGACCGTTGGATTAGATTATCTACTTATGTATGTCATGTATGCAAAAAATCACAATGATCCAACGATCGATTTGTGAAAAATATCACTGTGAAAAATTATTATATTTTAAGAAATAATGCAATTTTTTACATCAAGATGTTTTAAAATCTAACCGTTGGATCAATATGATTTTTGGTATGTATGACTTAAATAAGTAGGGTGTCTAATCCAATGGCTGATTTCTTAAAATATTGGTCCCACACTAGTGTTTTAGAACGAGGGGTAAAAATAGTGGTAAAGCAAGTGATAATGAGAACCTGTTCTTAACTTTTTATAGATAATAATTTTTCATTTAAATTTATATATTAAAAAATTTTAAAAATAAACAAATAAAAAGAAATGAAAAATATTTTGAAAAAATTAATAATGAATTCAAAACCTTTTAAAAAAATTCATTAAAAAATCTAAAAAACATTTAAAATGTTTTTAAAATTATAGTAAATTTTTTAAAACAAAAAAGTGTAAAAAGTGCTTGTAAAATTTTAATAAATCAGTTTATACATTATACTATAAGAATCAATGGAAATAATTTATAAAATAATTAAAAAATAAAATCTGAATGGTGAAATGAATTTTAGTAAAAAAAAAGTAGAAAACATTTAATTTTTTTTTTTAAATTATAATTTTATTCCAATAATATATATATTCAATATCAATTTTAAATGATAATAATATAATATTCAATATCAATTTTAAATTTTAATAAAAATTTAACACAAATTACTTTGAATAAAATTAATAACCATGAGTATTGAATAATTTTAATTGAATAATGACCAATGAGGACTTGATAACTTGAAATAAATGCACTAGAACTCTTTGAAAACATTAATATACAACACTGGAAGGTTAATACATGGATATGGCTTTTGGGGGTTGGTGTGAAAAAAAAAAAAAAAAAAAAACTCACGGCCTTGGCGCCCAATACCCGTTACGTAACACCCGATACATCCTTTACACCTTTACCATTACCGTTACAGGTCCGTTACCCGATACTTAAAACTATGACAAGACCTTGTTGATAGGGGATACATCATGCCAAGGTTTAGCCCATGTGTGGTACCCGCTCTTCTCACACCAAAGAAAGATGGTACTTGGAGGATGTGTGTTGATAGTCATGGTATTAACAAGATCACCGTCGAATATAGATTTCCAATTCCAAGATTGGATGATCTATTGGATTGCTTGGCATGATCTACAATCTTTTCAAAGATTGATTTGTGGAGTGGATATCATCAAATATGAATTCGTCCAAGGGATGAATGAAAGACTGCTTTCAAAACACACCATGGTTTGTTTGAGTGGTTAGTGATGCTTTTTGGTTTGAGCAACGCTCCCAGTACTTTTGTGAGAGTAATGACTCAAATGTTGCAGCCTTTATTGGGAGTGTGTGTGGTGGTTTATTTTGATGACATCTTGATTTATAGCCGTTGTTTTGAAGACCATTTGAAGTATGTGTAGCTTGTGTTTGAGTTGCTAAGGAAAAATAAGTTATATGGGAACTTGAATAAATTTAGCTTTGGTGTGGAGCATTTAGTATTCTTGGGTTATGTGGTATCGTCTAGAGGAGTTTATTTGGATGAAGAGAAGGTCAAGGCTATTGTTGATTAGCCAATTCCAACTAGCATGCTAGAAGTAAGGAGTTTCCATGGACTTGCTACTTTTTATAGGCAGCTTATTAGAAATTTCAGAACTGTTGCAGGTCTTACTAATTGTCTCAAGCAAAAGTCCTTTACTTGGACTAGTGAGGCTGAAGGGAGTTTCTAAGCTTTGAAGGATAAAATTACAGCAGCTCGAATTTTAGCTTTGCCAGAATTTGACAAAGTTTTTGAGATTGATTGTGATGCTTCCGGAGTGGGTATTGGTGGACTGCTTAGCCAAGAAGAGAGACCTATAGCTTTCTTTAGTGAAAAACTCAATTAAGCCAAGCTCAAGTATTCTACTTATGATAAAGAGTTTTATGCTATTGTCCAAGCTATTAAACATTGGATTTATTATTTGGCTTACAAGGAGTTTATTCTTCATACCAACCATGAAACCTTGAAGTATCTCAATGGGCAAGCAAGTGTGCAAAAGTGACACATCAAGTGGGTGAATTATCTGCAGCAACTCACATTCTCTTTGCTGCATAAAGCAGGATCTTTGAATAAAGTTGCTGATGGACTGAGTCGACGAGCTAATTTGTTGATTGGGATGGATGCAAGCTAAAGTAGTGGGATTTGATGTGTTTAAGGAGCAGTACATGGATGATGCTTATTCTGGTCTCAATTACCAAAATTTAAGCTATTTTTATTGCTCTGCCACTGCTGGACAGCATACTGTTATTGATGGACAGCACCCTGTTCATGGTGATTTCTTTATTAAAGATGGTTTTCTTTTCAAGGGATTGAGGTTATGTATACCTACTTGTTCTTTACGAGATTCTTTGATTGAAGAGCAACATAATTTGGGACATTTTGGTGTGAAAAAGAATCTTGCAAGTCTCCAAACTGACCATTTTTGGCCAGGAATGACAAAAGAGGTTGAAAGGTTTGTGAAGTGTTTTCACACTTGTCAAACGGGGAAGGGAACCACCACTAATGCAGGTCTTTATTTACCTCTTCCGGTGCCTAACAAACCTTGGGAGTGTATTAGTATGGAGCTTGTACTCAGGTTGCCTCCGACAAAAAAGAGAAATGACTCTATTGTGGTTGTGGTTGATAGATTCTCTAAGATGGCACATTTCATTCCTTGCAAGAAGACTTTAGATACTTCTAATGTGGCTGGTTTGTTCTTTAAAGAGGTGTACAAGCTGCATGGAGTTCCTATTTCAATTGTTTCCAACAAAGTTGCCAAGTTCCTTGCTCATTTTTGGAGAACTTTATGGAGTAAGATTGGGACAGCTTTGGATTTCAGTACTTCTTTCCACAACCAAACTGAAGTGGTGAATCGCAGTCTTGGAAATCTCTTGAGGTGTTTGATAAATGAAAATCCAAAGAATTGGAAGAGTATACTGCCCTTGGCTGAATTTGCTTTCAATTCTTCTGTCAATCGAAGTACCAAGGCTACTCCATTTGAGGTGGTGTATGGTAGTAATCCTTTGAGAGTGGTGGATCTAGCTCCTTTGCCTACAACTAAGAAGACTAATGAACAGGCAGCTGAATTTTCAGAGTTTATGCAATCTGTCCACTCTCGAATTAAGGCAACTATTGAGCAATCCAATGCTATTTACAAGGCTAAAGCGGATGTGAAAAGAAGACAGCTTTTGTTTGATGTGGGAAACTTAGTTTGGGTGACTTTATCTAAGGAAAGGTATCCTCATGGGTCTTTTTCTAAGCTGAAGGATAGAAGGGTTGGTCGGTGCAAGATTTTGAGCAAAATAAACGATAATACCTATGCTGTGGAGTTGCCAGCAGACTACAATATTTCTAATGTGTTCAATGTTCAGCATCTTGTTCCCTATGTTAGTTCTACAACTTGTGGACAAGTTCTTTTAAGACGGAGAGTCTGATGTGCTATGAATAACTACTATGCTACTTATTGTTGGTATATTTTCTGTTAGTTATTCTGTAGTGTCTGTCACAATTAGTTTGGTCACCTAGTGTGAGGTTAGAACTTCTCAAGTTTGTTAGCAAGTTGTTAGCTGACTGTTGACTAGTATAAATAGGAAGTTACAGATCTAGAAATTAGTTTTGAATGTCATTTTAAACTTGTATATTGAATTCGAGAGGGAGAAACTCTCAGATTTTGTACTTCTTATCTTCTCCAGCAAATAATGACATTTTCTTGTTCAGTTTCCTTTATTTTCTTGCTGTCCAAACACTAGAACCTCATCAAAGGACTTGATAAATCTCTTAGTTTTTAAGGCATTACTCTACCACAAATTTATTTTCTTCGTTTACATGCATGTGTGTGAATAGACAACAGACTCATAAGCATTGTTGCCTTACTACTTATATGTCTTTGCTTTAGTGCCGGATGGCACTTCTTCCAGCCCACAGATTCCACGAATGGCAGGTCTTCATCTTCCTATTGTTGAATTACATATCTAGGAGATTTAAAATGGGTCGGCAAGGAAATGGAAACAGTGGCTTAAGCCAATAGGTGTAGGCGGGTGGAATAGTGCAGGATAACTAAATAAAGGAAATAGTTGAAGTTGAATCTAGGGTTTTCTTGTGTTAGGGTTTGTGAAAGAAGAGAGAAAAGAGAAGAGAGAGGAAAAGAAGAAAAGGCTTTTGTGTGTATTCCCCACATCAGCCCCCACACTATATATAATATAAAAACCAAAAGATGAAAGTACAGAAGTACCCTTACAGATTAACCTAAAGATCCTAATAACATTTAACATAACATTTAACACTCCCCCTCAAGTTGGAGCATACAAATCAAAAATGCCCAGCTTGGAACAAAAAGATTGAAATGGACTGCGAGCCAATGGCTTCGTAAAAATATCACCAAGTTGATCTGCGGATCGAACAAATGGAGTAACAAGCTCTTTTCGGAGTAATAGATCTCTAATAAAGTGGCAGTCAACTTCAATATGCTTGGTCCTCTCATGAAAAACGGGATTATTGGCAATGAAGATAACAACTTGATTATCACAGAACATTTCCATAGGATTAGGAATGTGAAAGCCAAAAACTCGAAGAAGAGAGCGAACCCATAACATTTCTGATGCAGTATGGGCCATGGCACGATACTCAGCTTCAGCACTAGAGCGGGCAGCAACGGTTTGCTTTTTACTGTGCCATGTGACAAGATTACCCCCAACAAATGTACAATAACCAGAAGTAGACCGGCGATCAGAACGAGACCCAACCCAATCTGCATCACTGTACCCAGTCACAGATAGAGACTCAGACGGCCTATACAACAAGCCATGGCTAGGAACAACCTTTAAGTAACGTAAAATATGGCACACAGCATGAAAATGAGGTTTACGAGGAGCATGCATGAACTGACTAACAACACCAAAAGCATACGTAATGTCAGGGCGAGTAACAGTAAGATAAATTAATTTCCCAACCAACCGACGATACTGACCAACGTCATCAAAAAATTCACCCTCCTCACCATCAAGTTTAACAGAAGAATCCATAGGTGTTTCCACTGGTCGAGAGCATAAGAGACCGGTGTCAGATAAAAGATCAATGACATATTTACGTTGAGAGAGAGAGATGCCTTTAGACGAGCGAGCAATTTCAATGCCAAGAAAATATCGAAGAAAACCAAGATCTTTTGTATGGAAATGCTGGCCTAAGTATTGTTTCAAATCAGCAATACCAACAGAATCACTTCCAGAAATAATGATGTCATCAACATAAACAATAAGAACAACAACACCAGTCGATGAATGACGAACAAAAACAGAGTGATCAGAAGTAGAACGTTGGAAACCATACTCTATAACCACTGAACTAAAACGATCAAACCAAGCTCGAGGTGACTGTTTCAGTCCATACAAGGCCTTCTTCAACTTGCAAACAAGGTGCTCCTTGCCAGAAACAACATACCCAGGAGGTTGATCCATATACACCTCCTCTTGAAGATCACCATGAAGAAAAGCATTCTCAATATCAAGTTGATACAGAGGCCATGACTGACTAACAGCAACTGAAAGAAGGATCAGAACAGAGTTGAGACGAGCAACAGGAGAAAATGTCTCCAAATAATCAACACCATAGGTTTGAGTAAAGCCTTTAGCCACTAAACGTGCTTTAAGGCGTTCAACAGAACCATCAGAAAGAAACTTAACAGTATAAACCCAATGACATCCCACGGTATTTTTACCAGACGGAAGAGTGGAAAGCTCCCACGTCTGATTTGCATGAAGTGCACTCATTTCCTCATCCATAGCTTGCTTCCATCCAGAAGACAACATTGCCTGCTTATAAGAAGAAGGAATGGAAACAGAAGACAAGGAACAAGAAAAAGAGCGCAAACTAGGAGAGAGACGATCATAAGATACAAACTGAGCTATTGGATGCTGAGTACAAGAGCGTTTACCTCGACGAAGAGCAATGGGAAGATCATCGGTGACTGAAGTAGGAGGAGGCAAAGCAGGATCTTCAAACTGTGAAGAAGTCTGGCCAGGGCCATAAGAGATAACCTGTCTATCTTTAGATCGCTGATAAACCTGTAGAGGTAATGAAGAAGAGGGAGTAGAGGATGGGTTGGATGTGGAAGGCATAGTGAGTGGAAGAGTAGGAGATGGAAATGAAGGCTCCCCCTCACGACAAGAGATAAGATCAGGAGATAAAGACCGACCAGAAGAAGAATAAAATGAGGTGGACTCAAAAAAGGTAACATCTGCACTAACAAAATATCGACGTGACTCAGGACTGTAACATCGATAACCTTTTTGAGTACGAGAATACCCAAGAAAAATACACTTACGAGACCTAGGAGAAAGTTTATCCCAACCAGGATCAAGCACATGAACAAAAGCAATACAACCAAACACACGTGGAGTAAGTGAGAATGGAAATTGATAAGGATATAATAAGGAAAAAGGAGTGTGGTGTTGTAAAACAACAGAATGCATCCTATTAACAAGAAAACACGCAGTAAGAACAGCATCACCCCAAAAATGTTTAGGAACCTGCATATTAAACATCATTGTGCGAGCTACATCAAGAAGATGACGATGCTTGCGTTCAGCTACACCATTTTGTTGGGAAGTATGAGTGCAACTGGTTTGATGAATAATACCTCTATCCACACAAAAGGAATCCATAATTTTTTGAGTGTATTCAAGTGCATTATCAGAACGAAATATCTTAATGCGCTTATTAAATTGAACAAAGATCTCATTATAAAATTTAAAAACAATATGAGGCAACTCAGATTTCTCTTTCATCAAAAACAACCAAGTCATACGGGAATAATCATCAACAAAAATAACAAAGTAATGAAACCCGTTTGAAGTTGAAACACGAGAAGGCCCCCACATGTCTGTGTGAACAAGATTAAACGACTCAGACTGACGACTATGACTACTATTAGGAAAAGAACTACGATGGTGTTTCCCTAATTGACAAGCCTCACATTCTAAACTAGAAACATGACTTAAAACTGGAATTGCTTGCTTCAGCTTAGCCAATGATGGACGGCCCAAACGAATATGCCACTAGAGAGGAGAGACAACTGTATGGAAAGCGGAAAAACTGTTGGATGAAAAAGCACCGGGATCCAAGATATATAAGCCATCCTTCTCATGCCCCGAACCAATCTTCTTCTTGGTCTTGAGATCCTGAAAAACACAAGAAAAAGGAGAGAAAACAATTTCACACTGTAAGTCTTTAGTCAATTGACTTACTGATAGCAAATTAAATGGAAAGTGAAGAGCATAAAGACTGGATGGTGAAGAAAAAGAACTGGTCGGATGAAGAACACCTTGACCTTGAACAGGCTGAGACGAACCATCAGCTAACACAATATGTTGGGTGACAGGTGTTAAATCAGTAAAGAGAGAAGATAAATTGGAGATATTTGTGTTAGCACCAGAATCAATGATCCAAGATGGATTAGATGTAGTAACACAAGCAATATTACCTGAATGTGCTAAGGTGGCAGTGTTGTTAGAAGACGAGGAAGGAGAGGAGAGAGGCCCGGAGCGTAATGCTGAATTAGAAGCTCGCTAAGTTGAGTACTGAGAGCATCATGATGACCAGACCTAGAGCTTGTATGACTAACATTAGACTGGGGTTGAGTGGTACTATCAGTAGCATGGTTCACATAATTTGGCTTGCCATGCATTATAAAACAGTATGGTTCTGTATGATTGGTGCCACCACAATAATCACACTTTCTGTCACCCCGACCACTACTCCAACCCCCACCACTACGAGTACCTCCACGATAATTACGACCACCATGGCCTCCACGAGGACCACCACGAGAACTACCACGACCCCCACTGTGGGTTACCAAAGCAGTAGAATCTAAGGGGGTAACTGTGGGAATAGTGACAGAAGATTGCTGCCCTAAGGATGAACGTAACAGTCGAGAATAAGCATTGGCAGCTGTAGGTAGAGTCTCACTAGCAAGAATCTGGTCCTTGAAGCCATGAAGATTAGGATTCAAACCAGAGAGCAATGAAGCAATCATGAATTCCTTCCAATTTTGTTGTTGTTGCTCCAAGTCAGTAGTAAAGGAGTTGACTTTGATAATTGATCAAAGGAGAGAGAGAGAGAAGAAAAGAGGAAGAGAAAAGAAAAAGAGAGAAAGACAAAAAGTGGCTGAATCTGTAGTGAGAGTTGTCTCACATTACAGCAGCCTATTAGGTTATTATTTAATAATAGAAAATTACAATAATACCCCTGTGTCAATAAGAAGACTAATATTAATAATCTCAACACTCCCCCTCAAGCTGGTGAGAAGATATCCTTCATACCTAGCTTGGTAAGAATATTATGAAACACCCTACTTGATACTCCCTTTGTCCAAATATCTGCTAGTTGGTCTTCAGTCCTCATGTAAGGCGTACAAATCTCTCATGAATTCAACTTCTCCTTTATAAAATGTCTGTCAATCTCAATATGCTTAGTCCTATCATGTTGAACAGGATTATGTGCAATATTAATAGCTGCCTTATTATCACAGTACAGACTCATTGGACCAGCACACTTGAGTCCCAGTTCTTGCAATACAATTTTTATCCAGAGTAACTCACAGACTCCATGAGCCATAGACCGAAACTCTGCCTCTACACTAGATCTGGCCACCACTGATTGTTTCTTGCTACGCCAAGTTACAAGATTACCTCCTACAAAAGTGCAATACCCAGACGTAAACCTTCTATCTGTAACAGAACCAGCCCAATCAGCATCTGTATAGGACTCTATCCTAAGATGATCATGTCTAGAAAACAAGATCCCTTTCCCTGGAGCCGATTTTAGATAGCGAAGAATCCTATAAACTGCCTCCAGGTGACTTTCTCTCGGGGAATGCATAAACTGGCTCACCACACTCACAGCATAAGCTATGTCTGGACGTGTGTGTGATAGATAGATTAATCTTCCAACTATTCTCTGATATCTCCCCCCGTCCACCACAACATCATCTAAATCATCTCCCAACTTATGGTTCGGATCTATGGGAACATCACATGCCTTACAACCAAGCATACCAGTCTCAGTAAGAAGGTCAAGGACATATTTCCTTTGGGAAATGAAAATGCCATTCTGAGATCTTGCAACTTCAATTCCCAGAAAATATTTTAGAGTCCCAAGATCCTTAATTTCAAATTCTCTGGCTAAATGGGACTTCAGATTCTGGATTTCCTCAACATCATCTCCAGTTATGACAATGTCATCCACATACACAATTAGAGCCGTCACCTTGCCTAGGGAAGAATGTCTGATAAACAAGGTATGATCACCTTGACTCTGGTTATAACCACATCTCAGCATAGCTTGAGTAAATCTCTCAAACCAAGCTCTAGGAGACTGTTTCAAACCATTCAAAGATTTCTTCAACCTGCATACCTTCCCAATAATCCCAACATCTGCAAAGCCAGGAGGAATATCCATATACACTTCTTCCTTTAAATCTCCATGGAGAAAGGCATTCTTTACATCTAACTGTTGGAGAAACCAACCCAAATTTGCAGCCAAAGATAATAAAATACGAATAGAATTCATTTTTGCTACAGGTGCAAAAGTTTCCTGATAGTCAATCCCATAAGTCTGTGTATATCCCTTTGCTACCAATCTAGCGTTATATCTCTCCACTGAGCCATCTGCCTTATGTTTCACTGTGAACACCCACTTGCACCCTACTGTTCTCGCCTTTAGGTAACTTAACTAAGTCCCATGTATGATTTTTCTGAAGAGCTCTCATTTCCCCATTCATTGCTTCTTTCCATTTCTCATTGCTCAATGCATCCTGTACAGTTTTAGGAATAGAAATAGAAGACAACTGTATAGCAAAAGCACGATAAGACGGAGAGAGTTTATGATAGGAAACAAAGTTAGAAAGAGGATGTTGAGTACATGATCTTACTCCTTTTCGAAGAGCAATAGGTATATCAGAATCATCAATAGGACTAGAATTACTAGAATTACCTGAATCTGGATCAGATGAGGGACATAGCTGAGGAGCACTGGTATTTACTTTCTGTCTCCTAGAATAAACTTGCAACTGTCTTTCACCAGCAACATGCGGTTCAGGAGTAGAATCAGGATCAGGAACTAAGGTAGACAAAGTGGGCAAAGGTAACTCCTTTTCACCATTCTCCTCTTCACCATTGGGCAAAGGTAACTCCTCTTCACCATTCTGTGGCATATTCTCCCCCTGAAGAGGAGATGGGGAAAAATAGGACACAGACTCAAAAAAGATAACATCCATAGATACAAAACGCTTGCCAGAGGGAGGATGATAGCATTTGTACCCTTTTTGAGTAGGAGAATAGCCAAGAAAGATACATTTAAGAGCACGAGGATCTAATTTGCTATGAACATGACTGGGAACATGAACAAAACAGACGCACCCGAAAATCCTAGGAGGAACTATAAAAGGAGAAGACGAAGAAGACTGAGAAAGCAGCTCAACAGGAGCTTTGAAAGATAAGATGCGAGAAGGCATTCTATTGATAAGATATGCAGCCACGAGAACTGCTTCTCCCCAATAAGGTTTTGGAACCTTCATAGCAAACATGGAAGCCCTGGCCACTTCAAGGAGATGGCGATTTTTCCTTTCAGCAACTCCATTTTGTTGAGGAGTGTCAGAACAAGTAGTTTGATGAACTATCCCATGTTCTTGAAAATAAGAGCCAAGACCACCCACTAAGTATTCTCCCCCATTGTCTGACCGAACAATTTTAATGGATTTTTCAAACTGAGTTAACACCATTTTATGAAAAGTTTGGAAGCAAGAGAAGACATCACTTTTGCGGTGTAATAAATAGACCCAAGTAGTACGTGAAAAATCATCAATAAAAGAAACAAACCAACGATAACCAGATAAAGTTGGAGTTCGAGAAGGACCCCAAACATTAGTATGAACAATAGCAAAATGGAGCAAACTTTTATTAAAACTTAAAGGGTAAGACACACGATGGTGCTTAGCAAGTTCACAAGATTCACAATGAAATTGGGAAACATTATTCTTCAAAAACAAAGAAGGAAAAATCTTTTGTAACAAGAAAAATGAAGGGTGTCCCAAACGCCTATGCCAAAGCCAAATTTTGTCCACAGAACTGGTTGTACTTTCTGAGAGATAGGCTTCCGGAAGAGTAGTCGGATTCAGAAAGTAAAGTCCACTGCTCTCTCTACCATTGCCAATCATCTTCCCCGTGACTAGGTCCTGAAAGACACGGTGAGAAGGAAAAAAAGTTACACTACAATTAAGATCTTTGGTAATACGACTGATGGAAAGTAAATTAGTAGAAAAGGTAGGAACATGTAAAACAGAGGAAAGAGATATAGATGGAGTAATAGAAATAGAACCTTTCCCTGAAATAGAGGATAAGGAACCATCAGCAACTCTCACTTTATCCCTGCCTGAACAAGTCTTATATGATGAGAATAAAGTGGAAATACCAGTCATATGATCAGAAGCCCCAGTATCAATGATCCAAGGCGGAGAAGAAGATGTACACGATGCATTTAATGAGACAGCTAAGTTACCTGAATGAGCAAAAGAGGTAGAGGCGCTCAAAGGTGATTCCAGTTGTGACATTAGGCATCTGAAACGGGCAATCTCGTCCTGGGTAAGACTAACCTTCTCAGTCTCAGAGAAAGGAGCCACTGATGGTACCACTAGTGAGGCAAAATCAGAAGCCTCATTCAAGGTAGTATGATGAGCCCAGGTGCGACCCCTAGTAGTATTTGATCTACCCCCTCGACCCCTGGTAGGTCCTTGACCTGTCAGTTTCCAGCAAGTCTCTCTCGTGTGGCGAGTCTTATGACAGTAGTCACAAATTAGTTTATCCTTGTCATCCGAGCTCTGAGAACTATCTCGACTTCTCGGACCCCCACGAATATCATATGGAGTGGAAGTAACCATAGCAGAACGCTCTGGAACTGAAGAGTGCATCATAACCCCTCGTCTACTCTCTTCCTGTTGAACATACGCAAACACTTCCTGGAGAGAAGGGAGAGGTTCCTTACCCAAAATCTGGATGCGCACTTGGTCATACTCAACGTTAAGGCCACTCAAAAATCCCATTATACGATCTTGCTCAACAAGTTTATGAGACTTCAAGGCATCTGCCGTACAAGCGGCCTGAAAATTCTGATAGAAGTCCAGTTCCTGCCAGAGACCTCGAAGAGTATGGAAATAAGTGGTAAGGGACGAATCCCGTTGAGTGGTAGCATGAATCTTTTTCCATAACTCATAAATCTGAGCAATATTCCCTATCTTAGAGTAGGTCTGTGATACTGCATCCCAAATCTCCTTAGCAGTCTTAAGGAACAAATATTCATTGCTAATCTCCGGTTTCATGGAGTGTAACAACCAAGACATAATGGTTGAATTTTCAATATCCCATTTAGCATATCCAGGATCAGTCAATGTGAGTTCAGTAACTTGGCCATTCACATAGCCCATCTCCCCTTTTCTTCTCAGAAATAACGCTGCTGACTGTGACCACACAAGGTAATTAGATCCATCCAATTTTGAAGTAGTAATTTGAAGTGTTGGATTATCAATGTGACTACTAATCTGACCCTCAACCTTCCTGGGTTGGATTTGAGTAACATCACTGGCCTCTGACATTACTTATACTTGTCGCAAGCCTTCCCACAATCACTACACTCACAATAGATTGCCCAACCAGCAGCAACACAGAAGAAAATAGGACAATAAAACTTGAAATAAATCAAATCAAGAAAAAACTATCCCAAAATAGAGAGATACAAGGGCTGGTCTCTCATGGCAGCACCTCCAATCATAGCCAAACTCATTGCTAGGCCTTCGAAACCTCAATCAACCTCAACTAAACTTCAAGAGGGCATTAATATGCCCTATTCGGATCCCTTAGAGGGTATTAGAACCATTCAAAACAACCCAAACAGCCCCAAATTCCAAATCTGGAAAATTGACCCCTTTTTCCAGAAAATACAAAAAAATTCGAAAAACATATCTAATAAACTCCAAAAATTGTGAAAAAATTACCCAAGGATGCGCAAGAGAGGTGCGATCCAACCCCAAGCTTCTTCAAGTTATTTCTCCAAACTAGGGCTGACGTCATCCTCAGTCATGATGATGTCAGCGCTCCTTCAGAGGAGACCAGCCTGTAGCGCTGGTGCCCAGTCTCGATTTATGCTTTACGGTGCTCTGATACCAAGTTGACTTTGATAATTGATCAAAGGAGAGAGAGAGAGAAGAAGAGAGGAAGAGAAAAGAAAAAGAGAGAGACAAAAAGTGGATGAATCTGTCGTGAGAGTTGTCTCACATTACAGCAGCCTATTAGGTTATTATTTAATAATAGAAAATTACAATAATACCCCTGTGTTAATAAGAAGACTAATATTAATAATCTCAACAAAAGGGTCAGTACTGCAATAATTGATTCCAAAGATTCTTAAGAGTACTATAATACTCAGCTAAGGATTTCTTATTTTGCTTAGTAGAAAAGATCTTCTCATACAATTCATAAACCTGAGAGACGTTACTTTTAGTGGAAAAAGAGTCAGTAACAGAGTCCCAAATCTTCTTAGAAGAGTCACAAAACTCAACTGTGGTAGCAATATGAGATTCCATACTATGCCAGAGCCATCCCATAACCACAGAATCATCACACAACCATTACTCATAATTTTGCTCACTAGGTTTAGGAGGATTATCAGTTAAATATTTTAACTTTCGCTTTTCACGCAAGAAAATCTTGACGGCATGTGCCCAAGCTAAGTAATTCACATCATTCAACTTCTTGGAGGTAATAGACTTAGGAATATCATCATCCCGACTAACCGAATGCTGCCCAGCAGCGATATTGGAGGATGTTCCCTCAAACATAGCAACGGAAGCACCACAAGCAGATTCAACACAACAATCAATGACCCAAATTAACAAATCCAGCCACCATAATTCCAAATGAGGTCCAATACGCCATAATTATAGTACTCAAGGACTGCAAATGTCTCAAATATAGCCACCACAAACTAAATGAAGGTTCAATACACAAAGGGAAGCATCCATGAGCACAAAGGAGGATCAACACAGAAAAAATAGGAGCACAGGGGGCTGCCGGTACCCAAAAAAAGTCCCAAAAATCCAAAAAAATTGTGCTACATCCATGAAAACTTCAAACAACCATCAAGAAGACCTTCTATGAGGCTAGTCGGCACCTAGGAAGAGTATCTATGTCATTGAAAGCTCCCCAAAAACCCTAGAAAACAAATCTGAAAAAATAGACCTATTTATTCCGAAAATAGAAGAAAAATATAAAGCTCACATCAAATGGCTTCCAAAAAAGAAATAAAAATTATCACTGGAATCAGGAGAGTGGGGCGAGCTTACCCCATGAAAGAAAAAGAAAAAAAAAAAAAAAATTTAATTTTTGGAAGACCAAGGAAGTCTGATGCTCAACCTGCTCTGATACCAAGTTGAAGTTGAATCTAGGGTTTTCTTGTGTTAGGGTTTGTGAAAGAAGAGAGAAAAGAGAAGAGAGAGGAAAAGAAGAAAAGGCTTTTGTGTTCCTAATAACATTTAACATAACATTTAACAGAAATAGACTAGCTTAACTAAATAAAGGAAATAGACTAGCTTTCGGGTTTCAGTTTCCTCAAAATTCTTCAAATTTTTTTTTTTGGAGGAAATATTAACGAAATTAAACCCATTTATAAGTGCAAAGAATTTGAGGTAGGGGGAAATTTTGAATTTCTCCATTTGTTAACATTTTTTGAATATTCGGTGCAGTTCTTGTTGATGCACGAATTTGATGAAAAAACCTAAACCATTTTGAGCTGGCATAATTAATTAAAAAATGAACATAGGAATTGTATTTGACGTTCAATTATTTAATGGTGGTTTTACCCCTTGTTGCGAAGTTCAAAGAAACAAATAGATTGGTCACTCCTTACAAATCTGAATCTGGGTAAAAAAAAAAATTAAAGATAAGAAACAGTGTGAACAAAGTGATGGATATAACTCTTGGCTTCAAAATTTTCAACCGAATTATATATAAATTAATTATTTTTGGCCAAATTCTTGTATAGTATGCATTTTAGTTGACACTTCTTTTATATGTAATCAAGAGAAGGATGTGTTAAAGACTTAAAGCTTAGGCAAAGACTTGAACCTAGGTCTATCACACAACCTCCAACTTTAATAGAATATTTGCATTTTGATATAATGCTAGAGTCCATTAGAAACTAATATGTGTTAGACAACTAACATTAAATAAACAAAATTTTAATCACTTAGACACATAAATCTTAGTCATTGGCCTCGACTTTTCTTCAACAAGGTGTTGATATAATGATAGTGGGTTGGCCGTTGTAACTTTGAGGTATCAAATGATGGATTAAGGAAGCATTAATCACTAAGAAAATATAAGTCTACAATTAAAATTGTAGAGTAAAAGTTCTAGTAATTTAGTAATAGTGTAAAAATGAGGATATGATGAGAGTTGACACGAGAAGATACCCAAAAGTGACCATTTCCATTACTTTACATAAATTATCATTAGGAAGAAAAGATGGCGGACGAATTTGTCAATAGAATTAGAGTTTTGTTTAGAAGGCACGATTGTCTAGATCTCTTCTTTTTTCTTTCAATATCTTCTTCTTCTTCTTCTGTCTTTTCTCTTAATCTCTCTGTAATTCAATAGTCTTTGGAACCAAAAGAACACATAAAACCACCAAAAAAATAAATGAATAAACCTCAAAATCCTACTTAAGATTTGTTCGGCCCATTTTCAATCACCCTTAAACCAATATACAGTGAACCTTAACTATAATTCCCCATTACAGTGCTGAATTCTTAAAAAATTCTACATTAACTCAGGTATTTATACATTACATACAAGAGGCTACTACACAAGATACAAGATTGTACTCACATACTAGTATAGTGCATCCTAACACTCACAAAGTACGTGATGTTTGTTAATCCACTTACAAAGGCAATATTATTGTATTACGTCAGAATGAGTTTAGACTTATTGACGCTGAATATACTCCCATATAAGGGAAACTTGAGTATTTTTTGTCTATAAGTTTCTCTTGTTGGATTGGGTTTTATATTGTCTCATTAGTAACCTTTTGTCATTGCAAATCTAGCGAGTACATTTTACAAAATATTGAGTTGGCTTAGGTGTAGTGCTTTTTATTTTTTTTATGAACAACTATTATATATTATAACAAAAAATAATGATACACAAGGGAAGGACAAAAGGTTCTTCAAAAAGTAAAATACAAGCAACATCCAAAACCCCACCAAAAAATCCATTCAAAGCACCCAAAGAACTTTCAAGATGGATAATAGTGTCCTGTGAAAGTTTGAGATGTAGAAGCTCCTCTTTTGGCTTGAAAGTCAGCCTCAACATTGATTGTCCTATGGATCCAGGAAAAATTCAGCCTTACCATTGGCTAGGTGTACATAGATGAGTTTGAGGGTTAGCTTATTTTTAGCCATGAAGCTAAATAGCAATCTCTGAAAGAAAAACAAAATTTTCAGCCTTTTGAGTAAAAGAAAATATAAACAAGATTTGAATTTTTTAATCTTATTTTTAGACATGAAGCCAAATAGCAATCTCTAAAAGAAAAACAAAATTATTAGCCTTTGAGTAAAAGCAGTCATATTAATATAAACAGGGTTTGAATTTTTTAATCAAGTCCTTGCTCCTCTCCCCTCAGTTTTTTCTGCAAGGCCACTTCATAATAATACTGAACAGCAAACTTTCCATTAAGTCCAACAATAATTTTGTATTATGCATTTGTGGTTGTATTTTTAAAATGTATAATCTGCTATGACATTTTCATTTTAGCCTGCTATGACATTTTCATTTTAGTATGTATATTTTGATTTAATGGGTTTCATTTTGTCCCACAGGGTGGATATATGTTCTAGAAATGGCTCTAAAAGTTTTTGCCTTTGGATTTGAGAATTATTGGAGGGATGGTCAAAATCGCTTTGATTTCTTTATCACTTTGATAATAGGTAACTACATTGGACAATTTAATCCCAAGTGTTAATGTTTCTTTAATTGTGATGTAATTGAGCAAACATTTTCATATAATATTATGTTCTTTTGGATTTTTTTTATATAAATATGTCCTCTCTTAAAATCCTTTATCCAATCTTAGACTAGAAAATAACTAGTCAGAGGTAACCATTCTGTGGCTGTTGATCTCATACTGGATAAAAATTAATAATTTTGGTAATACCAAGACAGTGGTTTCCAAATTGTCATACCTCTTTTTTCATTATTTGAATTTCTTTTAAAAATTCATTAATC
This sequence comes from Hamamelis virginiana, assembly GCA_017140935.1. Lineage (NCBI taxonomy): Eukaryota > Viridiplantae > Streptophyta > Magnoliopsida > Saxifragales > Hamamelidaceae > Hamamelis > Hamamelis virginiana. Next base: position 228,451 of record JAESVK010000306.1, on the reverse strand, counting down.
ATTTTAGTCTCATAAAATAGTGTTTGCACTTTTATGGTCATATTACTTCTTTGTTAATGAAGATGCAGTTTCATCAAAGGTGGGAAATTTGATTTCCAATCACATGTAAGCTTGTATGGATTGCATTGAATAATTCACTTTAAGACGGTATGTTATTCATGTACTTGGGACATCAATGATGTCCATATTTCAAAAATGAAAATAATAATTGGGATCTGCCGTGTTTGAGGTAGTCTTTTTTTATTGAGAACTTGTTTTCTTCAAATTTTGAGGGGTATGAACTGTTAATCGATAACTTATTAACTTTGGATTCAGTTTCAAAACCCTTCATTTTCTCCTTCTAAACATACTTTGCTATATAAGAGTTGATTTTCTTATACTATAATTGTCTTTAATGTGTGCATGTGTATCTCTTTATTGCTATCTTGGTCTTCTTGTGCAAGATCATGATGGTGGAACCTACTCAAATAGGCATACTACCTAGGTTACATAGTATGATATAGCTGATATATCTAGATGTTTGTATGAATTACAGTTTAATTTAGTTAAGACTAATTGATTAATAAAACTTTAACCTTAGTAGACATTATGTAAGATTCTCTACAATATTCATTTTGTAGATTTTATTAAAACAATACATCGCAAAATAATTGGGATTGTAAACAATGAACCATCATAATATTGCCTTATCCCTTTTACTTAGTTTCTGTAGCGTGAATCTTGTCTCATCTTAGATTTGTGGTTTGTTATTTTGGGAAGACATCATAAACATATCACAATAGAAGGGGAAAAAGAAGACTATTCAGGCTTGTTAAGTTTCCATCCTAAATGCCTAAGCTTATAGGTGAAGCGCCCAAACAGGTATATGAAAACATGTTGAGCCCTATATTTGAGCGATGTGGGATTTCAATACTCTCCCCCACGTGCAGGCTGAGACATGACAAACGGGCTAGAATGGACTCAAGAGCAGGCCTAGATACATGGAGATGTGGACCCAAGAATGATGCACTTTGATGCCGTGTTAAGTTTCCAACCTAAAAGCCTAAACCTATAGCCATAGGTGGATGACCCAAACAAGTGTATAAAGACATGTCAAGCCCTATATTTGGGTGATGTGGGATTTCAACAAGGTTAAAGGCACTTGTAAGTATCAAGTCTTGGATATCATAGCTTAAGAAGGGGACTCAAGGTTCTTTTGTTATGCTGTGGATAGCTTTTGACAGAACGCTATCTACAAACCTTAATATTTTTAAATATCTGGTGAGAGAAAAGGTTGCAAGGGACATTGTTGCAATTTGTTCAATAAACTAAACAAACAAGTAATGCAGGCTGTATGGCTGGAAATCCTGGAATGATTGATTGTATTTCACTAAGAGTACTTCTATGGAGAAGTCTCATATTAGGTAGGCTAACTTAGTGGGAATTCTAAGTGCCACACACAAGGCACAAATTTTAATGTGAAATTTAGCCTGGTGGTAGTTCGTATTATAGTGCTAGTAAGATGGCTGGTGGAGTTGTGATGGAAGCTTTAAGGGAATGGATAACTAGGATCAAGGACTACTTGGGGAATCCACCCTGCGATCCTGATCACCCCTCTTAGACCAGTTAGAATAGGCTAATGAGGAATTGGCAAGCCTTGGGAAATCCTATGAAGATCATATTGTTGCCTCTGAAAAACAGTTCAATAAACCTATGATCCTATGGCAGATAATGTGTTATTTGTCGGATGCCTTTAAGGAGAGCCTAAAATTAGGGTACCAGAGATACATAGATGAACTGGTCAAAGTGGTACAGTTTGCTTGGGACATTTTTTTTATTTACTTTTTTGATAAGATAGTGGACTTAGGATTCTACATTAATGTCCTTGCTGAAAGACCAAGACTATGCCAACACAAACTTGCAATGTCCAGGTACTTAGAATCAGGGTTTTAAATATCGGCTGATACCATACGTATCGGAAATCAAAGATACCTGTCCGATATTTACGCCTTTACTGTATGTGTATGGAAAATCATATAGTATCGGGGCCGATACCATACGTATCGGAGAGTATCGGACCTGTACGCCGTTACGGAGCCGTTACAGCAGATACAAGAAGAATAGAGAAGAAGCTAGCGTGGCTTTTAAACCGCAGGATGGAGCTATTCATTGCCGTTGCTGCCGATGACCGGAGCTGCTATCGCCGCCGACTGGAATTTCTGTTGCCATCACGGTCATCGTCGTTGGCGGTGGCTGGGTAACTCATTAGTTTTCAGCATTAAGAGGCTTTCAAACTTTTATATATATATATATATGAGTTACCACTTACCAGACTTCCAGCAGCATCCACACACTGCACGTGAATCTGCCACCTATAGTTTGAAAAGTCAAGACTAATATATCTTAACTATAAAATTTATATTTCTAGCAGCTTCCACACACGCTGCACAGGAATCTGCCACTTGTAGCTTTAAAAAATTAAAGCTAATATATCTTTAACTATAAAATTTATATTATCAATTTATTATGTTATACAAGTGTTATAAATTAATAAAAAGTATTTTTAATTATAAAATACGCTTAAAATTATTTTAAAAAAAATTAATTATATTATAAGTTAATAAAAATTCTTAAAATATTATTTAAAAAATATTTATAAAGATTACAAAAATTTGGGAAAAAAAATTTAAGATATCAGAAAATTTATAAAAGCTATAAAAAACAATATTTTTAAAATTGAAAATGATAAAAAATCACTATTAAGTTGAATTAAATTCACTAAAAGTTTTCAAAACCATTAATATACATGATTGATATGTGAAAACATGTGTATTATTACTTTTGGAGCTTGATGTGAAAAAAAAAAAAAAGTGCACCTTTTGTTTACCGATCCATATTTTGACAAATATCTTATACTTTATTTTTAATATATTTTTATTTTTAATAAAATTTTATTTAATTTAAAAAATTTTCATTAATTTTATATAACTCTGTATAAATAATAATTTATTATATAAATAATTAAAGGGTCACATTCTCCTTACAGTAAATATGTTTACACCTCGTTTATAAAATACTACCTACGATCAATAAATATTTTGACTAACGGACCGTTGGATTCAATACATTTCTTATGCATATCATGTATACCAAAAATCATAGTGATCCAACGGTTAGATTTTAATAAATGTCACTATAAAAAACTGTTAATGTTTTTAATTAATAAAAAAAATAATATAACTTCAAATAAATGTACTAGAACTCTTTGAAAACATTAATATATAGTACTGAGGGGTTAATATATGCATATCACTGCATTTGGGGGTTGGTGTGAAAAAAAAAAAAAAATTCACGGCCTCAGCGGCTGTTACCCGTTACGTATCACCCGATACCCGTTACACCTTTACCGTTACCTGTTACGGCCCGTTACCCGATACTTAAAACCATGCTTAGAATACACTTAAAGATGAAATTACCAAAAAAAGAATTTAGGACTCCTAAGACCAAAAGCATGTAGACATGTGTATCTTACTAGTCACTAAACTTATGCTGGGCTGTTCAAGAAGCCAGCACTATAATGAAAAATTAGGGTTAGGGTTCTAGGGGTTGCCCTAGAAAAGTTTTGGGATGCATGGGAATAGATAAAAAGCAAGGAATATACCCACACAAACTTGCAATGCCTAGGTATTCAGTAGCCAGATAATTGGAAACTGATACAAAAATGAAAAATGAAAAATATAGAGAGTTGTCGGGGGGGGGACCTTTTCTTCAGTGTAGTGTCATACCCTCTTAAGGCCAAAACCATGTGGATATGTTTGTATCTTAGCCACCAAATACAGGACACGTCTTAGGAACAATAAAGGCATGACTGAACTTAATACTATCGAGAGGCCAACATAAAGGAATATGTGGTTAAAATGTGATGTTTCTTCAATAAGTTGAAAGACTAGTTTTATAAATTCTACATTAGAAAAAAGTCGCATAAGAATCAGTGGTACAGGAAATGCCTATAGAGTGTATGTAAAGGAAATTGATGCTCAATAACTAAAATATTACAAACGATGGTTATATGCAACAACTAAAATGATGCATAGTCCAA
>JAESVK010000306.1:198675-224273 GCA_017140935.1 Hamamelis virginiana | reverse complement strand
TGATTGATTGCACTGTCAATCACCTCATTGTACTTTGGGACTTGAAAATAGTTTACCTTGATATTGAGTATTCATATCAACATTATAACTACTTGAAAAGAATCATTTCAAATTTTTTTTTTTTAATATGCATTAGATGTTTAGTTTGATATTCACAGATTTTTTTTGTTGAACTTTTGTTTTGCTATTGCTGGTTGTCCATTGCTTTGGATATTATATATATCAAAAGTTGTTTCTTTTCTTAGGCTTGCGTGAATTTGATGTTAGGTTGCATTATATTGATATGATGGATGATTTTTATGTTTGCAGTTATTGGAGAAACTACAACTTTCGTGTCCCCACATGGACTGCCTTTTCTTTCAAATGGGGAATGGTGGGGAAATTTGAATTTTTGAATTTTGTGCATCCCATGATTCTTGTTGATTATGCACACTGTGTTGGTCCTAATTATTTGCTGACATCACTATGGATATGTACATGCATTGTTGACTGAAAATTTCATTGGAAAGCAAAATGGCTTGCAGATGGAATTTACATTTTTTTCAATGCTTATTCACTTGCGTTTAAGGTTTTAGCATAGACCTATACATATCTAAAGTTAGTATCACAATCATGGTTTTAGTTTTCAAATTCAGCAACTACTCTTGTCAATTCAACTGAATCTGGATTCAATAGGATACCCAGATCAAATTTCATTTTAATTGGGTTGGAAAATTTTGTTTCTTAATTTGGAAATTTGGATGCAAGTATGTAACACAAGGGATACTAGGAAAAAATTCGGAACTATATGTTGTTTTAATATTCTCTATTAATTTTCCTAAAAGATCCAGACATAAAATTTAGTTAGATTCAAGGAAATCAGAGTAAATAATCAAATATCTTAGAAAACTTGAGCTATTTGAATTTGGACATAAGTCGGGCATTTTGGAAAAGAAAATTTTGGATTTTGGATTGAAGAACCCGTTGATTGCAAACTAAGATCAACACTAGAAAACTGGATGCAAGAGGCATCTCAATCATGCTCTTTTTTTCCAGATCCTTTTGTGATGGCAGTTGATTAGGTGGCCCAGGCTTGTGAGTTCATGTTGGCAGATGCAAGAGTTGTGTGGTTGTCAAGCTTTAATAGGAATTTGTAAACTTTTTGGCCTTGTGATTTAGAAGAGGATTAGTGGATATGGATAGAGAGTTTGGACCAGTTTGAGATCTGGTACATTTATTGTGAAGTCTTTATTCCATATGATTTCTTCCTTGGACCTGATTTTTTTCCTTTCAAGGAGATGCAATTCAGTCACTCTTTCTATGTTAGCTTTCTTTCTCTAGTTAGCAATTATAGAGAAACTTTGACTATGGATCTTCTCATCTCTCAAGGATGGAGATTGCCTAAAAGATGTGTTATGTCCAAAATAAGTATGGAGCCACATTTTATGTTATTTGTCATTCACTTTTACTGTTTGTGTGGCCCGTTTTGCTGTGAATTATGTTGGTGCTTCCAAATTCAGTTAGAAAAGTTGTTGCTTTTCAAGAAGGTGAAGTTTTGAGTCAAGATGTGTGATAAATCATTAGATACTAGTGTCAAAATATGTCGATTCAATCAATTCAATTAGGGTTGTTTACACATATATTTACAACTGCAGCAACTAAACTAGGAAAGAATAAAATCAGATAATAACTAATTCCCTAATCTTATGATACATATCAGAACTAATTCCTAAAAATCAGGGAATACAATAACTACTAAATCTCCTATATTACAGCACACAGTTTCCTAAAAATAGAAAAAACTGTTTTCCCACACTCCCCCTCAAGCTGATGAATGGATGTTATCCATTCCAAGCTTGTCAACTAAACTCTAAAAAACTGCACTGGACAGCCCCTTTGTAAGTATATCCGCGAGCTGATTCTCTGTGGAGACAAACGGAGTGCAAATCACGCCACTATCAAGTTTCTCTTTTATAAAATGCCTGTCAACCTCTATATGCTTCATGCGATCATGTTGTACCGGATTATATGCAATATTGATAGCCGACTTATTGTCACAATACAATCTCATCGAACCTTCCCACTTAATCTTCAAATCTTTCAATCTTCAAATCTTCCAAAATTATCTTCAACCATAGGAGCTCACAAATCCCAAGCGCCATTGACCTGAATTCTGCTTCTGCGCTCGATCCTGCAACCACGTTTTGTTTTTTACTCCTCCATGTAACAAGGTTTCCACCCAAGAACGGACAATATCCTAAGGTTGATCTTCTATCATCAACTGACCCTGCATAATAGGCATCAGTATAGGCTTCAAGACTCAATCCTTCCCCTCGTCTGAACAAAATTCCATTACCAGGTGAACCCTTCAAATACTGTAGGATTCTATTCACAACCTTGAGATGAGTTTCTTTGGGATTATGCATAAACCGGCTCACCACACTAACAGCATATGCTATGTCTGGTCTAGTGTGTGATAAATAAATCAATTTCCCAATTAGCCTCTGATAATCACCTCTATCAACTGTAGCATCTTCTGGGGCATCACCCAGCTTATGGTTGAACTCTGTGGGCGTGTCAACTGGCTTATATCCCAGTTTACCTGTATCTTTCAGGAGATCAATCACATACTTCTATTGAGATATGAAAATCCCTTGCTGAGAGTGGGCTACTTCTATGCCAAGAAAGTATTTCAGTTTACCAAGCTCTTTGATCTCGTATTCTTTCACCAAACACCTCTTTAACTTTTCAATTTCTTCTATATCATCTCCAATCACCATTATGTCATCCACATAAACCAACAATGCTGTAACTCCCCCTGAAGCTGAATGTTTCATGAACAAGTTATGATCACCTTGACTCTGCGTGAATCCAACGCTCAGCATAACTTTGGTAAACCTTCCAAACCAAGCTCTCGGAGATTGTTTGAGTCCATACAACGCCTTCCTCAATCTGCATACTACTTGTTCTTCATTTGTAGAGCCATATCCAGGGGGGAACTTCCATATAGATTTCTTCTTCAAGATCGCCATGTAAGAAGGCATTCTTGACATCAAATTGCTGCAATTTCCATCCAAAGTTGGCTGCTAATGACAACAACACTCTCACCGTATTCATTTCCGCAACTGGGGCAAATGTCTTAAGATAGTCTATGCCATAGGTCTGAGTCAAACCTTTGGCAACTAGTCTTGCCTTATACCTCTTTATACCTCTCTAATGAGCCATCGGACTTATATTTCACTGTCAAGACCCATCTACACCCAACTGCCTTTTTTCCTTTCGGCAATTTCACCAAATCCCATGTCTTGTTTTTTTCTGGAGCCTCCATCTCCACTTTCATGGCATTCCTCTAATTCTCATCTCCTAGTGCCTCAGATAGTGTTTTGGGAATGGCAATACTATTAAGGCTAGTGAGAAAGGCTCTACGATTATGGGATAGCTTTTTTTAAACATGAAAAGGGACAAAGGGTGTTGAGTACAAGTCCTAGTTCCTTTCCTAAGGGCTATAGGGATGTCAAGGTCATTTTCTTTTTGGGTATCTGGAACATTAGAATTGGGAGAAGTGGTTGGAGTACTTACCTCAACAGTAACCGAGTTTGGATAAGATGATTGTACCTGCACCGGTTGAGAGAATAGCCTTTTCTTTCTTGAATAAACCTGAAGCGGATGAGTGTGGTTTATTTTCTGTGCTACAGGTGTGGAAGACAGATCACTTTTTGTTGAAACAGGAATAGCAGGGACAGTAAAAGACTGGATAGTTTGAACAGGGGCGGACTCGGACCGGGCAGGAATGGAAGAGGATGACTTAAACACAGGCAGATCAAGAAGGAAAAAATCTTTATCCCTATCTTCCATGCATGACATCTCCCCCTGAAGATAAGGATCGTGAAAGTATTGATTATCTTTAACAAAGGTGACATCGGCGGACACATGAAATTTTCGTGTGGGAGGATGATAGCACTTATCACCCTTTTAAGTGGACGAGTAACCAATAAAGACACATTTGATAGCCCTGGGGTCAAGCTTGCCCCTATGTTGAGAATGTACATGAACAAATGCAACACAACCAAATATTTTGGGAACAAGATTGTTGGTGACATTGAAATTAGGATAGAACTTTGCAAAGACTTGTGCAGGACTCTGAAAACCAAGCACCCTCGTAGGGAGTCTATTTATGATGTGAGCTGCAGTTAAAACGGCTTCTCCCCAATAATTTTTTGGAACATGTTTTTGGAAAAGGAAGGCACGCGTAACTGCTAAAAGATGGCCATTTTTTCGTTCGGCCACTCCATTTTGTTGGGGAGTGCTAATACAAGATGACTCATGAATGATGCCGTGTTGTTGAAAGAATGGAGAGAGGATTTGATTAAAATAATCTCTGGCATTATCAGATCGAAATCGTTGAATCCCCACTCTAAATTGTGTCTTGGCCATATTGAAAAAATTTTGAAATACAAGACTCACATCCGATTTGTTTTTTAAAAGAAAAATCCACGTCATACAAGTGCAATCCTCAATAAACGAAACAAACCAACAGGCCCCAGAAATGTTGGGCACAGTAGAAAGTCCCCAAATGTCGCTATGAATAAGAGTGAATGGAATAGATGTTCTTTTATTGCTTATTGGAAAAACAGCACGTTTGTGCTTTGCAAGTTCACACACATCACAATGAAAACTTTCAACGGCAATTTTATTGAACAATGAAGGAAATAAAATTTTAAAAATATTAAATAACGGATTACCAAGGCGAAGGTGATGAAGCCAGATCTTGTCTTTATTGGATTTAAATGACTCGGAAAGGAATGACAAAGGGAAATGATTCTCAACTCTACGTCGTTCACTCGGCTCTTCAAGAAAGTAGAGGCCATCTCTCTCCCTAGCACGTCCAATCATCTTCCTCGTACCCTATTCCTGAAATACACAATGAGAGGGATAAAAGATTACACTGCAATTAGCATCTTTGGTCAGTTTTTGGATAGACACGAGGTTGGTGAATAATTTTGGGACATGGAGAACATTTTTCAGTGTAAGTGAATCACTAATAAGAATATCTCCGTGACTGGCAACAGTAGTGACTGAACCATCAGCTATGGTGATTTTTTTACTACTAGAGCAGGGTGTGAGAGATAAATTTTGTAGAGGAAAAGTGAAGAATTCTCTAGAGATAAAGGAATAGTATGATATTATTCTTCTCTCTAAGGAGGATTTAAATAGTACACGGGTAGTTACATATAAGGAAACAAAATAATATGCAAATCAATCAATCCCTATGTATAAGCCTATAACTGTGCCAACTAATTAGCTGACTAATTACAGCTAATTATATACAATCAAATATACAGCTGTCAACAAAAAGGTCATATGGTCTGTGGCTCCTGAGTCGATGACCCATGTGTTAGGGGTAACATTATCCGAAGCATTAAGAGCATGAGAAGGAGAGGATATACCTGATAATGCTATATTACGTACCTGCCGAAGTCGATGGTTTTTCCAGCGATCCCAAAAAGTTCTTCAATCTCTCAATATCATTTCTGTTGAATTCAAGCGGTGTCTCTGGGTTGCTGTTATCTTCGGTTGACTATACTCCGGCTATATGAGCTTGACTTTGTCCTCTTCCTTGTCTGCTCCTCCCTATTCCATTCTTGTTTGGGTCCTGTGGCCTGCTGTGAATCTTCCAACACCTCTCTTTGGTGTGGCGGGATTTTTTGCAGTAGGTACACCACAAATTGTCTCTGTTAAAAGGTTTTGAGTGAAATGGATGCTTGCTTTCTTCGGTGGATGACTGCTCTAACGCAATATTCTTTCCACTTGTTGTTTTTGACACAAATGCCGAGCTCTCAACAAGAACATTCTCAACCATAACTCCTCTTCTTCCTTCTTCAGCACGGATTATTGAAATTGTCTAGATCCTCTTTGCCAGGGACTTGAGCCCATACTGCATCAAATTCAATATTAAGCCCAGCCAAAAAATCATAAATTTTGTCCTTTTCAACAAACCTCTTAAGCGTGGCTACGTCTTCACTACACTTCATCTGGATGCATTGATAATGGTCCATCTCTTGCCAAAGACTTTGCAAGAGATTGGAATATTCAGTAACTTTCCGATTTCCCTGTTTGGTGGCAGCAATCTTAGTCTTGATCTCATAGATTTGTGCAACATCACGAACCTTCGAATATGTCTGTTTGACAGCCTCCCAAATCTCCTTGGCGGTATTAGGGAACATACAAGTGTCACTGATTTCTAGGGACATAGAATTCCAAAGCCAGGACATCACCATTGAATCTTCCTCGTCCCACGCATCAAATTTTGGATCTCCCTTCTTAGGGCCAGTACCGAGCAAATGACTCAATTTGCCTCTGCCCTTCAAGTGTGTCCGCACCAGTTGAGACCACTTCAAATAGTTCCTCCCATTCAGTCTCTACGCTGCCTGGAGATTGGGCAATTCCCCAGCAGCAGAGTGGCTATTCTTGATGGCCTAGGTCTCGGTTGCTTGAGGTTCAGACGTGTGGCTGACTTCAGTGGAGTTCGACATGGCTTAAGAAGAACGGAGGAGCAGCAAAAAACAGAGGAGCAGCAGAGAAGTTTTTAGCGGAAAGAAGAAATTCTGGTGATAAAGAACCTAGGTCTCTTATACCATGACAAAATATGTCGATTCAATCAATTCAATTAGGGTTGTTTACACATATATATTTACAACTGCAGCAACTAAACTAGGAAAGAATAAAATCAGATCATAACTAATTCCCTAATCTTAGGATACAGATCAGAACTAATTCCTAAAAATCAGGGAATACAATAACTACTAAATCTCCTATATTACAGCACACAATTTCCTAAAAATAGAAAAAACTGTTTTCCCACAACTGGCAACAATGCATGTCCAAACCCATGTTAGTGTATAGATATATTAATGTGACTGAGTTGTGTTTTTGTCATGCCCAGAAAATGTTATGTAGGACTTTCCATTATTCCATAAAATGTTAACCTTTCAAGCACTTCCTTGTATACTATTATATATCTTTTTAATTGTTTTTTTTTTCATTACTTGTTAACAGGATTCGCTATCTTCTTCTTGCGAGAATGTTCCGATTAGTAAGGCTCTTAATGCTTGTCCAACGCTACCGAGCCTTTGTTGCCACGTTCTTAACCCTCATCCCAAGTTTGATGCCATACCTTGGGACCATATTTTGTGTTCTATGTATATATTGCTCTCTTGGTTTGCAGGTACGTTGAATGCTCTCTTCACCTGCTTGCCTTTGAACAATAAATAAATAAATAATAAACAGTCTTTACGATAGCCTTGCTTTTCTTCGTCAATTTTTTCTTTTCAGTATTATGAACCGAAGTACAAGATAATTGTCTATTGCTTCATCACTCCATTTTCTTGGGTGTGAGAGCTTCCAACTCTTTCTAAGGATTCCACAATTCCATATTTTGCTTAGTTTTACTACACTTAACAATTTTTTTTACATTTTTCACTATTAATATATGCTTGTGTCAAAAGGTTCTTATGTTATTTCCAACATTATTTCTATCTGGTTGATTGCATCTTCCAGACATCTCACTGTTAGTTTTATATATACTTTAAAATTTGATTTCTCCCCTTTCTATATTATTACAACATTCTCTAAATATTTTTTATTGTAGATCTTTGGTGGGATTGTCAATGCTGGGAACCCCAATTTGGAAGGCACGGATCTTGCTGATAATGAGTATCCTTTGTCACTGATGATATCTTTTAAATGAACCTATGATATTTTAAATTTAATCCCGCCTTTTATCTGATAACAGGCCACCATAATGTAATAGCCAAGTTACCTCATACCATAGAACATTGATGAACGGCCAGTATTCACCAAATACCAAGATCCTTGTGTGTTAGGAACCCTCTTTTCCCTTGTTCATTGCTTCTGCTAAGATGTCTATCTCTACAGAAAATTTCAGTTCCTCAAGTCATTCTTGACAAAATCAGCTATTATCTTTTCAATTTTAATGACTACCCGAATGGGATGGTGACACTTTTCAATTTGCTAGTCATGAATAACTGGGAAGTGTGGATGCAGGTATCACTAACTTGTTATGATATTTTGTATTGTGGTTTATTTTTCCTTCTTGCTTTAACTGCCCATTTGCCATTGTATAGTTGAGATGAGTACTTTTATTGCCACTGTTCTGTGCATAATCGGGGACTGTGCTTTACTCTTATGATGTATGTTTCCTCTGCAAACTAGCAGCAAAATCCCTATTTCATGCCTATTCTTGTATACTTTGGAAGTGCGATTATGAACTTTTAGGCTCCTTTTTATCTAGCCCTCTAAGCAACAGAAGATTTTGGTGCCTTCTTTAGGAAAGAGCTGGAAATGGGTCTTGTTGGCAAGTTCTGGGAGCCTGACCAGAAGCAATGTTGGAAACCCTTCGAGCCTAACCTGAATACAACCCTAATCCAGATATAATCTGTTTATAATCGAGTTAGTTTCATGTTACTCAATCCGGAACTATTTAGCAAAACACCTATTTTTATGTTTATTTCTGAGTTCTGACACAGTGATAGGAGTGTAGGACCATGCCAGAATTCGCCAGTTGAAGGATGGTGATGGGGTGGGTTTTGGGATAACCCCCATCCCAACCCCATCTCATGAAAAGCAATTCTTTCCCAAAACTGAGTCAGGGTAGAGTGGGAATCTTAGGCAAGGTGGGGCGGAGTGACCCTTTACTTAGGATGCTGTGTAAGTGTGGGTTGGGGAAAGGAGGGAGGGAAGGGGAACTAACCCTAGGAGACGCAAAGATAGAAGGCAAGATGAAGGGAGGAGAGCAACATAGAATCTTGAGTGCTTATTGAGGGAAAAAATAAAGATAAAAAGAAAAAAAAAAATGAAAGAGAAGAAGAGTGAGATCAGACAAGGAAGAGGAAGCTCCATAACATTCTCCATCATGGTGACAATTGGCAACTGGTGAGTTCATGACTGGAGAAGTGGTCTGCAACGCGACTCCATAAAAGAGCCCCTTTCTCTCGTTATCCATCTCTTTCCCATACTGCTAGAAGGAAAGACTTTGTCTATGTATATGTACTTTTTCTATACCTTTTCCATCTCTTTTTTTCCCCATACTACTAGTACTGCTATGAACTTACTACTAGATTCTGAAGGGTTTGGGTATGTATAATATGTATATATATATATATATAATAGCTTTTTTGTAGCTTATGTATACCCGGGAAAGTCAGGGTAGGCTAAATACTGACTCCGGCCTGAACTCGGTTTGGGTTTTATGATTGTTTCCAAAACCCGCCCCTACCCCAACTAAGTGCTTCCGAAACCCATCCCAAGAGGCATGTAATGCTACCTGATTAACTCACTCCATTTCCATCCCTGCCAAATTCTACTTTTGTATTCTGTTTGTCTGCAAGTAATGTTGCATACAAACATACATCCATCCAGAACAAAAATGTTGCATTGACACAGACACAAACACTAAGGGATTCAACATGATTTATTTGTTTTCTTACAATTGTACCATATTTAAACAATGCAGCCCTGTTCTGAGGTGTCCACATGTCAAACCACCACCACATTATGGCCTCAAATGCAAATTTAAAATTTCATATATAGCAGCACATGGTCCAACCAGGTGAGAAAAGTACAAGCAAGGTAGTCATAAGTTGCGCAAGATAGTGTAATGAGCTATCAGCTTAGACCACATTGAAGATGATAGCTTAGAACTTCTTGACCTTGACCCAAATCATCGTATCAGTTCAGTCGCTGTGTTGGCTTCGCTATGCAGAAAAGGTCAACCTAAAAGAGAAGGCTTTCTCTATTTATTTATTTTAATTAGTTGACATATTTCAATTATACCAAAGGTGAATTTAAGAAAAATGTTGATGAGTTTAGTTATTGCTTTTTAAGATGAGCTTAGGATGTTGACCCGTGAAAAAGAATAGAAAGAAAGTGGGAAAGATAAAGCTAGAATTGATTTCTTTCCAGCAAATCTTGAAGTATCCCGAGGTTGAAAATTAGGGCGTAAATCATGAATGATGACGGTTGGAAGTGAGTTAATGTAAGCTGAAAACTTTAAATGGGAGTTAGAATACATTTAAAACTCCTAGTTTTAACTGAAGACGGGGCTCTCATTATTTTAGGGTTTTGGAATGGGATTTTAGTGTGTACCCGACTAATTGGGACAATGGGCACTGCTAATTATAACAGCTGAGGTATAAAAAGATACCAAGTAACTAGTATCCATTTAAGATGTGCATTAAGTCAAACTTTACCGTTAAAATTATTTTCTCTGACAATTGCTGATTAAATAACCAAATTACTTTGGTCTTGACTCAGCATCAAAACCAGTATTCCTTTTGGTTGGAAAGACTTAGCCTTGTATAGCATCAGTATATATGACTACAAGATCTAAGAGTATAATACCTCTATAATTTTCTTAAACTATGTTTGGCACATACAAACATACAGCATATTTTGGACTGAAGATGTTCTGTAACAATAATTAAGCCATCGTCACCAGTTTTTTCCTTGTTGCTTTACTCTAATCATCATTGTTTGATTTTCTGATGTTGAATTTTATTTACCATCTATGCTTTGAATCACTAAGCATTCTTAGTTTAACATTTCAGAGCTACAAGGATTTGACAGGAACTTCCTGGACTCTCGCATATTTTATTAGCTTTTATCTAATAACAGTCATGCTGCTTTTGAATCTGGTAAATTTCTGTCATTGCTACTCTAAATATGATCTTTACATTAAATGTGTTGCAGACACACAATCACCGGCCACAGTACACTGAATGCATTTTAATTCTGTCTTTGCTCCTTGTCTTCCAATAGTTGGTATTACTGGAAGGATAGTAAAACCTAATCTCTACTGTCAAAAGGTTTAGAATCAGAGGAATGAAAGTAAAGAAAAAAATGAATAAAGTACAGAGAAGAGTACTGGGATAATCAAGCTGATTAACCCCATATATATTTGGCTCCACTAGAATTACCAGAACACCCCTACCTCTCAATGGCAATAAGCAACTCCACACTGAACATTCATTTCAAGTTGGAGAATAAATTACATGTCCTGCTTGTTATATATTTCATGACACTGATGGTTAGCTAAATCTTCATGACACTGATGGTTAGCTAAATCTTACTAAATATATCCCCGATTTCTTCTCCTAACTTTACATACCAAGTGAAAATCTTTTTAGTAATGATCTCTCTAATAAACGTCATTGTGTTTAGTCCTCCTATTGTAATTTCCTACTTTAGCATACATATACATATACAATTCTGATCTAGTTAGCATATGCTTATATATCTTATGTCAACATGAAACTAATAGATAATTGTAGGATACATATTTTGAAAAACTAAGCGTTGGATTAGATATTCTGCTTATGGATGTCATGCATGCCAAAAATCACGGCGATCCAATGTAAACATCTCAAAATATAGACTCAAAAAATTATGACCGCCGAAAACTATTACAGTTTTTCTCAATGGCATTTCTAAGAAACCGACCGTTGGATCACTGTGATTTTTGGCATGCATGACATACATAAGTATAGTATATAGTATCTAATCCAACAGTCAGTTTTTTGAAACATGTATCCCACAATAATCTACAAGCTTCATTCTTACATAAACTTATGTAAGCATATGCTTACTAGATAATTTCTATGTACATATCAAGAGAAATGATCCATTAAGGATGGACCTTAAGCTTAATTTAAGGTCCATTTTTCACTGGGATAGGTATTTTGAAAAACCGACCATTAGATTAGATAATCTTCTTGTGTATGTCATGTCTACCAAAAATCACAGTGATCCAACGGTCGGTTTTCAAAATACAGATTGTTAAACAATTGTTACAGCATCCAATGGTAAATACTGTTAAAGTGTTTCACGAATTGTATTTTGAAAACCGTTTGTCGGATCACTGTGATTTTTGACGAACATAACATACATAAGATCGAAGATTGTCTAATCCAACGGTTGGTTTTTCAAAATACCATCGGCTATGTGAGAAACGGTGAGTGGACCTTAAATTAATTTAAGGTCCAGGCCTTGATGGATCAAGTCTATACATATCAGTATTATATATCTTTTTTCATAATATATTTAATGTTTCTTATTGAAGTATTGAATTGAGAAAGTACAGCATTCATCTAAATAATTTGAAGTATATATTCAATATACTATCAACAAATGTGGCATGTCTCTAATGGTGGATAATTAGTGACTGACTAGTCGAGAAGAATCTCAGTGATGTAGTTGATATGTATGAAAAAAAAAAATTGTAGCTTGATAATTGTTTCATCAGTCAAGCCACTAATTTTTTTTAGAATTGATTCATCAGTGATAAATCTTCACTTAACTGAATGACAAATAACCAGAATTTATCTAAGATCAGATTGTATTACCATCAAATTTAGAATTGCTTATTCATTTATCAGATATTGATGATGATTTATCTGTTAGACTGTTACTATAATGCTGAAAATGGGTACAGAATGCAGAGAAGCCCAAATCATTTTTATTTTTTATTTTTTAAATTATCCTTTGTTTTCATAAATCATGAAACTGTAAGGTAATCTTTTATAGAGCAGATTGAGATCCTACAAGTTAGATTGAACACATCTAGATTAGAATTTTGCTTATTCATCCAGCGGTGGTTGATGATGATTTAAACAATACTATTATGCTGGCGTGGGGTCTAAGTCATTATGTTTGTTGTTATTCTTCATTTTTATTAATCATGAAAGTGCAACCTAAAAATGATTAAGATTTATATGTCAGATTGTTAACTCAGTCACTAACTATTATGTTTTCTGAAATTTTAGAATTTTTCTCTGGGGTCAAACTTCTAAGTGTCTTTGAGGCCATGCAAGATTTTTATTATCTTTAGTGTTTTGTTTATTATAATGTATTTTTCTTTATATTTCTTTATATTTCTCCTCAGGCAATTATCTAAAAATAACCACAGCACATTCGTGTATTTGATGTAATTTCAGGTTGTAGCATTTGTCTTGGAGGCATTCTTTGCTGAACTGGAACTCGAAGAATCAGAAAAATGTGAAGAACAGGTCAAGATTTACCTATAGTTCTCTTTCTTTTGTGTCATCATCCCTCCCCCTTCCAGGCTTCCATGGCCTTTGTCAAATACATCATCCCCTAAACCCCACCCCCCATCCCCCTCTCTTCCCCCAATGTCCCTTGCCTATGTTGACATGGTCGACACCCTTAACCAACACCAGCCCCACTTTAACCCCCCAAACCTACAAATGGATGGTGGCCACCTGACCATGAACTTTATTTTGAATCAAGGCACATTCTGTTCGTGTTCCCTATATTGAATCATCATCCTCACCGAACACCAATAGAATATGCCCTAGTTGACAAGCTGTCACTGCCGCATGATTTACCTCTCATAATCAGGGGCACTGTCATTGGTTGTTATTAAAGTAGTATCGTTTTTCATCTTATGATTTGATCTTCTGCTTTCCCCATCCGTTTGGGATGGAACTCTTATCAAGTTGAATATTTAAAGTTGATCTTGCTTCCACCAATTATTTCATGACAGATCCTGTTTCCAATTACCAGTGTTAAATATATTTAGGGGAGGGTTTTTTTGCTACTTTTAGCCAGTCAGTAGGGGGAGATGTGATCAGGCAGAACTTATCAGTATGTTAAGTCTTTAAGAAGCCTCTTTAATTGGTTTGAAACACCCCTTGTTAAAGGTGACTCTTCAGTGATTTGGGGGGTGCAGGAGAGGGAAGAAAAGTTCTTGCTTAAGATATGATCATTTTAAGAGACATATTATTGAGAGAATGGAGGTGATGAGTATTAGTCTGTCTTGGACTCATAAATTTGGTAATTGTGAGGTAGAATTTTAAGTTAATTGGGCAGCGATGGTATGGAATCATTACAGAGGGTATTTCTACCTGTCCCGACGTTTTCCTTTTTGCTTTGAGTTGGAATTGGAGACGGAAATGTTTTTTTTTCCCCTGGTTTGGGGAGGGGGTTTGTTATCTTTGGGTTAGGAATTCTTTGGTTGATTCTTTTCTTGGGTGGACTACTTGTCCTCTGTTATAATTAATCTTATTCAATATATTTATTGTTTCTGATTAAAAAAATATGTTAAATCTCTATCTATTTGGTAACCTAAAGATCTACTTAGGTAATCAATGCTAAGTGGTTTTTTTTACTTTCTCAAATTAGGAAGCAGGACCAAAGAAGAAAGCAAAGAAGGACCGACGCCGAAATGTTGGGTACGTGTCGCAAACATGTCGTCACTTTGAGAAACTTTCATTTGCATCCTCTCCAGCTGTTAAGAATAGTCTGGATTCATAATTTTTTTTTTTTTTTTTTTTGGCATACTACAGCTCAAAAACACGGAGCCAGAGAGTTGATGCCCTTCTCCATCATATGTTGAGCACAGAGCTGGATCAGACAAAGTCCTGCAACCCATAGCTTTTCTTCATTACCCATTCTGGTAACTATGTAAATCTCACATTTTTTTCAGTCATTTTCAATTTTTATTGCCTGAAGGGATGATGCTTTAAAAAGTCTCTGCAATTCAAACTTATCTATCTATTTGAAAGTAATCTGCATGAAAAATCTTCACAAACTTTTCACACAGTCGCAGGTGAAAATTTGTTGCACTTTTAACACAATATAATTGTTATGTACAAGTGGCAGAGCTACTTTGTAACATGATGAAAGTGAGCAAATCCTTTAATTTTTCTTTTGCTTGGATAATTAAAATCACTGACCTATCTGCAGTCATAGTGCATCACGTCACCGCATAGACAGGTAAAAACGTCTATTTCTTCGTCAGTGAAATTACAGCAGCATCTTCAGTAATGTGATTTGGGATACTGGTTGGTGATTGCAAAAATGCGACAACTATAAAGGATCAACACCCATCTCAATCTTCACAAACACTTGACGCAATTATGCACATTTTCCGGAATTTATCTCTTTTCCATTGACTGAGATTATTAACATAAAAAATTCATAATAATAAATAAAAATAAAAATAAAAAAATTGCTCCTTTGGTTGTTTCATATGCATAATGAATGATAAATATTAAATCATGGAGATATTGTACTTCTATTTTGGTTATTAACTCTAAATCCCATCATTTGGCTGGGATTCCTAACAGGTTCTGACTACACTGGAGATAGAATGAAGAGTTATCTGAGAGTTTTCTTTCCTTGTTTTTTGCAGATCAGAAAATGCTTGAAGTTAATCTTCTCGAGGAGGAGCTGTATTATTGCCCGAGCTTCGTGCAGTGCGCGAACCTTTATCGATGTCCATTTCTTCTTGTAACTCAAAAGCACTGTTTATTCACTCACGCTGAATTTCGGTTTTGATTGCTAGTGCTACCATCAGTTTTTGTTTTTTTTCTTTTTAAGTTGTGAGATTTCTACTGTTAATAGTGATTGGAAAAAATGTCATGTATTAGTAGTGGAAGAGATTCTTGTGCCAATTTCATTCAATTAAGTATTTCATCAGTGCTAGTGGCCGAGTGATAATCTCTCTTCCTCTTATGAGGAAAAAGTCTCTAGTTCAAGTCTTCAAACTCGTGGCATGGAGTGGTTTAGGGAAGGGGGAGGGCTACTTCCTATTATGTAACCCAAGGACAATCCAGGCTCTCATGAGACCCAAAAATTTTTAAAAAAAAAATCATTGAAGTATTTGTACATTAAAATTTAGGAAAAATTATAGTTTAATCTTTCAACTATCACGATTTATATTTTATATTTTGCACCCCTATAACTTTAATTGCAACACATTAATCCCTTGTAATTTTTATTTTTTCACGCTGTTCTGTCAATTAGCCATTTGAATTTTTTTACTGTAAAATGATATTAAACTTGTTATTTTTTTTTATGTATTTTATCTTAAATTGTTAATGTTCCTATAAGCATATCGGTGAAGTTTTAGGATTTTTCTCAATATATTTTAATTTTTATAAATTACTTTATTCATATAGTAAATAAAATACATTAGGAAAACTTATAAAAATTTACCGATATGTTTGTAGATACATTAGTAATTTAAGATAAATATTGTACAGAAAGATAACAAGTCTAACACTATTTTTTAATCAAATAAATAAATAAATGGTTAACTAATAGATGAGTGTAAAGTGTCACAAATCAAAAACTACAAGGGGTTAAATTTGTTGCAATTAAAATAGAATTAAAGGAGTGTAAAGTATCTATTAAGGCAAATTGTGTGGATTAAGTTCATCTAAAATAATTTTTAGATCTCAAAATTTTACTTAATTTAAGAGAGAAAATAATTATTATTTTTAAATGATTTGATTTTCAAAAGAAGCATAACATTAGCAACAAAGTGTACCAATGGAATTAAACTTCTTAATATGATTCCCAAGAGTCCGAATACTACGAGGGTAACCCCCTTTCTCGATCTTCTCTCAAGTTTTCTATTTTTTAAAACTATTTTGATCATCCAATATATAATCAACATGCATTGTGTTATCATATTTATCACATTCAGTCCGTCTTATAAGTAAATATTTTGTGAAAAAAATAAATAAAGAAATAAAGATTCAAAATGAAAATGGCCCACACCTATCATAGTTGAAAGAATTTTGGTCAAACATATATTGTTGGGTGAGCAAGTTTTATGACGAAATTTTTCACGTGCCATCAAACAATATAACAATATGAAATTTTATGAAGAAATTCTGCATGTATGACCCTTGAAGAGTATTTCATCCCACAAAGTAGTGGGCAAGTTTTGAAATTTCAGCAATATCCCTTTCTTCGAAAAAAGGGCGATCAAATGGAGCTAACCTAGTTGGCAGGGGGGAAGAGGAGGGGTTTGGGATACTTGGTCTCAGGTTCAAGGTCTCATGTTAGCATTCTGTAAATATTTATGTTATAATTGATATCCTGATGCTGTATTTTAAATAAATAAAGGCACCGTTTGGATTTGTTTCTGATAAGTACTTATTTACTTTTTTAAAATTTTGCAATATATAATTTCTTAGAAAAATTTTAAAAAAGCATATAAGTACTTATAAAAAACAAGTCCAAACGGTGCCAAAAAGAAAGAAAGCTTATTAATACAACCACGATGATGCACGCAAAAATCTCTCCTTATAAATGAGAAGACACATAACCCTAAAATTAAAAATACCAAGCCTTGGAGGAGTTAAACGGTTCCCTATATATGATCTTGATTTTCTTTTGTTTTGTTTATAATGCATGATGTAACTTTAGAAGGTGGTATGGTGGCATCAAGTGTCCATTAGTAAATAAATGGAATCCTGTCTTATGTTAATTACTACACCAGAGTCCAGAGGGGACCGTGACGAATTTATTATTTATGACCAAATTGCACATAAAAATACATGAAAGAAAGTAAGGAAGATATGAAGAGATAATAGCATCTACTTTTGCAGTTAGAGCAGATATGGTTGAACTTAATTCAGTAAGCATATATTAGCCTCTTTTATGAGGCTAGGACCTTCTTTTCTGTCTCCTTCTGAGTGTGTGTACGTATATGAGAGAGAGAGAGCTGGCGAGAGAGGGATACGTGGGGCTTTCAATATTGTCTGTATTAATAAAGAAAAGCACACCTGGAGAGAGCATCTGTGCACCCTTGGCTTATTTAAACTCTTATCATGCTCACAAAAACAAACCGAAGGAGAGAGAGAGAGAGAGAGAGAGAGAGAGAGATGAGGAGCATGAAAGGAGAGGTTGTGCTGAACATCCCAGCGGAGAAAGCTTGGGAAATGTACAGAGACAATAAAATCATCAGCAAAGTAAATCCAGATATGCTTGCCGCTGCTGAATACATCGAGGGAGATGGCAGCCCCGGAAGTTTGAGGCTTTTCAAGCTTGGCCCTGGTCTCTCTCTCTCTCTCTCTCTCTCTCAAATATTCATGCAAGCTACTTTTATTCAAATATTCATGCACTTGATGATTTTTTTTCATGCACTTGATCCCACAGTTGCAGAATTGGTACCCAAAAAATTATTAAAAAATAAAAAATCATTCATGCAAGGGGTATACAGTTTCTTTACAATCAAATCGATCCAGGCATGCGGTCGGTACAGTTGTCACCAAGATACGCTTGCCACGTCAACTACATGCTGCATGCCCTTTGATTGTGATCCTCCACGTGGGTTGCACCGACGTTGATACTTGATACCCATTTGTTCCCTTGACGGAACCAAACACTCCCTTAAGGGTTGTTTGGCAAATTCAATTAATTAGTCACGAGTCTAGTTAATTAATTTTTATTTCGCCACTGTTTCTAAGTTTTTTTGCCCCCCTTTGGAGATAAATCTCTTTATTAGTATTTGTATAGAAAAGTAAGGGATAAATACCCTCTTTTTTCTTGGGTTAGATTCCTCCCTTCTCTTCTGTTTTTTTTTTTTTTTTTTTTTTTTTTTTATTTGTGTGGATATGCGGCCGTAAGTGGGTACGTGAAAGAATCAACTGAAAAGATAGAGAAGGTGGAGACAGGACGATCTGTAACATATCATGTCATCGGAGGGGACTTGAGGAATATGTATGATCCATACAGAGTTACCTTCTCATTTTTTCCGGTGGACGGAAAAGAAAGGGACAAGTGTATCGCCGAATGGAAAGCAGAGTTTGAGCTGTTGACTCCGGCGACTCCTCTGCCGGAAAAAGCAAGGGATGCGGCTCTTGGATTCCTCAAGTCATTTGAAAAGTTCAACCTAAATTAGCTGCAATCAAGGTGATTGGGAAGTGTAAGTGAGCCATGCTGCATCAAAATGGCACCTATGTGTGGGGGTCTTTATATGTATATGTATATATATATATACACACAATGCATATTGTGAATGTAATAGACATATATTAAGCTATCCTATTATTAATAGTTTAAGTAATACTATGAATGCTTGTGATAAAGATGCATAATTTTTACTTTCTATTTTTTTTTTTTTAACTTTTAAAATTTAAAAAATACGAGCTTATCCAAACCGATGTTAAGTTTGGACTTTATAGGTCCTATTTGAGAGACCACAATTTGGGATATGAAATTTGGATGGAATTTTCTAATGAATTAGGTCAATTAAGAGCCTTAAATTGAACTACTATGATCTTATTTTTTTTTAAATTAAAATATACCAAATTAATGCCCTATTCTATTAGTTGATTAATTGGTTAGGTCTTCTTGTTCAACCTTGTACAAGGAGCGTCACCTCGATCACTGTTAATACCAATAGTAACACTAGTCGAATTATTCTCCTCAACTTCCCAAATTCATTAACAAAACTCAAATTCTTACCCTAATAACTCAAATACTATAAATAATTTTCAAATTATTTTCTCGAAACTATTACAATTAATTATGGAGTGCCAACATTTTTCTTACTCTTTTATAAACACAACATTGTTTACACTCACAGTTTCATCAATCATTTTCTCCAAATTATTCACCAAAATTCCCCCTAATAACCCATCAGTTTCAGAGAAGATTTGCAAAAGTTGTTAATTCTATATCGATCCGGTGCATATTTGAGTGTAAGATTCATGAGCAAAAATCAAACGAAAACAAAATACTAGACAGCCATAAATTATTTCAATTAGAGCTGTGAAGCAATCAGCTAGTCTAGAAGAAACTCTTTTAGTCATCCCTATGGCACTGTAACATATCTACACCTACTTGTAATCCCCAAGATAATGTAGGCAGTGAATATTGGTAGCCATCAATCAAAAAAGCATTTAAACCTGCGTGTCTGTCAGTTCCATACATTGGCTCTGCCAAGCTGTCTAAATCCTTAGATTACTACCTTTCTATGCTCTCAGCTTCTCTGATGTCTTAGGCTGGAACTCGAAACTGCTCACAGTCATTTGTTCCATTCTTTGTGAAGTTCGTTACCAGCATATTAATCAACCTGCCTACTGCTGCCTTAAATTCACTGGACCTGCTCTTATCAACTTCATTATAATCCTGGACTCCTTCTTTGACCAGAGACCCTATTGGAGCGCCCTCCATATAGGCTTTACATGCAACCAGAATATCATGTGCTCGGTTGCGAAAATGACCAGCAACAAGGTCCTCAAAATGCTGCAAGAAAATTCAATTCAATTAGATCCTAGTGTATGGAAGCTAGAGCAAAATGAAATTATCCAATGGAAGATACTGTTAGAGTCTATCAAATACTGTATTTTGAAAACCGATTGTTGGATCACTGTAAATTTTTGCAGACACGACATTCATAAGAAGATTGTCTGATCCAATGGTTAGTTTTTCAATATACCTCTCCTATGACTCCTTGTGGGAGTAGGCTAAGAATATAATAGGTAAGGACATCCTTACCTGAATATATTCCAATATAATAGGTAAGGACATCCTTACCTGAATATATTCCTATATATATATATATATAAAATCTCCAGATTTTAAGAGTATGTGCATGTCTTTAGCAAGTCCATGCACAAATGTACACAAATGTAGAATTTTCTCACTGGTTAGGTGTTTACAAATCTGTGCTGAAGATGTGAGTCCTTTAAACAATACAAACACATGGCCTTGTGCGATGCATAGTCCATGCATCTCATTGTCCAGGCAGATGAACTATACTGAAGATTGTTGTTTGAGAACCGAGTGTCCTTCGATAATTTTTTAGATTCTTTACACCTATAGTTTTTCTTTTCTTTGTTTTGATGTCTTCTCTTGTATACCAAACATGTACAGGGTTCTTGTGCCTACTTAATCTTGGCTATTTTTATATACATTTAATTCTTACTTGATCAAAAATAAATAAATTTGAATTGGTAGGTCACTCAAATTTTGGGAAAAATCTGCAATATTACCAGTTTGCAGCAGTATTTCTGACTTCCAAAAAGAATGATTTCAAAGAGACACCTTAAAATGACAAGTGTGTGATTTTAGAATTTTGACCCAAAAAAGTTGAATATTTGGGCCTACAGTCAATCAGAAAGTTAATAGAATGTCTCTAGTCGTTGAGACTTGAGATTATCACCTTCAGAACTTTCAGTTCATCAAATCAAATCAATAAGCACCATGAAACAGAATTACAGACTCCATGCACAAATTCAGCAACTTGAACCACAAATACAATGGGCACCATTGAGTCCAGATTCCAGAATCATGGTTTGGGGAGTGAGTGGAAACTGGCAACCCCATCTGGGAGCATCAGCCACTTCAATTTTAATAATTTTCATTCATTGGATCAGAAATTCCTCACAAACAATTCAAGTGGGCAAAATTTCAGTAGGCTATGTATTTGGTACATGCACCCACAAACTAAAATATATGTATCAAAGAAGGCATGCATAAACAATTCATCACCTTAATGGTGTATGTCCATCAATGCAAGCACAAACTGTCATTTTTTTTATAACAATAAATCATGCCATACTGAAATTTGAAATTTGTTAGCCCGGTCCTGCCTAATCACCTACAAAGACAATTTATTTCCCTAACAATTCACATGTTAAATCAGAGTTCATGTGTATCCATTCTGGTCTGTAACTAGACAATTTGGCACTTCTGTAAGCTATTTAAGTGAATCAGTGCAATAAAAAAAACCTAACTGACCAAGCATCCATTAAATAATCATTTCATATATATTAAATAAGACCTGTGGTTAGTTGTTGCATCTATAAGTTTACTGCTGCTATTTCACTGCATTTATTTCATATATAAGTTGTTGCACCTATATGATTTTTGGAATTGTTTCCATCATTTCAATTGTCATTAGTATCAGAATTGGTATTGTTATTATTATTTATCTTTATCCGTGTGCTCCAAAATGTTCCAGTCCATAGCAAGTTCAATTGGTCACAACCTGAACTTCATGCAGTTTTGCTCAGACTTGCCTCCTGGAATTTATGCCTGGAGTGAGCCCAGGCTGGTGACAAGCCAGGGTTGTAGTTCTTGAGCTAAGCTTGCCAATAATTTATGAGCTACAGCATGGTTAGCTTGACTTGAGTTAAATGGAAAACCAACATAAATACATAAGACATCTTTTTCAATGCATTTCTTCAAGACAGGAAAGATGTCTTTAACAATTTTTTTAATTCCAAAAATTTAGAGTTCATTTATTTTTCTCTTCTGATATCCTCATAACAGATTTTATTAAAAATAAACAAATGAATGAATCATTAATTTGTCCAGCCAAATAAGATAACAGGTATGGTTGCTGCAATCTTACCTTTGGTGGCCTCCTAAGTGTGTACATCATTGTCTTCAAGGATAGAATAAAGACATCCTCGTTGTACTGCTTTGATCTCCTCTCCCCTTCTGCCCCAACATACGTCTTTTCATACCCAGGCTCATTAAAGAAGGGTTTTGCATTAAGAATTAGAGCTTGTATGGAGACCAAAACTTGTAGCATGGTTGATTTTCCAGGGATCCACATCTCAGTCTGTTTACCACTCCAAGTGTTCAGAAGGCTAAGGCAGACTTTCCCACAATCATACAAATTTGGGTTTAGACGAAGGCCACCAGAATAGTAGTAAACCATCTGACGGAAGAAATTTCCAAAATAATTTCAATTATTTACAACAGAAGGTATTATTATAATGAAACAAACACTACCAACTATTACATACCGGTGGTACACTAGGATAGGTAGAAGGGAAGAGAGCATCAAAGACAAAAAGGCCATCATGATAGGGAGTGCCTGCTGGTCCTACAATGACGGCCCTCAAAAGATCCATCCTTGCTTCACAAACTCTTACAAATATTGTTTCTGAAGAAGAGAGAGAGAGAGAGAGAATGAGTTGACTAAACATATTAACGCCGTAATGACCAAAATAAAGCGACACGAATCAACTACACATATTAATGACTTGTGAGGACCAAAACGAAGGTGACCTTCCAACAAAAGTAGAATAAGATATATTTGGGTGTTGAAAAGAGAAAGAATGACGGCATGCAAACAATCAAAGATTATTCCCACACTTGTGCTGTGTGCTTGACATAAATTTGAAATATTAGTCAGCCTTGTGTAATTATTATTTCAGATTTGTCTACCAGTTGCATGACAATGCTCAATGCTTTGATAAACAGAAAGTCCGGTACAGTTCAAACTAAATATGGCTTGACCAGTAAGCATTACCCAAATATCACATATTCCAAATTTGTCAGAACTCACCTGGTAAGTTTTTCTCCAGAATTTTCCACTCCTCCTGAATTTTCTTTGCCCAATTCTTGGATGGTGTCTATCAAGAGAACAAACACCAACTTATAAAAATACACACATACAGACAAACAATACTAAGGGCACAAGCATGCACACAGAAAAAATGTGTATCATATCATTAAGCAACTAAAGTAACCTGCTCCCTTGACGAGCCTGCAGACCCTGCACCATTATAGTGATGATCTGAAAGATCTTCAACAGTATCAAATTGTTTAAAATTTTCAAAGTTTCTCATAACTTTTTCTTTGTTTTCTTCCTCAGGGACTGTTGAACTGCTTGCAACAGCCGCCTTCATTTTGATATCAGCAAGACCTGGAAACATAGAGATAGATGTTTCCACCCCTGCCGGGAGATCCACAGCATCAAATTGGGCTTGCAAACTTGGAAGAGTTGAAATGCTTATCATAGCAGGCATACTTTCACTTGGGACAGGATCCTTCAACCAAGGAAGTGGCGCCTCTACCCCAGGAGGCAAATCCACATTATCAAATTGTGATTGCACCTTTAGATAATCATCTTCGTACAAAAAATCATCATTGTCATCATAATCGGAAACATCATCTGCATCATCATCATCATCATCATCATCATCATCATCATCTTGATATGAAAAATCAGATCCCGCAATACTAGTAGAATTCCCAAGATCACTCGCCAAAACATCCTGGAGAACAAAGAATATAGTTAGAAACTATGCAATGGCACAAGTAACATTGAGAAAAGAGGTCCCATCATCAACCAGCATACAAATTAATGCTGCATGTACACATAAACTTAGTTCTGCTATGTCTCATTATAACTAATTTTTGTCTTCCCATTGTAGTCCACACATCAACTTTCTCTCGCCAATAATAAAAAATCTAGTTGGATCATCTTCCCTTTCAACTTTGGGAACATACAGAGAATCACATTGTTTATGCATCAGATGGCTACATTGACCAACTAATGGAGTGGATCAGTAAACACCCACTCTCTTCTTGGATTTGTTTCAAAAGCACATGGATTAAGGCTGTAGCTTGGCTACGCAGGCAGGGGGTGCAAACCACACACATGCGCACAGATGCAGGAGTAGGGTCTCAGCATTGAACTAAAGGATGCTACAAGCAAAAAAGCAGCGTTTTTTTGGCACACTTGGCACTTTGCATGTATGCATACACAAAAAGGCAAGTAGAAAATTACTCAGAGAGCCATATCATCCTATGCCCAAGCCCCTGATTCCCCCTGATATGAACAGTTGCCCTCAAAAAAGTGAGTGCATTTGACATTCTAAAGAAAGAGAAAATGAGAAGGCTGTTTCTCGAAACATTTCTATAAAGTTCAGGAAATTAAATCGATTAAACAATCCTCATTCATTTTGGTGGCAAGGTTAAACACTAATTCTGAACCATGTTGAGGTTCATTAGGTTCTCCCTCAAAATATTCGAATTTATTTCATATTGGTGTAAAGGTATGAAGGACAGTGGAAGCAATATGTCGATAATTCTTGAATTTTTTTGTAAGGAATAGGGATCTAGGAATAAAAGAAGGTATAGCCAAAGTTATCATTTCCATTTCAGTCATCATTTCAGTTTTTCCAATTTAAGGAAGCTTACCCATGTTGGGGCAGTCCAGTATTCCTTTTCAGATTAGAGACATATATTTATATGCATATATGTATAGAACAAGCACACACATGTATAAAAGCAATATATAAGAAAAATAACTACAAATTCTTAATAACTCACAAAATAGCACCCCAAAAAATTGTCTATTACCAATTCATCATCATCATCATCATCATCATCATCACATATGTGTGTGTGTGTGTGTGTGTGTGTTACACGGTTTTGGGTAGAACTCAACCCCAAAAGCTAGATCAAGAGGTGAGGGAGCCCTCACGCTTATATACAGCACATTACTTTCATACCTAAGCGGTGTTGGACTTCACTTCACACTCTCCCTCACGCGCAGCGTGCTCACTCGGCAGCACCTGCCGCTTGCAGGCCAAGGACATGCACCCTACCCATCCCTTAGTATGCCAACTCTGATACCATGTTAGACCTACTTTTGAGCCACTTCTATTGCATATTTTGAAAAAGTAACCGTTGAATTGGAACCCCTCTCATGAATGTCATGTCTGCCAAAAATCACAGTAATCCAATGGTTGGTGTTTGAAAAATTTCACTGCCAAAAACGAAAATTTTTTTGTTCTTCAAAATGTCACTATTTTTTCAAAGTCGATTATTTCAAAAGCGAACCGTTGGATCACTATGATTTTCAGCAGACATGACATTCATGAGAAGGGTATCTACTATCTAATCCGACGGTCAGTTTTTCAAAATATGTTATGAAAATGGCTCTAAAGCAGGTCACTTGATGCAACTTTCATCAGGTGCACCTGATAGTAGCACTCCTGATATATATATATATATATATATATATATATATATAT
>JAESVK010000306.1:173676-198665 GCA_017140935.1 Hamamelis virginiana | reverse complement strand
AATAAAGTAAGATATCCCTTACTCGATCATTACTCTATAGATAGATATATAAGTTCGACTTCAAACAAATATCCATACACATAAAGTAGTTGAAACTTTTTCCTCCCAAAATCAATTCCAAGTGCAAATTAAAAAAGAGATTCAGGAAATAAAATCAAGAGAAATATTGATTGGCAATAGTGGAATCAAATTTCACCACAAAATTTGAAGTGAGGTTTTAGTATAGTCAAAGTAGAGTCAAGCAGAGAAAACAAAAAAAGAAACAGAGTTGAGGAAGAAGAGGGGCGGTTTGGGCATCACCTATTAGTTGTCCTTGAAACCCAAAAAGATGATGATGATGATGATAATGATGACGACGTAAAAGAAAGAAAGAAAGAGTGTTGTAACATAGCTTTGTGGCTTCAGTTCTTGTAAGTTGTCCTCGTTCTGTCTAGGGTGAAACAGAACCGTAACAGAGATTTGTTGCTCTACCACTTGAAGGTCATCCTCGTTCTGTCTAGTGTTTTGGTAATTGGGGGAGAACTGGAAGAGGGTAAAATAAAGGAAATGAGAAAAGAAGTTGCTCTTCTATTCATTTTATATCTGTTTACCAAAGAAGCAGGACTCAAGTGCTTTCACTCTAAAAATAAAAGCGGCAGTGAAACTGATTTAACTTATTTTACCACAAGAATTAAGGAGAACACCACTGAATCTATTTAAATTCGAAGTGGCCCTAAGGTTATCTGAAGTGAGCTGCTGGCAATTTCTCAGAGAGAGAGAGAGAGAGTAGAGAACGGGATTTTAGTTTTTGTTGCCCAAAAAAACTGAAAAGAAAAATAAAACATTACGTGTGCCAAATGAGTACTGGGAAAACTATAATATATCCAACCAAAACGAACAAAAAGGGCTAACATGTCCCAAAGACAAACCAAGGATTATTAGGTAATTTCAGCATAATAACACCCCAAAGAATATATCCTTTATCTTCCTTGTAGAATAACAGCCCCCTATAGATTCTAGGTTTCTTCATAATGCTATTCTCCCTTCCCTTGCCATGCCTTCCACTCAAGTACCCAACTGAAAAAAAAAAAAAAAAGCCTTGTCCTATCCTGGTCTAAGGCCAACAATAAAAACAGTGGCAACCTTTGCACCAACAATGACCATGAAAAACAATTATCTTACATGAAATCATGAAAACAATAGGCCTCGCCTTGCTGAATGGACTCTCACAGTCAGCCTATTCATGGACATCATCTTCATTGTAGGAAATTTTAAGAATTGAAGAGGAAAAAAAAAAAAGACAACCCTTTATTACTTGTACTTGGCATTAAAGATACAAAAAAAAAAAGGGTGAATCATGCAGTAGGCTTGCTAGCCAATTCAAAGCATTCTCGCTTATCAATCCAAGACTTGAAGGTCAAGCTATCTTGTGAAAGCTGTTAAGTTTTTAAGAACCCAAAAAGGTAAGGCGCCCATATTTCTTTATGGCCAAGAATGAAGTAGTTGATGCTAAAGTCATATCTACCAAAAGATAGCAATCAATATCAAATATTGATTCAGAATTACCAGCAATACAAGCCAAGAAAGAGTATTTAATGTACAATACATACCAGTAAACAAATAAAAATAGGCAACAATTAGAAATTATATACATACCTAGAAATGAAATCTAACACGAGTTTTTCACGCCAATCAGCCATCAATGAGGCTCCTATAAACTGAAAAGCAACCAAGAACTCAAGCATCCTAAAGTATTGTACTCTGTTGAAATCAAGCAATCTTAATAAAACTAAATTCCTCAGTGCCAAGTTCTTGAGTAATTTATATTTCTTACCTATCCATTCTTTCCACAAAACTAAAATCCACAGCCCAGGTAATACTATTCTTAACGTGTACCTCAATTTCGGATGACCAGGTACCCGTAATGAGGGAAGGAGACATCACATAAGCAAGCACAACATGATTGGTATAAAAAAGACTCTTAGCTCATGTACCATGAATCTTTTTACATGAGCTACGAATCTGTTTGATGCCCTATCAAAATATTTTCTGAGAGAATATTGGTGTTACTAAACGAGGCCGAGCTCCTTTATTGGTCAAATTACAACTTAAAAAAGACGTATCCTTCAAGGCATCACATGCAATCAAATTTATTTATTCATTAAAAAAAAAAAAAAAAACCTTCTTATCACAACCAAATATCATCAATTCTATACTTCTACATGACTTCAAGGATTCACATTGGTTGATAATCCCTCAATTGACACATGCCATAGCTATATCTTAGAGATTAACTCCTCCAACGATGTCATACAACCCAAATACAAGTCAACCGATGAGTACCTTATGTGTTATTACCATGCTTTACGGTTCTTGGTGTTTCATGCACTGTTATTAATGTGACCAATTCATATTAGATGGTACCTCAACGCAAGATAACAAACCTATCTGAGTAAAAGAAAGTACTTCCCCAATTTTCCACAACCAATACCCCACACAGTCACACACACAGAGACAGAGACAGAGAGAGAGACAAGAATTGCATGTCAATTTATCAGAATCATTTGAGCAAGTTCTAAGCAACAACAAACACAAGCACGCACGCACACGCACACGCAGAGTGAGAGAGAGAGAGAAACAACAATTGCATGTCAATTCATCGTAATCATCTGAGCAAGTTCTAAGCAATAAAGTGCAACTAAAATCATCGGACCGAAAAGTGAACAAATTTCGGATCAAATCCCTTCAAAATTTGAACTCTTAATCCATCCATTCAAGATAATTCAAACAAACCCACTAATTATTCAATCAAAATTAACCCCCAAAAAAATAATAATAGCACCTCTCTTCGTCCTTTTTTCATTATGATCATTACCTCATTCTGTTTAAGCTTCTTGGACATCGAACTCGGAGAAGTTTGGGAGGTGTAATCGTCGACATCAAGATCCATCACTAAAGAACCTAGAGAGAGAAAGAGAGAGAGAGAGAGTGAGTGACCTTTATTCTTGCAAACAAAGGGAAATTGAAGATTGAAACTGTACGGACGAGTATAAAACATCATCCAGTGCAGGGTTTTGAGATTACCGTACGAAAGAAGTTGGTAAATTGCTCTCGATTTTCTGCAATCCTGCGTTCACGAAATGTGTGCATATATATGTATATGTATATATGGAGAGAGAAGGGGGGGGGTGTTCGCGCCTTCTTAGGTGAGGTATATCACTGTATATGCTATCGTACGCGGAATGGTAAGGATTAAGTGATGATAAAAAGTGGTAATGTTCACCGTAAGATCACTACGTGTCAATAAATGATTTGATGAATTTAGAAAGAGGCTCGAAGCTGTTCACTTTAGTTTTATCTTTGACTGATGACCGGGCTGCCTTTCAATGGACTTTAGAACTCCTGATTACAGCTCAAGCTGTCCACGGCTACAGTCTACAGGTGACTCGTAAAATACCGAAAATACCACTGTTCTTTGTCAAACTTTCCATTTAGATCTTCCTTTAATTAATGATTCACGTCAAACTTTCCTATTAATTAAAGATTGGTGTCAAATAAAATTCTCTCGTTTGAGTACGTGTAGTGTACGGCATATTTTATTTAAATTCGAGTCGTTGTATATTTAGATTTAATTTATTTACTATCGAGTTTGTTCGGGAACTATTTACGAACTATTTGATTAATTTATAATTTTAAATTACAAAAAAAAAAATTAAAAATTGATGTATAAATCTTAAAAAATGATTTTTATATACTTGATTTATATTAGAAATAAAAATTCAAACCAAAAAAATAAAATCATGAATATATTTAGCTTATTTAACCCTAAATTATAATTTTTTTTTACGAAGCTAAATACAAGTTTTTAATGAGCTTGTTCACGAGTGTACTAACAAATTTGTTCACGAACACAGGTGTGCTTGAGCTTTGCTTATTTACTAAATAAATGAACTCGAGCCGAACATTTATTGAATGCGTTTGTGAGTCACTCGCGAGCGACTCGACTCATTTACAATCCTACACACACGAGAGTGAGATTTATCAATAAGATTTTATCTAGTAAATTGCATTTCTATAAAATAAGAATTTTGATAAGATAATTTTGATGGTTTGATCTTAATTATATTTATAGGGTGATAATATATCTATCTATTATATAAAGAGCAATATGCTTATATTGCAGCTCAAGAATTCTTTCCTTCCCTCATTCTCTTCACTCCTTAATTCACTCTCATCTTTTATCTCTATTGGTTTTGGCCCTATTTTAAAATGATATGGCATCATGAGTCTAACTAATTAATTAAAGTTTATATTTTCAAGATTTTTTATTGATGTGGGTTTCATTTAAGTTTCATTTCTCTTTCATAAATAATTTTTTTTTTTTTTACTATGGGCCTGATCTACTTCTCCCCTATCTCTTCTTAATTATTTTTTATTTTTTATTTAAAAAATTGATTCTAGCTTACTTTTTACTTTCTTTATGTTATTTTAAAATTTTAATTTTTTTAATAATACATCCAAATTAATTTTCTTTAATTGGTTTAACATTTTTAATCATTTTTATGTATTAAGATATATACTATAACCCTATAAATTTAATTACGATCAAACGGTCAAAATCATATGATCAAAATATATTATATACAATTATAATTAATTAGATAAAATTTTATTGATAAGTTCCACGGATTGTGGGGGTTTGTACTTGTATTTTAATAAATAAGAATGATTAAAACTGTTAAATAGATTAAAGAAAATTAATTTGGATGTATTATTCAAAAATTAAAATTTTAAAATACTACAAAAAAGTAAAAAGTAAAGAGGTACTAGTATTTTAAATAAAAATAAAATATTATTAAGAAGAGAGAGAAAGGAATAAGTAGATGAGATCTACAATAAATAAAAAGGAAAAAAATAAGAAAAATGCTACTTCACTCCCACCTCATTAGTTGTCATTTGATGTATGGTTCACATCAATAAACGTAATATTTTTCTTTTTTTTTTTCAAGATCATAGAGACCATCGGTCCATGTGAGGTGATTGTAAAAAGTTAGTGAAATAGCATTACTCAAAAATTAATTATGGAAAGAGAAATGAAACTTAAATGGGACCTACCTCAATAAAAAATATTGAAAATTTAAATTTCATTTAACTAATTTGACTAATGATATAATGCCATATTATTTTAAAGTTGAACCAAAACCAATAAAAATAAAGGAATGGAAAGAATTAAGGAGAGAAGATAATGAAGAAAGAAATGAATTTTAGAGTCGCCACATCAGCGTACTGCTCTTTATATATATATATATAAAAGAGTAGTGCTAGATGAACCAAATATTAAATTAAAATTTTCCAATCATTTTATGACAAATAAAAAGGTTTTGATTTTTGTACATTTTAAATGCACAAAAATTAAAACCATGTTATATAAATATGGGTCAAGTTATATAAATATATATGGTCAAGTTCGATTGCTCTTATGGTTTGACACATGGTTTGTAAAATTATACATGGAACATGTATTTTAAGAAATTCACTGTTGGACTAAATATTCCGTTTATATACATTATGTCTGCCAAAAATCACTTTGTTCCAAAATTGTGACAGTTTTCCATAATTTTTTACAATTATTTCAAAATTGTTCAATTTTTGAAAAAGTAGGTAAGGGATCAATGTGATATTTGGTATACGCAATGCGTATAAACAAATCATTTAATCCAATGATCGATTTCTCAAAACACTAATTTCATATATTCCGTATGATTTTACAAATCATGCGTCAAGAACTCAACCCATTATATATATATATATATATATACTATGCATATGTATATTAGGCATGCCAAAAATCACAGTAATCCAGCAGTCAGTTTCTCAAATATGTCACTGAGAAAAACTATCAAAGTTTTCGATAGTCATAATTTTTCATGGTCCATATTTTGAGATCCCTATGATTTTTAGAAGACAAAACATCCGTAATAAGGGTATCTAATCCAATGATCAGTTTTTAAAAACATGCATCCCATTCCATCCCACAATTCCCTATGAGCTTAGGGATGTCTTTGAAAGTTTCGAGGAAAAATCCCTTTAGTCTTTCCTCAACATATACATCTTTTAAGATTAAAAAGTGTGAGATATCAACCAAAAGTTGTTTAAAAATGTTAGCCATGCTGATTCCTTTTAGAATTTCGCATTAGTTACACCAAGTAGTAAAGTGCACCATAAAGATAAGTTATCACTTCCTTCTGTTTTACTTTTAAAGCAAAAAAGAGAACTTATTTTTTATAATTTTTTTTATAATACAAAGCATCGTATTTAGTTTTAAAAATAACTACTAATATTTTTGCACATTCAAAACTCTTTTGAAAAAAAAAAAAAAAAAAAAAACACCTTTTACAAGTAAAATTCAAAGGGTGCTAGGATATCCAAATGTACCCTAAAAAATTGAGTCCAAGTGAGCAAAACAATGCATAAAGGAAAAATGTAAAATAATTTAATATTTTAATCATTAAGACCTCAAATTATTTGGGATATTTTTAATAAAATTATCCACGAATTATTTGATTGTAGAAGTTACATTTTGCTGATAAAAAGCTATAAATAATTTGTGAATTAGAGAATTAGTTTAGGATTTTTGTTACAATGGATTTCACATTGTTTATAAATAATTTGTGAATTTTTAAAAACTTAGGCACCGTTTGGATTTGTTTTTTATAAGTAGTTATTTGTTTTTAAAAAAATTTGCAATATGTAATTTCTTAGAAAAATTTTAAAAAAGCAAATAAGTACTTGTAAAAAACAAATCCAAACGATGCCTTATTTTATAAGATTAAGGGCCTGTATGCATTAGCTTTTCTTAAAAAC
Organism: Hamamelis virginiana; assembly: GCA_017140935.1. Classification (NCBI taxonomy): domain Eukaryota; kingdom Viridiplantae; phylum Streptophyta; class Magnoliopsida; order Saxifragales; family Hamamelidaceae; genus Hamamelis; species Hamamelis virginiana. Next base: position 191,822 of record JAESVK010000306.1, on the reverse strand, counting down.
CACTCTTGGAGCTCAAAATTCTGTATGCATTAGCTTTTCTTAAAAATCACTCCTGGAGCTCAAAATTATATTTGATTTAGGACTTGTTTGCACTAGTTTTTCTTAAAATAACTTTTGGAGCTTACAAATTCATTTAATTTAAGAGTTGGGGTGATAATCACTTATAGTTGACTCGAGGTATGAGAGGATGATTGGCAGAATTTTCATACTATACGTGATTGTGACAAAAGTTAGGGGGTCCCAAATTTGTCATAATTACTTCCAGTATGGAAATTTTGATACGTGAAGACATGATATGAATTTTGAATATAACTCCAAAGAGATATGTGAAGAACTAGTTCTCAGAAAAATGATTTTAAAAAAACCTAACACAGACGGAGTAACTAATAAATGGAATGATAATCACTGCGAGACAACTTGAAGGGTGATATAATTGATGACAAAATTTTCATGCTAGAGGTTTTGGGGGCAAAAGTTTGAGGGGGCCAACTTTTGCCATAATCACTTTTAATATAGAAATTTTGATATACAAAGACATATTTTGAATATAATTCTTAAGAGATATTTGAAAAGATAGTTTTCCAAAAAAGATCTTAGAAAAAACTAATACAAACTAACCCTAATTATGATGATGATATTGTCAAAGTTTTGGTCCATTAGTAACTCTCCTATAAATATTATTTTTATTGGATAAATTTTAATTATGAAATTTCTACAATGTTTTTTCAAAAATAAATTAGAAAAGATTTTTAACATCAGAAACAATTTAATTTAAATCAAGCGAAGAATATCACAAGATGAAATTAATTTTTTACTGGTCAGTGACCACAGGACATTCCCGAATCTAGGTTGAGAAAGAATCAAGGAACCCAACCCATTTCATACAAACATCAACTTTGTCCTACCCTACTGTAGCTCAAGCCCACTAGATAACTGGGTCTAGGGGTTTGGATTTGCTGTTGATCACCCTTTCGATCAATCCAATGTCGATTGATTTAGTGCGGTCAAGCTTATACTAAGAAGTTACAATTGATAGAAAAGCCTTAAATCTAAGTTGATTTTAGAAATAACAAAAATATAGAAATGTTAATAGATCTCCATACGGACAGTAGCAAAACAAATTTTAAAAATCTGATCATTCGATTAGAGATCCCTATTATGTATGTCATGCCTACCAAAACTCATAGTGATCCAACAGTTAGTTCCTGAAAAAGCTAATCATGAAAAAATGATTATAATTTGAAGAGCAAAATAGTCACAGTTTAGATCACTGTGATTATTGACTCAAAAAGTGAGTAAGAAATGTAAGATTATTGCTAAAAAACTTTCTTTTAGTACTCAAGTCAAGACAAAAAAATGAGGACCTTTGGATCAAACCATTATGTAGAGGCATCTCAGCTGTTGATCCAGGTGATCAGTAGGTGTTGATCAAAAAGGTGATCAACAGCAAATCCAAACCCCTGGGTCTAAACTCTTTTGACTAATGATGTGGCATGTTCTCATTGGTCACGGACCATCTAGGGTTGAATCAAAAGGAAACCAAACTTAAGAGCATCTCCTGTTGAAAAAAACAAAAACAAAACCATCTCCAATGGAAATGGAATGTCATTTGGTGCTACTACCGTCAAATTTGGGAGTTGGGATATCATTGATAGATTCCAAATTTGGTAATAACAGCAATACCTCCCCATCTTTGGAAATTTTTTTAGCAGCTCTCATTTACTCCCAAATGACTTCACATCAAAATTTTCCCAAAAAATAAAGGAATAAATACCTAAAAGTCCTTTTTATGAGTAGTTTATACCATCAAATCCAAGAATATTTTTAATATAATGAATAAACAAAAATGTTCCATCTTTAACATAACAAGCCATTTACAAACACCACCACTGGTACCAATGACCTTCGTTGATGCCGGCATCGGCGACCATCAGCTCGTGACACTTTCAATCTAGCCAAACAGAAATACATTTGTCTTTTATCTTTTCATTCATTCTCTTTTCATAATATAAAACAAAAGAAAATCCATCCATATATCCTCAAACAAATACACAAGAAAATTAGCACATAGGGCATAGAAAGTCTCATCGAACCTCTCTTTTACCGCATAGGGCATAGAAATGCATGTTTTCAATTTTAACTTCTGGGAAATTTACCTACAGTTAATAGAAATAAAAATTGCCAAACCCATTTCTTATTGGACACCTACCCTAATGTAGCCAAGCCTTCGGATATCCATTGCACTGGTGGAACATTTTTAATTGATGACGTGGCCTGTTTTTATTGGTTGCAGAACAACTGTAGTGTGGATTCAACTAAAATAGAACCCCATACGCTGTCTTGAGCTGTTCCCATATAGATACCAGAGAGCATATGCTTTTGAATTCATGGCGCCAACTGTTGCCGCCAAAACTTCCCGCCAAAAACTCACCCCTTCGTCACCAGCTCTATATAGATTCATATCCTGATCCAATCAAAGCTTAAAAAACCCTCCCGAATCAATTCCCAATCCACCATCGTTCTCTGTTTGTTAAAATTCCTGAGAGAAATTATTCAGCCAGAGCAGCCATGGTTGTAGCATTGGGCCCCGGCAAGTTCTACGGCAGCAGCCTCCCTCGGCCTCGGATCTACACCGACGTCAAGCTAAACTCCGAACGCGTCGACCCACCAACGTCGGTAGTCGACCCATTCCTCTCTTGGGCCAACGAAGCTCATTGGTCAATGGGTGGCCTTAGCTTCAAGCGCCAGCGTCTTCAGGGCCGCATTGAAGGCAGCATCAAGAAACTCAGAGCCGAGAGCGAAAGGATAATCAGAAGCAAAAAGCGAATCGATTCAAAAGAATCAGCAATGCGTGATGCCGATAAGAGGGCTGCTTCGGCTTCTGTATCGCCGCCTCCTGCTCCTATTTCGAAGAAGCGAAGACGGTACATGGCTTTAATTGATGACGAAGAAGAGGAAGAGATTGAGGAGACAAAAGAGAATGGCGGCGGCGGCGATGATTTGGGTAATGAGGATTATGTGCGGCGGAGGCCGGCGAGAAAACTTGGGGACGATTTCGATCGAGTTGCGGCGGAGAATTTGAATAAGCAATATGTGATTACAAAAGGGTCTAACAATACTGGCTTGAAGAAGAGCGTGACGCGATCTGATATGAAATCAAGCGATGAATCGAACATGGTCTCTTCCAGGACTAGAAGCCAGAGATCTGAGAAGGTGATGAAGGTAGATGAGGAAGTAAAGGGATCAAACAGCAAGAGCAAGAAATTGAAGGGTGGAAGCAAGAGGAAGAGTGATGGAGAAAAGGGTTTGTCTCCTGCTGCTGGTATTAGAACTTCGCCGAGATTGTCAAAGCGTGGTTCGACTTAGTTGTTATCTTTTTTTTTTTTTATCAATCTATGATCTGAAATTCTGAATTGAATTTGATAGAGCTACAGAGTATAGGATTCTCTAGTTTGTATTTTCTTTTTGCTTTTTAGAATTTTCCATTGGGTGTCAAATGGAAGATTGAAATGCAATCTATGTTCATGAGAATACAAGTTTGAGTTTATCCTAAATGATTCACTATTTGTTTTGATCTGTTTGATTGCCTAGAAAATATAGGAAAAGGGAAGAAGAAATTAAAATTTTGAATCTTGGGTTTTCCATTGTTTGTTTTCGATCACTTAGAAAATGTAAGAAAAGGGAAATTAAAATTTGAATCTGGGTTTTCCATTGTTTGTTTTGATATGCTTGATTACTTAGAAAATGTAAAGACAAGGGAAAGAAGTTAAAATTTGGATCTTGGGTTTTTCATTATTTGAGACTTGAGACAAGAAGAAAAAAGACCTATACATCGAACATGGGGCTAAAAATTCTGGAGTATTATATTTTCTTCTGCACAATTTTCCTGGCAGCCAAATAAAGAGTAATTTGTTTTATTTGTTAGTCCAGCATTCAAAGAAGAATTTTGTGGTTATGGTTTTATATTCAGTTTTGGTGTATCTTAAGGTTGCACAGATTCTTGAGCAATGCAGGTTGAAATATTGGTTACTGGTTTTGATTGTCATTTTTTTTGGATGACGAGGGTGTTGGGTCAGCTTACGCGCACCTCAACTAATCTTTCGGGTGATTACAATACCCTACAACGGATAAGATGCAAGGCAAATACTCTGTGGACAGGTGGCCCAAGAGACTCAAATCGGGGATCTCGGACTGTCTCTACTTAAAAATGCATAATTTTTTTTGATTATTTTTAATCAATTAAGATGATAATATGCAGTTTTTAATCAAGTTGGTCTTGTACTCTGTTGCTAAACTCATAAAAACGTAATCTCTGGATTAGCCAATGGAGAAAACAGAAGTCTTGAGAGCTTGTGAGTTTTTAGATGTATGATAGTAACTAGTCTACACATACATGTCAGAGAAAATTAAAACAAAACTTCATGTTATGTCAGTTTATTACCCATTTACCCATTTGGATTTTGGGGTATGTCATTCAGGTTATTGGTTCTTAAATCACAACAATCAACATGGTTGGCACAAGGGAAAATCAAAAGATAATGGAATTCATGAGAAAGTAGAAGAGAAAAATAAAAAAATTCTTTATAATAATTTTAATCAAAGATAATAAATTGATTATGATTTTCAATAGTCCTATTTATAAAGCAATCTTATTTTCTTACTACAAGAAGGAATAGTTAAACAAATATTAAAAATAGCAACATTCTGAAATTGATTGGAACTTTTAGAAATAGCTTACATTTTATCATACGCACAGAACAGAATCTTCACTCTAGCTTGAGTTGGTTCGGGTGTTAATCCGAATTCTCTCATGACAAGTACAATTTGTAACAGCTCCGCTATTCCATTCTGCAACGTGACACTATATTCTAATTTCTGTTTCCATTTAATTTGAAGTATGTAATCTATACTGAGTTGAGAAGTGCATGGTTCAAAACCATATACCGGCATGGCCGCATCTCTCCTCCCAAACAACCTTAACCCACAAAGGAAAAACCACATTCCCCCACATAAAGAACTTAGATAATTGATAAAAAGGAATTATACCCTCACCGTCTCTGCAAACACAGTTCTTTCAAGCTCCCCTTTCGTTGAATCAGGCCTTCCTGCAGTCCTGCCAGCCTGCATGAATGTTCTGTTATTAACAGATATGTTGCGGACCTATCCCATGGGACAATCCCGAATTCATCATTATACTCTTCCATTCCTCCAACAAAGAACTGCCAAACAAAGGACCCTGCCCCAGACCCGCCTTTTCTCGCAGATTTGTATATTGCGTCAAAAATCGTCTTGTAAAACCTGTCTCGCTGAGATGGTTGAAAGTCTTTGTTTTGAATTGAAAATCCAAATTCGGTGAACATTACTGGCTTCTTCAGTTCTTTGTCACAGTCTTCAATGTGAGAAAGCACCCAATTGGAGACATATTTTAGTTTGTCTTCAAATTCTTGGTCATGAAACCTACCAAAAAGAAAGGGATGAAATGGATTTTAGGTCAGATGCACATTCAGGTACAAGTAGCCTAGGTTCGAAGCCTGTCTACATGCTACCCATTAATATCTAACCAGTACCATTACTAGGGGGGCAACAACAACAAAAAAGCCAACCCCAATGGACAGAGTCGGGAATATTATTAAAATTTGAGGGCATATACAGCCACCTTGAAGTTAAATCAGAACATACACCACAAGGGAGCTCGTAAGTTGAATACTTCTTCACAGGATATTGCATCAATAGGCGAACAACAATAAAATGCACAAAAAAAAAAAAAAAGAAAAAAAAAAGAGAGGTTATTTTGGTTTCTGAACCAGCCTATAAGATTTTGCTTTCTATTTCCAAATGAAATAAGCAGTTTCAAATGTATGCATTATAAGCTGTTGGCTTTTATAAGATCCTTACCAATGGTCAGGGTAGATATGAACAGAGGTGAAATCAACGGTTGAGATCTTGGAGTTGCGGATAAAATCAGATCCAAGGTTTGTCGCCCAATCTCCTGGATTCACAGTCAACTTTTTGGGGTTTTTGGGACCATAAAATCCTTCAAGGCCGATAGTCAAGAGATGTTTCTTGTCAATTGATTTCACAAAAGCCGACATTTCTTCTAGCCAATCCTGCAATTCTATGCCGTATAATTAATTCATACTCAGACATCAAAGCATAACCAGAAACACAACTCTCTCTCTCTCTCTCTCTCTCTCTCTATATATATATATATATATATATATATATAAGTGTTGTTCATGTCTTTATCAAAAAATTAAATAGTATTTTCTGAATTTACCTAATTAAAAGAAATAAATTTGAATGCTGCAAGGGTAATAGAAGTGTGTGTGTGTGTATTTTGCCTTGAGAGTCATTCGAGTAGAAAGGTTTATACACACATGCACACACACACATGGAGAAAACAAGTTGACATACTAAAGAGACCAAAAAGATGGAGCAAAGAGGAGTATGAAAGAGATCATATAGAAGTTGAGCTTCATCCCAAAGTTATTCATAAACTTAGGCTACAGTTCTACAGTAATGAGAAAATTTTATCACAGACAGCTAGTGCTAGTCGTCCTAGCATGCCCCTTCACTCTACTAAAGTTGCAGCAATTTGGTAATAAACATAAGGTTTGGGTTGAGACTGGCCAAGATGAAACCAGTTGTTGGACACATTGGCAACTTCTTAACCAAATTTTAGGAGTTTTACAAAAGCAGCTAGAATCCAATTCAGGGAGTTTGGAAATCTTATGATTTTTTAGGAACTATTACGAATTAATTAGATGTTTGAAAACAAATTAGATAGCTCTCGTATTCCTCTTTAGTTGGTGCTGATAAGGAAGTAAGCAGTATTCCAAGTTTGCAACTTACTTGAAGAGTGTCGCCTGAAGCATCAGACATGCAACGGGGTTCATTAATCAACTCCCATGCAAAGATGGTGGGATCATCCCTATATTCAATTCCAGTGATAGTGTTCTTTCTTGTCAGCACAGTCTGCATAAAGAAACTAGATTAGAATTGCTTAAAAAACTTGTACAGGTGTCATAATTTCATATTTCAACAACAATCTCATAATGTTAGGCAAAGTTACAAATTGTGCAAATAATTGGGGAAAAATAAAGAATGGCTGATAATTCATGTGTTTTGACCCAAACGGTTGGAATGAAGCTTTCTCAATGGGTTGGTTGATTGATACAGGCATTAATATAGCATAAAATCACTGTGACAATTTTCTCTTCGAATATAGGTTTTGTCCTAGAGGGAAGTAGATTTCGGAAAAAGAAAGTGAAGTCATCTTACACCATCCAAATACTCAACTACACCTTATTCTACTAACATGGATTACATTCCCCGTGTAATAGCATTCAAAATACTCAAGAGCCATGTTACACGGACTCGGGTACGGGTGTCGGGTGCGGATGCGTGTCCAAGTGTCAGATTCGTCTATTTTGCAAAGATTTTCCACTAGAAGTATGTGGCTGGAGTACCCTTATCCTTGTCCAAGTATTTTGGGTGCGGGTACTTCGGGGTGAAGTGAAGAATCTGTGTAACATAGCTCAAGAGTCATTCCTGAAATTCTAGCTGGACTGGAAGGACTGGCTTCTATCCAAGATGTTTTCAAGATTGGTTCCTAAATTTTTGAACAGCTCCTAAATTTTTGAACAGCTTCCCGAATCCATCAATTCCAGAATTCTAAATCTTTCCCTATGCCTAACAACCGTACTGGATGTGGTAAAATTCATAACTCTGTTACTTCTGTTTAATCATGATCTGGAATTTTTACAGCCATGAATCATGTGTAAACAAGAAATACAATCACTTAAAGTTAATCCATTCCTGTTAACCATAGTGTTATCGGATTTCTTGTATAATGGTTAAAGGTTTTCTCCTTTCCGGCTTTCCTTAATAATGATCCCATTGGCCAGTGCTCTTTTGCATTCAAATTGTTTATGATACAATTCATGGTCTATCACCAAAAATGCAAAATACTTGGAGAAGACAGTTTACTTGGTAATAACTAATAACTAATAAACTAAAGGGGGCTTTGTTTAAAATAAGCCTACTTGTTTCTTAAACTTTGTTTAAAACAAATGCATTTCATAATTCCAACAGATGACCTCGTTTCTATTTATTTCACTGGTTGTGATTATGTATCCTTATAATACCACTGATGTTTGTGTTGAAATGAAATATTAAACACCAATGGACTGATTGAATCTCCACGCAAAGCCCTATGTAATTTAAGCTCAAGCATGGCTGTGGCTGTGGCTGTGGCTGTGGGCATGCCAGGGTTCAAAGCTAGCTCTCAAGTATTAGGATGTGGGGACTTGGTTAAAGCCGGTAAAGGTACATCTATACATGGAAATGCCCCAAAATTAAGTACAGTCAACACCCTTCTTTTTGTTCCTCCAGTAGTTTAAACAATTAAGTATAGGAACATGGACATGTCACAAGATCAGGTAGGGATACACAAGACACTTCTTCTGCTTATTCTTTGTGCATCCCACCCCTGTGTGTCTGTCACCTAGGCTATTTTTGTCCTTCTAGCAATTATCTTGCTCCCATAGCCATGTGGTGTCATATCAAATTTTTGGGGTAAATTGAAGAGTCTAGGAATCATAGGATATATATTATAACAACCCCTATATAGTAGACTCATGATGCATGCAAACCATATACAATATTCTTCCTACAGTTTTTTCTGAATATGAAAAAAGAGACTCAAATCTCTCATTGATATGTTACAAATCATTCGTATCCAACTAGATAATCCAAGTTTAGAGTTGGCTCTATAGTTTTCTCATAGTGGCATCAAAAGCAACAATGAAAGTAATTTTTCTTTGGAAAAAATAGTTTGAAGAGAAAAAATGAAGTACCTTGACATAATTCTTGAAATAACGGCGTATGGATGGATCAAAAAAGAATGAATCATTGGAAGAGCTCAAACCGATGCCTTCCTGCCATGCCCATTTGACATATTGAGTCTTCCCACCATATGCTTGCAAGTTATTAACTAAGCTAAGAAGCAGCCTGATTCCATGTTGTCTCGCTTCTGCAATGACATGGTCCAAAGCCTGCCATACTATCCGATTAATAAAATGAAGAGTAACAAATGGGGAAAATATAATAACTTTTGTACTATTGGTATTTATACAAACTGAAGAAATGAACTAGTAAAGCATCCTGGTACCTTTTATCAGGTGCAGCACTTACAGCTTTAATAACCCATAGACCTTGTGAACAATCAAAATAAGAAAAAACTTGAAAGAGTATAGGAATTTGGAAATTAACTGATCTTTGAATATATTCTGTCCCTTCAAAGAGTTATACTCTTCTAGACACGTGGCTTCTTCTTGTATATAAAATTAAAACCAATCTCTTATTGTTGAAAACTTAGTAGTTCACGAGAAGGATGAATGAAGAAAAACGAATGGAAACATGAACAAAATGATGTCAAATGAACCAAAATAATCCTTCAGTTCAAATTAGTTTGCTTTGTCAACAGGAAAATTTGGAGAGGAAAAGAGAGAGAAGAAAATAACAAATCACCATAAATTCTAATGATCTTCAATTTAGATGCACTAGATTCAGAGAGGCAAAGAAGCTATCTGACTAATTTTCTTCTCTCTTTTAGACACTTTTAATGTCAGAGAGCCACGTTTATCTCTACTAGACTACGTTACAGGAACATGCATAATTTGGTTGGCCAACATTCATGTTGTTTTCAAGGTTGCAGTGTTCAAAACCCCTTTTGGAGTCGACAAATCTGCATGTGTCCATGGCCTTGTAACTAAGCAATTCTATCATAAATTGATTTCACTTCAACAGACTAAAATGCACGATCACCAATTGTATAAACCCCAAAATTTATCACATTTACACAGTGCCAAAATTAACTCGTTTATTAAAATTTTACTTCAATTTTCTGTAAATTTGAGAAATTAAACATACAAAAATGGACTTTATAACATAATGCAGGTGATTTATATAACTGAATCGAAGAACAGAAATAAAAAATCATGAAATTTCTAATACCTTGAAGACTCGTTCGTTGAATCGACCAGGGGAGATCTGTAGGGCATTGTAGGCACCATCATTAAAGGCCCATGTTCGACAAACAGTTAGACCCATCTTGGCACCGGCTTGCAGCATTTCATGAACCCTGGGTCTGCTATACTCATCCACAGCCTGGTCCATTAACCAGTAAGAATTCCACCCATTAATGTAGAATGCTTTGCCATCCACCATGAACTGAGTTCCATTCCTCTCCACAAAACCCAATTTTGGTTCTTGAAAAATGTTGATTTTCAAGTCCCCAAAAGACATGTAAATGAAAGCAACACATGATGCAAAACCAATGATTGGGTAAAACAAACCATTTCCTGCCAACATTCTTCCCTTCATAGAATTTGTGACCTTAAAACGAAGCATAAACAAAATTGCCCAAAATCAACAGATTCTTGGATCCTATTTGAGCTCCAAAACTGAAAAACCTCAAAATCATTAATACCCAGATGGAAAAATTACAGTACCTCTGACCCAGATGTGAACAGATGTTTGTAACAGCTAACCTTCAGGACACACAGATCCCTTTCTGTAAAGGGTACTCCAAAACGTGCTGAAAAACACCCAAAATCCAAAAACCACAGTGAACCTCAAACAATTATACAGAGAGAGAGAGAGAGATTTGTATGTTGCTGTTTTTCTCACTATTTGAGGATTGGGGTTTTAAATAGATATATGAATGGAAGGAGATTTGTAGTAAAAAGCAGGGAGGGTGAGAGAAGTCACACCTAACATGTCTCCCGCAAAACGGTCAAAAATTCAGGGAAGATGAATGGGGTGAAGGTGGGTGTGGTGTAATGTTGGTATCAGCTTGTTGGTTATTAGATCTGAGCACCTATTTCCCCCAGCATTTCTTCACTTTTAATATTCAACTGAAACAAAGTTTATTCAACACCTATGGCCCATATCATACAGTGCATGTCTCTGTCTCTGTCTCTGTCTCTCTCTCCCTACTAAATTTGCAGAAAGAGAAAGGAGAAAAAAAATATATCTCACCTCATGTGGCCATTGCTATTTGGATCCTGTAGCTTTTCTGGGATACAATTTGCTTGAGCATTGATAATAATTTAACAGAGATGATCAAAAAGACTAAAGTGAAATCTGAAAGCTTCTTCCCATGTGAGTGCTGGACAAATTTGGCTTCACCTCTTCTTCTGTTTCGGCGGACTTTTTGGTTTGTCTAGTGGAGTCCATCACATTAAATTAACGATAGTACTCAAGCGGCGGTGGTTAATTTCCTTCATTTTCTTAAAATCTTGATTAAAAGGGTTGTCCAGTTTAAATTTTAAATGTATTTATTGAAAAATATAAGTGGGATAAATTAATATTTTCTCAATAAGAGTTTTGGGTCTTCTAGTTCAGTGATTCGTGTGTGTATATATTTTAATATTTTATAGTATGAGATTCTGAATTTCATTTTTTATGAATAATAATTGTTTCATTAACAATTAATTAGTAATCACGAATCTTACGTCTAGAAAAAAAAAAAATTAAACTACTCTCAGAAAAAAAAATAAAAAAGAAAAGAAAGAAAGAGTACCAGTCTCATTGTTTATGTGATTTCTCTCTCTCATCTAAGCTATGAGCGTTCTTACTTTGCCTCATAGTTTTAAACAAGTTCTTAAAACAAGTTCAATTGTTTCTAATTAATTTCATCACTTCTTTTATTTTCCTTTTTCATTCAAAGAGATTACAAATTTATTAGAAGAACATAACAAAATTAGAGATGACACAGAGAAATCCTCCCTTGATCACTAGGGGTTGCGGGAGGGGAACCAATCAAGTCGGATTTTCATTCACGTAATGATATTCCACCACACAAAGAGCATGCTTTGCCAAGACATTGCTAACTCTCTAACATTAGAAACTACAAAAACATTCTTAACTTGAACTTCTCTCACATTATTTATTATTTACCTTTGTGTTTTTGAAAATATATTTAACGTTAATTATCATGTAGAAAACTAGAAAACAAGATATAGATTCTTTTTTTTTTTTTTTGGCAATTTAACAATAAATTGGTTTATTTAAAAATTAAATAACATTAACGAATGAATTCAATCTAGTTTAGTTTCTAAAATTTCCAAACAAGACTGCCAAAGGGTTTTGAATTTTGACCTTTATAAAAAAAAACAAAATTGGATTAAGAGGAAACTATATGATGGGTAGGGTGCAGAAATATGATATATTCTTGGTTGTATAAAAAAAAAAAAACCTCTTTCCTTTTTTTTGTTTTTTTGTTTTTTGTTTTTTGTTTTTGTTTTTGTTTTTGGTTTTTTGTGGGTGGGGTGAGGTTGAATTGTTTGTTTTGTATTTGTAATAAGTTCATTTTCTTATACTTTAAAAAATAAAAAAACCAAATGGGGTATGGTTGGAGTCTAGTTGAAGGACCAATGGATACTTTGTTGCTCATTGAGGAAGTCTCTTAGTTGGTCTGACCAAAGGAAGAATCATTTCACCCTTTTTCTCCCCCTCCTCGTCATATACATATCATACCAATATCATATCAGATATGTCAAATTAATTAATCAATGCACAGATTAATTTACTTTAATTTATGACTATCTACAAAAACAATAATGCCTACCTTTTATTAACTTATATAATTGTTCCTTTGTTTATTAATAAGTGGGTTCGACTCGTGGGGCTCCAAATGTGACCGTGTACCCTCCCTTCTCTCTCTCTCTCTCTCACACACACACACACACATATATATATATATATATTTCAAAATAAATTAATAACAATAATCTCCGCTATCAGCATCATGATCATGATTATTGTCTTATTATCTTCGTATCCTGTAAGAACGTCCTTACGTTCTTATCGTAAGAACATTTTTTCTGAGAGGTGTTTTTGAAAAATCAATCGTTGGATTGGATAATCTTTATATGTATATTATTTCTGTCAAAAATCACAGTGATCAAACGGTTGGTTTTTAAAATACATATATTTAAACAACTTTGACAGCGTCCAACGGTAAATACTGTCAAAGTGTTTCACGGACTGTATTTTGAAAATCGATTATTGGATTACTATGATTTTTGGCATACATGATATTCATAAGAAAATTATCTAATCCAACGGTCAGTTTTTCAAAATATTATTCCTATAGCTTTCAGAAGGGACGTCCTTACGATAATGAGCGTAAATACATCCTGACAGGATCGCTTATATATATATATATATATATATATATTCTCTCCCTTTTTTGGGTCTCTTATGGGATGAACATTTGGTTGTGAGAAATTAATTTTTTTTAAGTACGGAATTTTATTACCACATAATTTCTCATCCATATATTCAATCCAATTTATTTGATTATTGGTGGCACTTAAAATTAAGAAAAATGATGTATAAACTGACCGTCGTCTTATATGGGGTGGATTCTTTTTATTAAAAGTATTGATGAAGGGAGTATGCGAATTGACCATCAAAATCTGTACACTGAAATTGGAAAATTAGTTACCAAACACACATCAGTTCAATTCTAAGACAAATTGAGAGAGACATCAATTCAATTCTCTGTCTATGAGAGGGAGAGTTGATAGGAAGTTTCCAATTACCTTAGTCAGCAATTTGCCAACCTATCATTGTTCACCAAACATGTTCATGATTATCATCCTAGAGAGAGAGAGAGAGAGAATAGTGGGATGTTATGACTAGTCAGTTTCGAGAGAAGATGGGCTGTCTTGGCCTTATTCGTACGATTCTAATATTTTGTAATTTGTATAAACTCCGGGTCACTCAAGAATGAAAAAATAATAGTGAAACATTATAAATTTATCGAATAATATAAATATTTAACAAAAAATTTGGTTAATTTATTTTTAACATTATTTAATAAAATATTTTAAAAATTTAGGACAATACTCGGGTATAAAAATAATAATGGAACATTAAGAAACTTATTGAAAATTATAAATATTTAGCAAAAAGTTTGATCAATTTTAATTTTAAGATTATTGAACAAAATATTTTTTATAATATTGTCCAATTCTATATAGAAAATAATGAATAAAATATTTTTTTCTCAAAACTAATTGTGAATTACTGTTATTTTTTTAAAATTATCTATATATATATATATGATTTTTGGAACAGTCCCAAAAAAAATGTATGATTTTTCTTTTTGGGATATAAAGAATATCGTATCTCTTTATAGAGTGGTGCTATAAGTACCATCTCAATTCCCATTTTTTATAATCCTGCCTGATGTGGCAACAACCACGTCATCACAAAAAATATCCTCAATAAAAAATGAGAACAGTGAAAACACTAGAAGGACAGTGAAAATACTAGCTTTTAAGAGGACAATGAAAACACTAGCTCGCTTTTAAAAGGACAGTGAAAGCATTAGCTTTTAGGAGGATCATAAAAACACAAAAAGTGATGAACACAGTGAAGAAAAAGAAGAAGAATAAGAGGATAGAGATAGAGCACAGTGAAAATGAAAAACACAGGGAAAACTAGGGTTTTACTGTGTTTTTAGTTTTCAATGTGTTAAAAAAAGACAGTGAAAACTAAAAACACAGAAAAAATCCAGTTAAAAAAAAAAACGAGGAAGAAAAAGAAGAAGAAGAAGAGAGAGAGCAAACTGTTATTTATTTATTTTTTTATAGCAAAGCACAACAACACATCATAGTTCGATTCCTTTTTTTTTGTTTTTTTTTTTCACTGTCTTATTATTATTATTATTATTAGCACGATAAACAATGAAACTGTGAAGAAGAAGAAAGAAGAAGAGAGAGAGAGAAGCACTAGCAGCTTGGGCGGCATACTCATGGTGGAACAAATCCAAACCCTCACTGAAACGCCCTCATATTCATAGGAAATTACTTCTCAGCCTCGAAATTACATCTCAATAGACTACTGTTGCACCATCGTTGCTGCTGCAGACGGATCCCATCGGAGACAAAGACGGATCTGCTCGCCGACTCGCCAAATCTAGTGCACCATAGTTTATGTTGCTGCTGCTACTGCACCATCATTGTTGCTGCTGCTGCATGCTCATGCTCAATCGTGAAGAAAAAGAAGGAGAGGAAGAATGGTCCGTGCAAATTAGAAAAAGTTGCAGTGGTGGCCATAGTAGATAGTGAAAAAGAAGATGAAGCAGTGGTGAGAGAGTTTTTTTCTCTTTCTTTGTGAAGAAGAAGAAGAAACAGTGGTGAGAGAGAGCTCTCTCTCTCTCTCCTCTAGATTAGTAGATCTGGTCATGAAGCTTTGAACTGACATTATCTCTCCCTCTCTTGCTTTTTCTCTCTCTTTATGTGACGTCTACTAACAACGGCACTGCCACACAATGTTGCCACATATGACAGGAATAAGTATGGGAGTTTTGGACGGGCTTAATATAATTTTCCCTCTTTACCAATATCACAATAAGAACCCAAGGGTGGGTAGCTTAATGGTTGAGGAGCAGGGTTAAGGGCGTACCAAATCCCTTGGTTCTGGGTTCGACTCTCACTAACTACTAATATCCTGGGCCACGGACCAGAAGGTGCAAGCCTTGTTTCGAAAGCCTTGTTCGGGGTGCATGATTTAGTTTGGTGTGCGCAAGCTGGCCCAGGATACCTGTATAGTCAAAAAAAAAAAAAAAATCACAATAAGATCCAAAGTGGTTGCTAGAAGTAAGAGCATATAATAGCACCCAAAATACAAGTCGTTTTTGTGGGAGTTGCCTGTCCTTTGTGGGCTGGCCCCAGAGAGAGAGAGAGAGAGAGAGAGAGAGGATATATGCATGGTGTCGGTGGTGCATGTGTACGTGCATCATGCTCTTTCTTCCCAAATTAAATAGGATTAGATTAATATAATAAGCAGCCGACGGTAGGGAATTAATGGGGCATTAAGTGCTTACAACCTTCCATCTTAACAAACAAGATTTATTCCATTTAAAGAAAAGAGCCAAACTCTTAATCAAAAAATAATTGCAAAACAGACAAACATGAGATAGGCTTTATTGTCTTTCACAACCTTCCACTAGGGCCATTACTTTTAACAAGAATCTCAATCAATGTTTGTTGACCCCGTTTGGTTGCTGAGAAAATAAAAAAATTAAATATAAAAATTAAATTAAGAATTAAGTAAAAAATAAAGGAGATAATATATATATACAGAAATGATCCATTGCGTCCAGATCCATTTGGATAAATACGGTCCACTCTTCATTGGAATAGTTGGGATAAGTATTTTGAAAAATCGACTGTTGGATTAGATACTCCTGTTACGTATGTCATGTCTACCAAAAATCACAGTGATATCCAACGGTTGCTTTCTGAGAAAACTTACTGTGAAAAAAACTGATATTTTATCCTTTTTAAAGTGAAAGGAAATCTCAACACCCATCTTCTTATATTACAAAAGATATTACTTTTTCTTGACCAATAATTATTTATAATCATATGTACAAGAGGCACAGCCTAAGATCCTTGGCCAGCAAAGGCCTCCACTTAATACTGTCAATAGAAAATATTTATTTATTTATTTATTTTTTTGGGATGCTCGCTACTTTCTAAAAAATTGAAGAAATAATATAATCAGGTCTTTTTCATCTATATCTATTAATAAATTTTTCACTAAGATGCATTTATTGTAGGTGGTTGTTGATAAATTGGCTTTGATATTTTTTCGATAAGCTTCAAAATTTTGGTTAGTTTTATATATATATATATATTTTTTAGGGTGGCAAATGGACGGGTTTGGGTTGGGTCTAAATGGGTTGGGCCGCAAAATGTACATGACCCATTTAAGATACCATGATTTGACCCATTTAGACCCATACCCATATAATTTTTTTTTTATAAAATTTATTGTTTATGGTCAATATTTTGCTAAAATGAGCATAGTTGGTTATTGTAAATGTTTGCTTGAATGATTAAATATTGTTGATAAAATCGATTATTTTTGCATGGTAAAATGATTATGTATAATAATTAAATATTAAGGCATGACCTAGAATTTTTATCTTAGGCTTCAAATTGTATTGTCTTAGACCTCAAATTGAATTAATTTAAGCTGGCGCACCCTACAAGGATCGGAGGACTTCATTGATATGCATAATAAGGTTCTATCGGTTCACGTGCATGGGAATGAGATCTCTAGCATTGATCAACAACAAATTCAAATTCAATTGGGATACCCATACTTATGTTTGGTTTAGGCTTGGGTAGGGGAATGGGAATAGTGATTTCTATTCCAATTCTTTGTTTGGAAATAGAAACGCAATTCTCTAAAAATTGATTATTTCCTCATCTATCCTCAAAATAAGGAATGACCAATGCTCTACCAAGTCAAAGACATAACAATTCTTACTATTAAGACTTTCTAAATAAGGTTTGCGACTTGTTGGTCCCGAATATTAGCAATTAATGGGAGTCGAACATAGGACACGGGACTAAGGGACTTGATATGCCTTTAACCCTACTTGCACTATCACTGAACTACCCACCCTGAGATTAATAATAATAATAATAATAATAATAATAATAAATATTTAAAAATTGAGTAGTAAAAAATTCTTAAACGATACTTTACAAAATCTGAATTCACTTTTTTATTTTAAAAAATCTAAGACAAATAGTGATTTATCCAATTGAGATATTTTTACAAGACAATCTTATCGATGTTATGTTCATCCATCATCATCCTATACCACCATTGACAACCTTGTCACCACCTGCTACTGATGTTAGCCCGCCACTATTCCCACTAGTATTGCACCACTCATTGTTTCAGCAGTATTGCTAACATCACTCTACCATTATTATATTTTATAAGGGAATAACTATTTTTTTTTATAGACATCCTATATTCCTATTCACAACCAAACAAACCACCAATAGGAATTGCCAATCTATCTCTCTCTCTCAAAAATATATATATATATATATATATATATATATATATATATATATATTTTGATGAAGTAAAAACATTGCATTGACATATAAATTCTCTGTTCCGGGCTATTATGAACCTAGAAATGATCCTATCAGCATATGTAAATTTTCTCAGGCTATTATGAAGCTCATAGGTGATTGTGGTATGTATATTTTGAAAAGCTGACTCTAGGATTAGATACTATATATATATATATATAT
>JAESVK010000306.1:148930-173666 GCA_017140935.1 Hamamelis virginiana | reverse complement strand
GGGTAAGAGACATTAGTTGATTTTAATAAAGTAAGGTATCCTTACTTGATCATTTCATATATATCCATATCTCTCATAGCCCACTTTTAACACCAAAAACTCCTCACCTCCTTAGCAAATGCCCCTAAGCCTCTTCTTTTAAATTTCCATTCTCATTTCATTTCTATTCCAATCACATGGACCAAGTGAAAGGAGATCCTAGTACCCATCTCATTCTTTTACCAAAGGCACAACTTTCTCTTGATAAACCACTATATTATTTAAAATTATGGGCAAGGAGGATTCATTGGTTAAACACAGTAGGAAATGTGTTAAATTAGTGAAAGATCCTAGCTAGTACCCATCTCTTTATTTCACCAAAAACACAACTTTCTCTCAAACCCATCTCTTTATCCTAGCTAGTAATCATGTAGAAAGAGGATTCATTTGATACCCAGGCAAGGTAATGGGTTAAATTAAGTGAAATTTGATCCAAATACCCATCACATTCTCTTACAAAAGATAAAACCTTTTCTTGATCAACAATTATATTATAATTATTAACCAATAAAGAGGACAATTATTTATAATTTATAATTGTAAAACTAGTGACAGGATCAAATGAAATTTCATTCTAAATCATGGAGTTCTTTCAAGAACTGACCAATTGATCTTCCACATGATTTCAAAAATGCCATTCATCCTAAGAAACTTCCATTTTGTATATGAGGTTTTGTCTGCCATCTGGGCACAAACAAAAATATATGGAAGCAAATATTCATCTGACAACCAAATTTATAGCTAAAATTGCTATAGAAAACAATAGAAGAGACATTAGAGTGCTTACCCAGAGGAAGGAGGGAGAGAGAGAGAGACCATTTTTTATCAAGTAAAATTCTGCTGCATATAATTGTCATTTATAAGTTGAACTTCAACATATAACACTGACATTTACATATCACATTCCTAATTTCTAACCTAATTAGAGCCCCATAAACCAAAACTGCAGAGTTTTCTAGAGAGAAAAACATCCACAATCTAGTGGAAAATACCCCCAAAAAGGGCACATACAGTAGCCTTCCAGCCCCAAAACTTGAACATACACTGAAATTAACAAAATCAGTATACCTGCTACTACATAGCCCCCAGTTTCCAATTCCTAACCAAATCAGAGCCCCATAAACCAAAACTGCAGAGTTTTCTAGAGAGAGAACACCCACAAACTTTACCAAAATCGAAAAAACAATCAAAACCCATGAAATCAATCACTCTCACTGTTCCTCCTAACAAGTGCAAAGTAACCCAAAACAGCACAAACAGCAGCCACAACATTTCCTTCCTTCAATAAAATCTTCAACACAATCCCAGTAATTTCACCAGTAATTTTCCTCCCTTCCACCACCAAAGCCCTCTTAGGCTTCCCAAAGAAAGTAAGCAGAACAATTATGGTGATCCATGTAACCAACATGGCCGGCAACGCCACCGCGAGTGCGGCGGCCATCGAAAAAAGCCCAAAAACGACGCCGAGGAGCACAGAGGCGTAAAGGGCAGGCCAACCAGAATATGAAGATGAAGATGAAGATTTGTACCATGAGAGGATTTTGCAGAGGAGATTCCATGAGGAGGATAAGAGAATTGAATATACAATTATAAAGAGACATACCCATGTTCTTCTTTTGCTCATCAATCTCAGAAGTAAGAAGGATGAGGATGATTGTTGTTGTTGTATTGGTGGTGAATAGGGTTGATTTTGATTAATTTCATGTTCTTCTTCCATGTTTTCTGCCATTGAAGGAAGGAGATCTTGGGTTTTTCTCTCTCTCTACTTTCTGCTCCTTACCAGTCCTTCGGGTTTTGGGTCTGGGGATATTTCTTTGGCTGCTTTGGTGTGTGCAGATGAGACGATGAACGACTTGATTTTGTTAAAATGTGGGGTGAGATATGTGAGGTGTAATGACACGCGCTTTGAGGTCACGTGGTGACTACTTCTATTTGTACAGGGAAGAGAAATATGCTCTCCAGACAGACCTTTATATCATTTTCGTTCTACTGCCACGTTTGCTGTCGTAATTCACATCTACCATCGACATGTTATGCATACACCTTATTTGGACAACTAGTTTGAGCATCTCCAATCCTAACATAAATTCTTCATCAAATTCAAATTTGGATAAAAAAGACCAAAAATTTTTCTCCAACCCTTACTCAAACTTATATCAAATTTGAGTTTTACTCAAACTTAAATCCAAACTGAGTTTTAACTCAAATATTTGAGTAAGAAAATATAACCGTTGGAAGAAGCTTGTGACCTTCCTTCTCCCTGGCGAAACTCTTCATTGCACAACCATGATTACCGGTGAAGTTCTCCCTCCGTCTTTCTAGCGAAGCCCTCTCTCTCCCAAGCGATGCTCTCCCTCTCCCTGGCCAAGCGTGCGCGCGCTCTCTCTCTCTCTCTCTCCCCTGCAGATCTGCGAAAGTTGCTTGCAGAAGTAAACCTTGCAGAATTTTTTTGCAGAAATGGCCTTTGATCTCTTTCTCTCTCTCTCTCTCTCTCTCTCCCCTGCAGATCTGCGAAGGTTGCTTGTAGAAGTAACCTTACAGAAATGTTTTGCAGAAATGGTTGAAGGATCTGTGGCTGTGAGATGAGAAAGAAAAACAAACTGATTTTTTTTTCCATGTAAGTTTTTAGGTCCAGGGGTGCTAACATAATTTTTAGAAAGTTGCGGGAGTAAAATATAATTATTAAAAAGATTTGAGTAAAAATTTGAGTAAATGATTGGAGAGCTCCATGTCAAATGGAGCTTTTTACTTAAATTTTTACTCAATTTCAGTAAGAGTTTGAGTAAATGATTGGAGATGGTCTTATATCTCATTTTCAAAATACTACTTATTGTAAATATTTTGACAATCCCACCGTCGGATTCGATACCTTCTTTATGCATATGCCAAAAATCATAGCGATCCAACGATTAGATTTTAAGAAATATCATTATAAAAAATTGTGATGTTTTTAATTAATAAAAAAAATATTTCTTTATAATTATATTTTAAAAAAACTAATCGGTTGATCACTCCCCTTTTTTTCATACATGACAAACATAAGAAAAGTATCTAATCTAACGGTCGATTTTTCAAAAAATTCGACCAAAAATGGTATTATGAAAATGAGGTGTGAGTATAGGTGTCAAAATAGGGTGTAAGGAGAACGATATATATATAGTCAAGAAACGAGATGTCCGAGCTGTCAGGGCCCAAGTAAAAATTAGAAAAATGAATTCTGGACTGTTACAGAACGTGCAGAGTCTGACCATAGCTGGGTATATAAGCAGTTCGAGCAAGCATGAGTGAAGAAGAGAGCTAATAATCTCTTTCTATTCTCTTCTCTAACCAATGTGGGACAAGAGAAGATAAATAAGTTTTATTTTTTTTATATTAAAATACACCAACAATCCCCTACTTATTTTAATAAAAAAAAAATTAAAAAAAAAAAAATCTAGGCAAAGATAGAACCATATGCATCATGAAGGTGGCACTGCCTTGAAACCTTCACTTACGTCATACACATATTATTCAAGGTGACCTCATTTAAGCTTCTAAAAGCCAGTACGTTATGGCCATGTGCTTTATCCCGATTTTCATAAGTGCTTTAGAGAATTAGCCTAATTCTCATAGGAAGCGGTCTCACTTCCACACTATATAGGTGAGTCTATCAAGGATGCTCCCGTAACTCTAACATCCCACCTATAAGAGCTCTAGAACTCATTAAGAGATTAAAGTAATCTCAACCTTTAAATCGTTACAGGATGACATACACTACACCATAGGGATGGATAATTAGTCTTTTAAGAATTTTATTGTGTATGTCCATTCAAACCACTCTATGATTTGTTTTTCCATTAACCTAGTTCTTGGGATCTCCAGTCCCTAGGAATGGTATCCTCATATGCGATTTAATTTTATTTGGCTTAAGTCCCATCCCCCTCGATGTATTCCAGATTTTGTCTCTAGCTAGAGCTTTTGTTAAAGGATTAACAAGATTATCACCAGATTTCACATAATTTATATTTATAGCACTCTTGCTTAAATATGATCTCACAGTACTGTGTTTATGCCTTACAGATCTGGATTTTCCATTGTAATTTTTATTATGTACTCTGCCAATAGCAGCAGTACTTGGTATAGGTTTTTCCCACATTGGTATTTTAGACAATATATCTCTTAACCAACCTGCTTCTTCACTGGCTGATGCCAAAACTATAAGCTCTGACTCCATAGTGGACTTAGCTATTATTTGTTGTTTCTTAGATCTCCAACAAATAGCTCCACATCCTAAAGTAAATATATAACCAGTGGTAGATAATGAATCACTAGATTGGGAATTCCAATCCACATCACTATACCCTTCAAGTATAGCAGGATATCGTTTATAAAACAAGCCATAATTAGTAGTTCTTTTTAAATATCTCATTACTCGATTTACAGCATTCCAATGTTCAATATTTGGTCACTTATAAATCTACTGAGTACACCCACAGCATATGCAATATCAGGTCTAGTGCAATTTGTAGCATATCTTAAACTACCAATAATACTAGCATACTCCTTTTGATTTAAAATATCGCTATCTTTTTCAGTTGAAGTTAAATGAATACTAGAATCAAAAGGTGTACATACAGGCTTGCAATCAAAATATTTATATTTTTTTCAATATAATGAGATTGGTCAAGAATAATACCTTCAGAAGTTCTAGTAATTTTCATACCAAGTATAACACATGCTTCACCCATATCTTTCATATCAAAACAATTGTTAAGCAAAGACTTGGTATTTTCATTTATATTTAGATTTGTTCCAAAAATTAACAAATCATCCACATATAAACATATAATCACATGAGCACCATTATCAAATTTATAATAAATGATTTATCACTTTCATTTGATTTAAAATCATTTGTTAACATACACATATCAAATTTCTCATGCCACTGTTTAGGTGCTTGTCTCAAACCATATAAAGACTTAGTTAATTTACAAACTTTATTCTTATTCCCCGGTAAAATAAAAGCCTCGGGTTGATCCGTATATATTTCTTCCTCTAAGTCTCCATTTAAAAATGCTGTTTTTACATCCATTTAATGAATTTTTAAATCGTGTATAGAAGCTATGGCAATCAACAATCTTATGGATGTAACTCTAGTAACAGGTGAGAAAGTATCAAATAAGTCAATATCTTCTTTTTGTTTAATCCCTTTAGCAACTAATCTAGCTTTATATTTATCTATGGTGCCATCGGGTTTAAGTTTTCTTATCAAAACTCATTTACATTCTATGGTACTAGAACTAGGAGGAAAATCAACTAATTTCCAAGTCTTATTAGATATTAGTGATTCCATTTCATCATTTATGGCTTCTTTCCAAAAATCAGAATCATTTGAAGATAAGGCCTCTTCTAAGGTTTTAGGATTACCCTTAACATTATATACTAAATAATCAGGCCCAAAATATTTTTCAACTCTAGCACGTTTACTTCTCCTAGGTTCAATATTTAAATCTTTAGAATGTGAGGAACTAGGTTCTTGAATTTTAGATTTAATTTCTAGACCCCCACTATCTTTAGATTTAAAAGGAAATTTATCTTCATGAAAGATAACATCCAAAGATTCAATTACAACATTATTTTCAAGATCTAGAAATTTATAGGCTTTACTATTCAAAGCATATCCAATGAAAACACACCTAGTTGCCTTAATTTCAAGTTTATGAATTTTGGGAGAAGTCTTTTTAAGATAAGCTAGACATCTCCAAATTCTCAAATAATCAAGATTAGGCTTTCTATTTTTCCATAATTCATAGGGAGTAACTAGAGTATGCTTACGTGGTACTCTATTCATTATATAATTAGCAGTTAAGACCGTTTCTCCCTATAAATTCTTAGGTGCGTTCGAATATGCTATCATAGCATTTATTAAGTCTATTGAGTCCTATTTTTTCGTTTGGCTACTCCATTAGAAGATGGTGAATAAGGTGGTGTAGTTTCATGTACTATCCTTAAGGATTGAATATAAGTGATAAGTCCTAACACTTCATATTCTTTTGCTCTATCACTTCTAAATCTTTTAATTTTCATCTCAAAAGGATTTTCCACTTCCTTAATAAAAATTACAAGTTTATCAAATGTTTCACTTTTATTTTTCATAAGATAAACATAACAAAATCTAGAATAATCATCTATAAAAGTAATAAAATATCTTTTACCACCTCTTGTTACTATACCTTCAAATTCACAAATATCAGTTTGAATTAAATCTAATAACGCACTACTTCTAGCAACTTTTAAATGTGGTTGTCTTGTAATCTTTGTCATGCTACAATATTCACATTTTTCATAATCATTTTCTAATTTAGGTAGCAATCCAGCATAGGTCATATTTTTTTCAATATTTACTATTAACATGACAAAGACGAGCATGCCACATATCATAGCTAGTAACAATATAAAGAGAACTAGTAGATGCTTTATTGATTTCAACATTTAATTTAAACATACCTTAATATGCATATCCTTTACCCACAAAAACATTATTCTTGGTAAGGATATATTAGTTGGATTTTATAGTGTGTTTAAACCCGACCTTGTTTAAAAGAAATCCGGAAACTAAATTCTTTCTAATTTTCGGGGTGTGAATAATATCCCTTAGGGTCAAGATATGTCCCGATGTGAAATTGAGATCAATTTCACCAATGCCCAAAACTTGGATAGTATGAGAATCTCCAAGTAAAAATTTTCTTTCATTTTCTATAGGGGAGTAATTTTTAAACCAAGTTCTATCATGGCAAACATGTACCGAAGCACCCGTGTCTACCCACCATCCTTCCGACTTATTAATATATCATATTCACTTCACTAATCATAGCCACAAATTGCTCTTCGGTAACATTGGCTTGGAATGGCCCTTGTTTCCGAAATTGACAATTCCTAGCACGATGACCAGGTTTGCCACACACACAACAACCATTAATAGTACTTTGATTATTAGTACTAACATAGTTGTTATTTTGATATTGTCTAGAAGGAGGTCCTTGGTTTTTATAGCTATTATTTCTATTTTGAAAATTATTTTTATTTTGAAATGACTTCTTTTTCCACAAATTGCTCTTAGGTTTTAAATGGGCACTATTTTTAGCATTTTGACCCTTAGGAACATTATCACTAGTAGCAATGTGTACCTTATTTGGATTTGAGCCTCCATTGCCTCCATTGGTTTCTTCATTCCCATCTTGCTTTTTTGCTTCTTCTTCAACTCTAAGGCGTGTCATGAGGTTCACTAGAGTAAGCTCATTTTGCTTGTGACGAAGGCCTTTTTGAAACTCCTTCCAATTAAGAACTTGGTAGCTTGTCGATGAAGGCCGCCACTTGCATTTGTTCATCTACCTTGATTCTTTCAATTTGAATTTCATGAACTAAATTTTGGAGTTCATGAGTTTGAGCAAGGATAGACTTGTTCTCCACCATTTGATATCGAAAGTAGCAACTATAGGCATATTTCTTTGCACCCGCTTCTTCGAAATCATACTTCTGTTGAAGAGCTTTCCAAATTTTCTTAGCGATAGAGTAAGTAGTATTATAATAATCATAAAACTGATTAGACAAACAATTTAACAAATAATGCTTACAATCCTCCCCATCATTCTCCTAATTTTTCAACAAATTTTTCATGCTTTTTTTTTTTTCATCATCACTCATATTTTGAGTTGCTACCTTTTTCGGATTCTTAAAAGTAAGAACCCATGCAACTTTCATAAGCTTCAAATAAAATAAAACTTTACTTGCCCATCTTTTGAAAATTTCTCCATTAAACCTAAATGGCTTATTGAGGTCGCCGGTGTTAGGAGCATTAGTATTGGCACTAGTTCCTTCCATAGCCGTCTTAAAATTTTTGGAAATTATAAACAATATTACCTTAAAAAAGAGAAGACAAGTGAAGTAAGGCGGGTTGAGGCGCGGACTAGGTCGTTCTCTTTAAGACGATTCGCGCCACTATGGAAAATCCGATGCAATAGTTTCTAGCACGTCGCCTTCAAGATACAACAAGCTCAGCCACTCACTATTATTTTCTCTAAGCTTACACAACTTTGAGAAAATTTGAAGCTACACACAACACTTTTTTTTGCCCAAAGAAAACTCACAAAACACTTTAGAAATTCTGAAAAATATAGAGAATGAAAGAGAGAAGAGAGAGCTTGTGAATTGGTGAGTTAGAATGCCTAGAGGAGTCCTCTATTTATAGGTGTAGCAAGGTGTAACCTATGCTGCAGAATTAAGCATGGCATTCAACTCAATTCTGAAGGTTATGAATAAGAATTCAAATTTGAAATGAATTCTGTTCATAACAGATATAGGCTACAAAGATTTAAAAATAAAACATGTGATAAATCTGATTTCAATTGAATGAATCTGTAACAGAAAAAAAAAATTAGAAAAATGAATTCTGGACTGTTACAGATGCTTGTCCATTTAGAAAACTCATACCTCCTCAACATTCTTTCCTTCTTGCGCACATGAGGTGCCAAGTTCTCTAAGCTTTCACTAAGCATGAGTGAAGAAGAGAGCTAATAAACCTCTTTCTATTCTCTTCTCTAACCAATGTGGGACAAGGGAAGATAGGTAAGTTTTAATTTTTTATTAAAATACACCAACAGTAGTGGTAGCAGTCACTGGAGAGAAGAAGGAATAAGCAGCAGCAGCAGCCGGGAAGAAGAAGAAGAAAAAGAAGAAACCCTCAGAGCGTTGGAGCCTCGTCGGTCCCGCACTGCCTCTCCAGTGACTCGCCGCCTCGCCATTGCCTCACCTCAGCCAAACTCTCTCTCTCTGACTCTTGGTCTATAGATTTCTTTTTGTTGATTTTTTTTAACATCAAAATAAAAATATATAAATATAAAAGCTAAGAATTAGAGCATATATATATATATATATATATATATATATATGATATGCATCTTTTAAAATGGAGAGTTGGCAAAAATAGATAATTATGTTGTCTCTTTTGCTATATTTAAGCTAACCATTTGAAAGTTAGTCCAAATGTCTAATCAATATGTTTAACTCATTAGAGTGACAAATTTGTACTGTAATTGGACATTTTGGCTAATATTCTAATATGTCTAATGTGATTTGAGTTGCTCTTAGTTGTTTTAGTTAGTTGTATGAAAAATTCTTAATTTATACAACTCATAAATTTATATCTCAACTTATAAGATATACTAATGTGCCAGTTAGTCTAATGTAATAATAGACTGACATAAATTATTTTTCAATAGCTAATGTGTTAATAATAAAATAACATAAACTACCACATCATCATATCACATAAGTTGATATATAAATTGAGGCTCTCTTTTATAGAACTTATAGCAGAACTCTATTTATATTACAAAAAATACTGTCGCGCGCACCAGACACTTTAACTCGAAATTAAAAACTATTTTTCTCTTTTTCTTACACCACTCAAATCACGATATATCGGGTGATTTTAAATTTCAGATTAAAATATCGGATGATATATAATTATTATTATATTGATATGACTAATGATGTGAAGCAATAAAAGTTAAAAAAAATGGTAGTAAAAGATGGAAAAAAGTTATTCACCCTAGCAAAAATATTGTTAAAAAAAGAAAATATTGTGTTTAAAAAGTTATCCACCCGTGAATTTTCAATTCTTTCTTTGCAGCTGTGCATATCATTAGTTTGTTATTGAACCACGAGCGAAAAATGAGAGTGGTAGGGTGTCACTGTGGTATGCTCATGATATTCCCAAGTGAACCCCAAGTCTTTGTAGAGAATGACAGTTGGGTTCTTCTTTTTATTTCCTTTGGTGGTGCGGTGGCGTGCCGTCGACTTTGAACCAAAGGTCTTGTTTGGGGTGCTGTCTTTTTATTTACGCCTTTTGTTTTTTTTGCAGCTTTTGCCTTTGGCTGCCTAGTGGGGTTGCCAACCTCTAACCTTCTACACTTTGTACATTTTCTTGAGGAGTACCAATTCAAAACAATAAATTTTCCTTTAAAAAATATAATTAAATAATTTTATAGTGACATAGTCGAGATATTTGGAGATTGCAAAATGGAAAAGAGTAATACTAGATGGATCAAATCTTAAACTAAAATTTTTAAACGAAATGATGTGTCAGAATAATACAATCTTAATTTTTGTGTATTCTGACACATCATTTGGTTTTAAAAATTTGGTCCACTTAGAATTTTTCAATGGAGAAGTGTAATTTGGGGAATGTATGATATCTTTCTCTCTCTATATATATATAGAATATAGAGAGAGAGAGAGAGAGAGAGGGGGAGAGAGAGGAGGGAATGATTCTATATTTGCCAAGACCATTGAAACAAAGGGAATGATTCTATATTTGCCAAGTCCATTGAGACAATGAATTGCAATCTTGACTTGAGAGTCTAATATACTTATTCCTTGCTTCACGCAATTGGTTGTAATTTTACAATGACCATTTGAATGAAATAGTGGGCCTCGCTTAATGTATTATAAGATGCTATTCCTTATGAGAGTAGTCCTTTTTGGCTTTTTGACATTTGGTGGGTATGCCCAAAACTAAGTTGGGTTCCATATGCGGATCTGGATCTCTCCATTTTACATCCTGTACTATAGAGAGAAAAATTCAATTAGAAAGATTGATCTTTTTCAATTAAACTCAATAATTCTTTCTTATTTGGGATTTTTCTCTTTAAATTGTACAGGACTGCAATAGTAAACAGTAACATTTTACAATATTAAAAGTCAGAGTGTATCCAACTCACTCTTTTCAAAACCTCGCAGTACAAATTTTGGGTGATAGTATGAGTGTTTGTTTTGGGCCTCTACATGTGGAGGTTAATATGCTTTTTCTCAAGGGTAAGGCAAAATCATTATAAATTTAATTACATCTGCTTTGATTCTCTTCTTTTTCTTCAATTTGCAGCAGGAAAGCAGCTTGTGCAAGGAACTTGAAAGTTTGTCTCCAAGACTTGGTTCTTTTTGGCTCAGCAAGCTGGTTGTCTATAAGCTTTTTAAGGTCTCCTAGGTTTACTTGTTGGAGAAGCTCATTTTCATCAAGAAGATTGTTTTTATGTTTTGGTAAAGGCATTAGATGAGCTTGGTGGCTGTGGTGGTTTAGTTTTTTGTTCACTCCATTAAAAAATTTTGGTTTTTAATAAACCAACTCATACTTGGATTGAAAAAAACAGTCTAAGCTTATTTTCACTCTACTAATTTCAGTACAAGACTAAACTGATTTATAAGAAACAATGGCAAACATCAAAACCTATTAAACTCATTTTCAATTGGCCAAATTTTTTATGTTTTCCAAACAGTCCCTAAAGGCAGTGCTCTTTGGCTTTAGCTATATTCAAGATAAAAAATCACAAATTGTTTTAGGAACTATTAATAATGACCAAAACTTCCATACAACCTCTTCTTCTTGGATAATATTTCCCGAAGCTCCACACTTTATAAATCAAGTCCCAAAATTATTCATTTTTTTCCCCAGTCCTTGGAAGAACAGTTTTACTCCTTGTATGTACATATCTATGCATGTATGAATGCCTCTGTTTGTATATATATATATATATATATATATATATATACATAGAAAAGGGCATATCAAACCTAACTCTTTTGCCAGTAGGGAAGTACATTGCAATTCCTTTTATAAAGTAAAATGTGATGGATCTTGGATTAAGGGTAATAAAGGTGGGGTTGGGATTGTTGCTAGGGATGACCAAAACCTCCTTGTGATTCACATCTAAAACCAATAAATAAATACATAAGAACCAGCAATGATGCAAGAGAGAGAGAGAGAGAGAGAGAGAAATCATGAGAGGTGCTTTTTCTCATTTTGAAGAAGAAATGAACACAAACAAACACACACATAAAGCTATAAAGTCAGCTTGTTGGTGTTTCAATCTTCAATAAACTATAGAGACTACATATTAAATTTGTAAGTGAACTCATTCTCAAAAAGGAGAACCAATATTATAGGGCTTGAACTTGATTGATACATACATGCAAAAATTTATTACAGAGAAACAACTGGGCAAGAATATTTTAACCCAAAAAAAAAAAAAATCCAATTCTTTTTCCCTCAGTGTGGAAGCAAACTGGCTGTATGACAAGAGACCTAAATTTTGCAACACCAAGACCTCCTCAAGACCCAATTGGCCCATCTCTAAAACCAATGCAAACACTCTTGCTCGAGCTCGAGCAGAGGCGCATGTCTGAGCTTGGCTGATTTATCATTCGATGAGCCCAGGCTTCAGGCTTGGCTTTGACTCTGCTCACTTAATGAAAACAAAGCCAAGCTCAGCATTGCTTTCAATTCTAGATTCAAACACTAATAAGAGATCAGAATATGCTATTTTCACTTGGTTTTTTAACGTGAACTTGGAAATCAGAAAGTAAATGCTAAATATCAAGACACAATCTCTTTCATTAGCACTATTTGAACAAAGTTTTCAATGGAGGCAAGCTATTGCATGGACCCAACAATGACATTCATTTCTTTTCAGTTTTCACAAAATATTGTAGGAAACATATTCAAAGCATACAGACCCCCATAGATTCAAATTGCGGTCCAACTTCAAAATTTCTGGTATTCAACACCCATCCAGCACAAACCCAGAAATCCCCACTTTATAAAACCCCTAATTCTCTATCATTTCAATCCCAATTCCTTCACCAAACTCTTCATAAGCACAATTGCACCGCAAAGTCCACAACCCACGATTCCATTCAACAATGCCATTCACCACAAAACTAAAAATTGTTCCTCAACACTTTAAATACATTTCCAAAATTAATCATACTTCTCCCTCCAAGAATATACAAGAAAGAAAACCCATGAAAGCGCCAACACGAAATCCCCAACAGCCTGCCTCGGCCAATCCCACGCCAAATCCTCAAGTCTCCTCTCAAAATTCATTCTCCATAGCGCCATTGAAACGTGGAGTAAAACACACCCTTTTGCGAAAAAGCTCTGAAACTCTCTGTCCTTCACAAATGCCACCATGAAAAGCAACAACCCAATAACGAATAGAAGCAAACCCGCAAATGAATCTGAGATTTGAATCAATAATTGGTCGTGTGGCGTCGAACCCAGAAGTTTTCTAGCCGTTTCGGTGCCGTGGCCGAACACGGAGATCTCGTTAAGGTAAAACATTATCAGAGATCCACTTGTTAATGCAATTGATGAATGTAGAATGCATATAATGAAGAATACATATGAACCCATCAACAACAAGAATGAACAAACCCTAAATCAGGTGTTTGTGGCCTCCTCCTTCTTCTTCTTCTTCGTCTCATTCTCGTAACCAGAGAGATTCAAAGTGATTTATAGTGAGAAAAGTGAAGAAATCTAAGTTTGGTTTAGCGTTTCGATGTGAGATAGATAGGATCTGATCTGAGGTTGGGAATGAAAATGGAAATGAAAACTCTAATTTCACTATAATGGGGGTAGTGACAGTTGAGGGGTTTATTGGGATGTGTGCTATGGTAGTTGGGGTTGGCGGGTTTTGTCGGTAATTTGGAATTTTCCGTGAAACGGTTACCGAGATGATAGAGATTTTGGAGAGATTTGGGCTTGGGAATTGGGATGGCCAGGAAAGGTTTTACTTGGAAATTTGCATTTTGTGGAAGGGAAATGCTTATTTGAAAGCTTCACGAAGTGTGAATTTAATATCTATATCTATATACATATCATAAAAAGCTTGATATGCAGTCAATTGGAAATTTTCAATTGATTTCAATTTTTGCTATTGGCAATTCAATTTTTGCTATTTCGTGCAAATTTTTGGAATTTTGCTATTGCTAGCTCAATTTTTGCTATTTCATGCAAATTTTTGGAATTATGCTATTTCATGCTAAATCGTTTGTAATTGCCACTCCTTCCAGGTATGATTGATTTGACTGTTTCAATTAATTGCAATTTTGCCTTCACTCTGTATCTTTCTCTCTCCTCGTTGTAGTAAAAGAGAGGATTCACATATTGTAATTTTCAATTGTAATTGAAATTGCTGCTGTTTCCACTCCAAATTTTGCAATTTGTGCTCCTTTTAATCCAAATTTTGCAATTTGTGCTCTTTCCAATCAAATTGCAATCGATGTGTCTTGTGATTTTTACTCTTTCAAATTTTTATATCTGATCAGCACTATTCCAATTGATCGGCGGACTGACAAAGAAAAATAAGAGAATAGAGGACTGCGTGAAACCAGCAGGTGGCTCTATGTAAACCCCCCCTGAAATTTTCCACAGTAGGAAGCCCTTCATAGGAAAGAGAGAAAAAATATTTTGCACAGTTCGGTAGTTTGTAATTTAAACTTTGAATGGCTTTCTACTGTCGAAAATATAGATAAAACACTATGACCATAACACTCTAACATGCTTATATGGTTAAGTAGTCACATTAAATTGTACTCAATAATTTTGTACTTTTGCTATTTATAAACCTTTAAAAGATAATGCATTTTGACCACCCGTGCTAACCCACCTAGTTATTTTAAAACAAATCAGGCAACTTGAGCTTGATTCGATAGGAGGTTGGAAAAAATGAGTATTCAAATATGATAAGATGCTCATTATTTTTTGCTCACAAAATAATCAGTTATGTTTAAAGGAAGATGTTATTATCAGGTGCACCAAACTCTAAGTTACGTTAGGTGACTTCTGTATGGTCAGTTGCAAAATAAAATTTTGAAAAACTGGCCGTTAGATTAGATACTCATTTCGATATGTCATGTCTGCAAAAAATCAAAGTAATCCAACGGTTAGCTTTTTAAAAAATCACTGTGAAAATTTGTTACTTTTTTGTTAATTTTTTTTTTTCAAAAAACAAGCCATTGGATCACTATGATTTTTTGTAGACATAACTTATAGAAGAGGATATCTAAATCAACGATCGGTTTTTCAAAATCTAATTTGTAACCGGCTGTATGGAGGGCACCTGACGCAGGTTGCGTCACGTGCACCAGATAATAGCGTTTTCATATGTTTAAAATTTATTTTTCAAGTTTAATAATTTATTAGGCCAACCCTGAACACTCTACTATTAATTTCGATTAGCTTGATTTGTTTATAAATTTCGCCATAAATTCGAGACTCTAAATTTTTCATAGAGAGAAAAAAAATATGAAGAAAAAATATACCCATTAGTTTATGAATTGAAACCACAACTAGAGAAAGTGAAATGCTTTTGGACATATATAGTGGCATTATATTTATGAGCAATGACAGAGTCCCATCAATTATATGGAGGAGTTGAATGCAAATTTTCAATTAGCCTTTGCAAGCCATCTTTCTCCAATGCCTTCACCATCCTTCTGCTTATCTTTTTGGTTTTTTGCTGCAGGTTTGAGATTTCCCTTTCCATCTTTCTGCAACCTACATTGGATTCCTTCACCAACTCTTCCTTTTATTTTCCTTATTTTTTAAATCCATCACATCTTACAAAAGCAATTCCAAACCAGCATTGATTTTGGGAATTTTGATTACTTAATCATTTCAATAAGTATGACAAAAGACAACTTGAGTAGCTCATGCTACATATATCATCATCTTGTTCAAAAAGGGAAATAATGTTGCCTAATGACATTGTTTTGACCTCTAAAGATTGCCCTTATAAAGTGACACAGTCAATTTAGTTGTTAAGAATACAATGATACACATAAAAGAAAGAGTATTACATTTTACCCAAAAAAAAAGAAAAAAAAAAGAAGAAAGAGTATTTTACCATTATCATTTTCTGCCAATTACTCAAATGTAATGGTCGATTAGCTAGATAATGTTATATCAATACAATAGCTGCTCACCATGTCATGATTACATCAAATGTATTGGGGTCGAGATGATAACCAAATGGCACGTCAGTCAGTCATTATGATAACTCGGTATTATCACATCATCCATTAGATCAGATGGCTAATGAAAGATTATAAAAGTAATTAATAGAAAGAGGTCTTTCTTTCTTTGTTTTTTTTTTTTTTTTTGGTGTGTTAAGTGATGATAAGATTAACCGATGTAGGGTTCAAATTTCTTCACCGTTCTCATCTTAGCAATCGAACAAAATGAAAGGAGAAAACATGGGGAGAATAGGCATAAAAAAGTGGATATAAAGTGTTATATTAAATCAAATATGAACAATCTAAAGGCTTAGGACTAGGTCAATTCAAATGGTCCAAGCCACCAATTAATTAAGATAAAAAGAAGAACAATAATCTTATAAAGATACAATTAAAATCTGATTTCCCGGCAAGTTTCACATCTTAGAAGATTCTAAAACAAATTATGCTGCCGAAAACTTTGATTTGCCGTAATACGACCAGTTGTTTTGTATTAAATTAAGGCAGAGGTCGAGATTTTGACCATTTTAATATTTTTATGAACATGGAGATTTGGTCAATTGGATAAGGACAATAAATAATTAACTAATTAAGTTATGAACAAAAATATTGCTAAGTAGAGGATGCTTGAGTGCTTTCCATGAACTCTACTCTAGTCCTCTAAAAGTATGAAGTTTCAGTGTTGGGTCAATAAATAATTTGTGAGAGGCTATATATATATATATAAGGATTACTAGAAACCAACCTGTCAGCATATGCTTACTTTAACTAATGTAAGCATGAAGCTTATAGGTAATTGTAGGATATGTATTTTGAAAAACTGGAGATACTATTCTTATGTATATATGTTATGCATGCCAAATATTACAGTGATCCAACTGTCAGTTTTTCAAAATATCACTGAGAAAAGCTATGATAGTTTTCAGCAGTCATAATTTGGGAAGCTATTTCATGGACCTAACAACGGCACTCATTTTTTTTTCAGTTTTCACAAAATGTTGTAGGAAACATATACAAAGTATACTGACCCCCATAGATTCAAATTGCGGTCCAACTTCAAAATTTCTGGTATTCAACACCCATCCAGCACAAACCCAGAAATCCCCACTTTATAAAACCCTGATTCTCTATCATTTCAATCCCAATTCCTTCACCAAACTCTTCATAAGCACAATTGCACCGCAAAGTCCACAACCCACGATTCCATTCAACAATGCCATTCACCACAAATCTCAAAATTGTTCCTCAACACTTTAAATACATTTCCAAAATTAATCATACTTCTCTCTCCAAGAATATACAAGAAAGAAAACCCATGAAAGCGCCAACACGAAATCCCCAACAGCCTGCCTTGGCCAATCCCACGCCAAATCCTCAAGTCTCCTCTCAAAATTCATTCTCCATAGCGCCATTGAAACGTGGAGTAAAACACACCCTTTTGCGAAAAAGCTCTGAAACTCTCTGTCCTTCACAAATGCCACCATGAAAAGCAACAAACCAATAACGAATAGAAGCAAACCCACAAATGAATCGGAGATTTGAATCAATAATTGGTCGTGTGGCGTCGAACCCATAAGTTTTCTAGCCGTTTCGGTGCCGTGGCCGAACACGGAGATCTCGTTCAGGTAAAACATTATCAGAGATCCACTTGTCAATGCAATTGATGAATGTAGGATGCATATAATGAAGAATGCATATGAACCCATCAACAACAAGAATGAACAAACCCTAAATCAGGCGTTTGTGGCCTCCTCCTCCTCCTTCGTCTCATTCTCATAACCACAGAGATTCAAAGTGATTTATAGTGAGAAAAGTGAAAGAAATCCAAGTTTGGTTTAGTGTTTCGATGTGAGATAGATAGGATCTGATCTGAGATTGGGAATGAAAATGGATCTGATCTGAGATTTCACTGCAATGGGGAGTAGTGACAGTTGAGGGGTTTATTGGGATGTGTGCTATGGTAGTTGGGGTTGGCGGGCTTTGTCGGTAATTTGGGAATTTTCTGTGAAACGGTCACCGAGATGATAGAGATTTTGGAGAGATTTGGACGTGGGAATTGGGGAGTCCAGATCTTCTGGCCCAAACTGGCTGTCCCACTCTCTGGCCCTCCAATAATGTTGTGCCATATGGCATGAGTAATGTCCCTTACTTACCGTGTTAACTTCTGTTAATGGTGATTAAAAAAAACGCTAAAATGACTTTGAAAAGTGCTGATCCTCTTTTATTTCTAAAACTCAAACCAGTTTTCTCTGAAAAACGGAAAACACTACTCGAGCTTCCACAGAAGCGTAATTGACTTTTGATTTTCTTCTTCCTCTTCAAACTATTCTTCTTCTTTTTCTTTTTTCTGTAAATACTTTGAACGCCATTTGAACTTTTGTTCAGCTTCCCCCACTATTTTCTTCACCTCGAGGAAGGAAAGAATCACCTCCAATATTTTGACTTGGTATGTTTTAACAAGACTTTTTCGCTGCTATTGAATTTTTCTTCCTTATTTTGGGCTTAGGTTTTTGGCATTGTGATTTCTTTTGGGTTATCTTTTTTAGTTGAGGATTTTAGATGGGGATGGAAAGGGCTTATGTATGGAAGAAAAGCGGGTAGCATCTCGTCTGGGTTTGAGAGTGAATTAAAAAAATTTCATTAAAAGTGGCTGGCAGAACTTCTTAAGAGTTACAAGGGGGTGAATCAATATGAGTTTGCTGCTGGTGTTGCCAGAACTCTGTTATGTTTCAATGAATGGTGCTAAATCATCTCTTCACTATTGTTTCACCATTGTTATGCCTGAACAGAGGAAATGCTTCAGAACTAGAAATTTGGGTTTTGGTAGTGGTGAAGGTTTGGTTGGGAAGCTAGCAGATGACTGAAAGTAATTTTTTTCTTTAAATAAACTTAACAGTAGGTGATGCCATTCATATCACATTTATACCACGTGGCAACGTGTTATTGAGGTGCCAGGGAACGGGACAGGCAGCTTGAGCCAGAAAAACCGACCGTTAGATCAGATACTCCTTTTCGATATCTTATGTTTGCAAAAATCACAATAATCCAACAGTTAATTTTGAAAAAATATCACTGTGAAATTTTTTTACTTTTTTGTTCTTCAAAACGTTTCAAAATTTTCACAGTTCATTTTTTTCAAAAACAAACCATTGGATCATTATGATTTTTAGTAGACATAACTTACAGAAGATGAATATCTAAATCAACGCTCGGTTTTTCAAAATATAATTTGTAATTGGCTGTATGGAGGTCACCTGACGCAACTTTGCGTTAGATGCACCAGATAACAGCTTTTTCATATGTTTAAAGTTTATTTTTTGAGTTTAATAATTTATTAGGCCAACCCTGAACACTCTACTATTAATGTCGGTGAGCTTGACTTGTTTATAGATTTCGCCATAAATTCGAGACTCTGAATTTTTCATAGAGAGAGAAAAAGAAGAAAAGAAAAAACCTACCCGTTAGTTTATGAATTGAAACCACAAATATTAGAGAAAGTGAAATGCTTTTGGACATATATAGTGGCATTATATTTATGAGCAATGACAGAGTCCCACCATATTTATGAGCAATCTTGAAAGCCATATGAGGTGGGTGGAGGTGGGGTTGGGATGTGATTTTGGGGTGAAAACTTGAAGAACATAGAACATATTGAAGGGCTAAAATTTTAATTGTGTTACTAATAGCAACTTACATGGTGATGACCAATAAAATTAAATAAATTTGAAAGGAGTTCGATATTATTATAAAGGATAAATTATATTGCCTTCTTATGAAGTTTGTAAATTATACTATTAGTATATAGTATTAAATTTAGGTTACTCATATTGGTAATATATCATATATTAAGTGAGTTTTATGAAAATTAAATTCGAGATAAATTTAGGTCCACAAATTATGGGATGAAATTCCGGATTTATGGTCTTATATATGTTTAATTTCATTGGAAAAAAAAAATAAAGAAAAAAAGATCGTGTTCCTAAATTGTGGGATACAAGAACAGGCGGTTCTATGTGAATTTAATGGTGATATTTAGGTTACTCGAATTCGAGACATTCTCAAGAAACATAATCCAAAATAGAGCTAAATCATCAATCATATGGAGGAGTTGAATGCAATTTTTCAGTTAGCCTTTGGAAGCTATCTTTCTCCAATGCAATTTTTGGTTTTTTGCTGCAGGTTTAAGATTTCCCTTCCCATCTTTCTGCAACCTAGCTACATTGGATTCCTTTACCTACTCTTCCTTCTTTTTTTTTTTTTTCCTTATTTTCTAAATCCATCACATCTTACAAAAGCGATTCCAATTTCCAAACCAGCATTGATTTTGGGAATTTAAGATATTGATTACTTAATCATTTCAATAAGTATGACAAAAGACAACTTGAGTAGCTCGTGCTACATATATCATCATCTTGTTCCAAAAGGGAAATAATGTTGCCTAATGACATTGTTTTGACCTCTAAAGATTGCCCCTATAAAGTGAAACAGTCAATTTGGTTTTTAAGAATACAATGATACACATAAAAGAAAGAGTATCACATTTAATTTTACCAAAAAAAAAAAAAAAAGAAAAATAAAAGAAAAGAAAGAGTATTTTACCATTATCATTTTTTGCCAATTACTCAAATGTAATGGTCGATTAGCCGGATAATGTTATATCAATACACTAGCCGCTCACCATGTTATGATTACATCAAATGTATTGGGGTCGAGATGATGACCGATTGGCACGTCAGTTAGTCATTATGATAACTTGGTATTATCACATCATCCATTAGATCGATGTAGGGTTCAAATTTCTTCACCTTTCTCATCTTAGCAATCGAACAAAAGGAAAGGAGAAAACATGGGGGAGAATAGGCATAAAAAAGTGGATATAAAGTGTTAAATTAAATCAAATATGAACAATCTAAAGGCTTAGGACTGGGTCAATTCAAATGGTCCAAGCCACCAATTAATTAAGATAAAAAGAAGTACAATAATCTTATAAAGATACAATTAAAATCTGATTTCCCCATCAAGTTTCACATCTTAGAAGAATCTAAAATAAATTATGCTGCAGAAAACTTCG
Organism: Hamamelis virginiana; assembly: GCA_017140935.1. Taxonomy (NCBI): domain Eukaryota; kingdom Viridiplantae; phylum Streptophyta; class Magnoliopsida; order Saxifragales; family Hamamelidaceae; genus Hamamelis; species Hamamelis virginiana. The sequence continues at coordinate 152,722 of JAESVK010000306.1, read as the reverse complement.
AATTGCCCTAATACGACCAGTTGTTTTGTATTAAATTTGACCTAGAGGTTCGCATAATATGGGCTGAATTTAGATTATTTAATTGGACGGATGGTTCAACCAACCTGATGATAGATTAATCAAGCTAATTAATTATCATCAAGTTTTGTAATAAAACTAAGGCGGAGGTTGAGATTTTGACCATTTTAATATTTTTATGAACATGGAGATTAGGTCAATTGGATAAGGTACTAAATTAACTAATTAAGTTATGAACAAAATTAACTAATTAAGTTTGATTGTAAGTTTCAGTGTTGGGTTAATAAATAATTAATTTGTGAGAGGCTATATATAAGGTTTACTAGAAACCAACTTGTCAGCATATGCTTATTTTAACTAATGTAAGCATGAAGTTTATAGTTAATTGAGGGATATGTATTTTGAAAAACTGGAGATACTATTCTTATGTATATATGTTATGCATGCCAAATATTACAGTGATCCAACTGTCAGTATTTCAAAATATCACCGAGAAAAAAGCTGTGGTAATTTTCAGCAGTCATAGTCCGGTGAATTTTATCATCACTTGAGTTTTTCACACCTGTGCTTTAGGGTATGTGTACATGCATAGGTGAAATCTTTAAAAAGAAAATGCTACTCTTCTCATCTCTGTCACATGGGTAAATGTACTTCATGCAAGAGAAATAAGAAAATTAATGGGACGATAATCATTTCCCAAACTTAATTATGTTCTCTTATGCTAACAAAGTTTACCAACATTATTTTATATATTTTATTTTGACTTGTACTTGCAACAAAAAATTGGGGAATTTAAAGATAATTTTTTGGGGAGTTTACTCATAGGTCCTATTTATAAATTTTGTTTACCCAAAAATCCCACCATCTTTTCACTTTATCAAAAAATCTTTTTTATTAAAAAACGCATCAGTTTGTTCTTTGATTTTGCAGAAAATTGATGCATAGATCAGTTTTTTGGAAGTGCCTCGAAAACTTATGCATATATAAGTTTTTTGGATTTCTGGGTAAAATAAAACTTAAATTTGGACTTTTGGGTAAAGTGAAAAAATGATGAGACTTTTGGGTAAAAAAGAACTCAAAATAAGACTTCTAGATAATTTTCCCTACTTTTTTTTTTTGGAAGTAACTCACTTATTATGACTGGCATAATTTAGCCAAGTGCTTATGTTGAGAACAATGCCATGAATATTTTTAGAAAAAATATAGCATATGATAAACATTTTTTTTTTTTTTACTAAATGCAAATAATTCTTGAATTCCAATTTCATTACAATAATTGACAAGATCATTTCTTTTTCTACTAAATGCAAAATTAAAATCATATATGTGAAAAAACATCTAGACAGTGATAAGTCTATTCAAATGGCTTAATTTTTTGAACCATTTTTTTTTAAAGTACGTGCAAAATTAAAATTATACTTGAAGAGAAACGTCTAGAAAGTCCAAGGGACTATTTGAATGGGTCAATTTTCCAATCAAAACTGCAATTCAAATGGTTCAATTTTTCCAATCATATGAAGTGTGTGAGAAAAGTTAATATATTACTCAACACAATCAATCCCCCAAAAGCTTGCAATCACGTTCGTTAATTTCAGACTTTTGAATGGTCAAAAAGTCTGTCTTAGTGGTCAATATTCATATTGACTCAATACTATTAAATATAAGTTATCCCAAGTAACTATCTAGTGCATCTCACACCATTAAATACAAGTTGTTTTCACCAATCATATCGTTATATTCTCTCCCCCGACACTAACCATAATTCTGATTGGCCAAAGTATAAACTATAATTCTGGGGCACCGTTCAAAGTTCAAACCCACCTGTATAAACCGTGTGTTTCACTTTTTGCCCGAATCGTGTCGTATTTCTTCGAAACAACAGTAATTCGTGTTTTTGGTCATTTGAATATTAACGCGTTAAATAATTTGCAGCATTTGAGACGCCAAACACAGCCCAACGACCTTGAACGTAAAACCCACAACTGAAAACTGTTCCCCTAGAGAGAGAAATAAGTAACAGAGACTCAGAGACCCACAACTGAAAACTGTTCCCCTAGAGAGAGAAATAAGTAACAGAGACTCAGAGAGAAAGAGAGAGAGAGAGAGAGTAGAGAGAGATAGTCTCTTGACTTAGTGTCGCCGGCAAAGCCGTCTGTATATTATATACATATAGATATAAATATATATACGTGTTGAACGATCAGCCCAAGCAATCCATTCTTTTTTTCCTTTTTTTTTGGTTTTTCCTTCTTTTGTAGGAGAGTTTCTCAAGAAACTTCAGTAAGAAACCCTAAGTTGGTCCTGAAGGCTGTTTTCACTTTGTATATTTATGTATTGTTTCCTTTGAATTATTCAAAAAATTCTAGTTTTTGGGCATCATATTCGCTTGGAAAGCACTGAGAAGGAAAAAAAAGATTCAGTTTCTGGATTTTGTGGTCAATTCTTTCCAAATTTGTATTATGGGGTCTTCAGAAGGAGTCTTTGATTGTTAATATAGTGAATTAGGGATAAGAGGAGTTTTGAATTCTTTGTTTGGATCAGTTCTAGTTGATTGTTGTTTGGATTCTTTGGGTGTTTATAGATAAATAGGAGGGGTTTATGAGAAGATTATTGCTGTGTTTGGGTGGTAATTCATGTTTGTGATTTGAGGGTTTTGTTGGGTTTTTTGTTATTAGTTCTAGTTGATTGTTGTTTGGATGCTTTGGGTGTTTATAGATAAAAGAGGAAGGTTAGTGCTCTGTTTGGGTAGCAATTCATGTTTGTGATTTGAGGGTTTTGCTGGGTTTTTTTATTTTTGGTGCAATATGGGTTGCATATGTGGTAAGCCTTCAGCTATCGAAGATAGCAGGGAGAGTCCTAGAGATAGGCTATCGAGTAAGGAGCCATCGAATTTGCAGGTTCAGAGGGTGAATTCTTCGAAAAGAGAAGAGGGGGTTTTGGTAAAAGATAGGATAGAAAGTGGGGAAGCTAGAATTACGGTGATCGATAAGAAGGAGAATGGGTCGAAGAGGTTGTATGGGTCGAAGAGGTTGAATGATGATTGGGTTGAGAAGAAGAAGAGAGAGAAGCCTGAAGTTGTTGTGGCTAATCACCCGAGTACGGGAAGTGTGCCGAAGGCAATGGAAGGGGAGCAGGTTGCAGCGGGTTGGCCTTCTTGGCTTGCTGCAGTGGCTGGTGAAGCTATCAAGGGATGGATACCACGCCGTGCAGATACTTTTGCCAAGTTAGATAAAGTATGTTCCTTTCTGACTTTATGATCTGTTCTTATTCATTTTGTGGTATGATCAATGCTATCTCCAAGTATATTCACTGATTACTATAATTTTGTGGAAAAAAATAGTCTATCCAATGAATAATTGTTTCATCTTTGCTTGCTTAATTGAAGGCTGAAATTCAAATTAGGTTCATTACAGTAATTGGGATTCATATAGGATGAACACTAAGTTCTCTGTTGATGGTACTGTTATTGATGACAAAGTATGCCAAGGTTGAATGGTTGTTGCGGAAAAACACTTAAAAACTTTTTTATGTAAGTTCACAGCAACAATCATTTTCTTTTGGTATTGGAGATTGACAAAAAAGGAATCTAAAACCCTAGACACTTCCACATGGCTACAGTAACCAATTCTAACTGACAATCAATTGGGGAGATTGTTCATCTACTTGTGATAACCAAATCTTATAGCATCTTTTACATGGAGCCTCCTATTATAGTGTATGATTCATATGCTCAATTGTCAGACGACCTAAACACACAATTCAGGCTAACATACC